>CM052808.1:20923034-20970317 GCA_028533885.1 Nasua narica | reverse complement strand
AAAAAAAAAAAAAAGTGTATAGAAAATGTGAGCAAAGTTTTTAGGAGTTACACAGTTGAGACTGTCAAGGATGTGGTGAAATAGCTTCGAGTAAGTTTGGTTTACACAACTCTACAGTATTGGTCTGAGAGCTTTTTGCCTGTCAGAAAGCTTCTGGGAAAAGGGAAATCCTATTGGTTTAGATTCCTTCACTAGACCATAATTTCTGTTGTGATGGATCTGCATAATTTTACTTTGATTTGACTTTTCCCTTAGGCTAAAAAAAGCATGTTAATCCCAAGCAGTTGACTAGGACAGCACTAGTTCCCACACAGATCTGAACCACAACTATATGAGCAGGCAGAGCAAGGTGTCTAAGTTAGACCACCAGACCTTAAGCCAGGTGTACTTGCCTCTAGCTATTCCTGGGTTGGGAGGATTGAAAGAAGAATAAACGGTTCCAGCAAGGTATTTAGAGACTAGCAATCTTGGGGTCTAGTTCCAGCTCCGTTCCTAACTACTATGACCTTGACTAGGCCTGTTCATAAGGCAAAAATGATGGTTTTTATGATACAATCCTCTAACTCTGCTGAGGGGATCAAATAAGGACTGTAAACTTTCTAAGAAATGAGATTTGCTGGATTGTTGGGAAGGCCATGTTTGGGAGAAGTCTGCCAATATCAAAATATCCTGTCTGGGTCCTTACAGAGAACTTGCTGTCATCCAGCTCTGTGCCCAGTGGTGATCGGGACTCTTCTCCCACTACAAATCCCAAACTTTCAACGTTGCAGCGGTCTTCATGTTCTACCCCACTGTCTCAGACTAACCGTTACACCAAAGAGCAAGATTATCGACCTAAAACAACTGGGAGAAAAACACCCACCTTGGCATCCCCAGTTCCAGGAACACCTTTTCTCCGCCCTGTCCACCAAGTTCCCCTTGTACCCCATGTCCCGATCGTGCGGCCTGCTCACCAGCTTCACCCAGGGTTGGTCCAAAGGATGCTGGCCCAGGGAGTACATCCACAGCATCTTCCAAGTTTGCTCCAAGCTGGTGAGTTTCTGACCTGGCATGACAACAGTTGCCAGAACTGATGAAGTACTGTAGTTTTGAGAGGTTTTTTTATCCCTAGAAAAATGTCGCTAGATTTTTCCATCTAACTGGGTCCAATTGAAACTATCCCTTAGTCCATTAAAAGATGAAGCCTAGCTTAAGCATTGCTCGCTGTTAAACTTGTGGTTCAGCAAAGCTTGAAAACTTCCAGGCAGATTACTTCTTACCAGTTTGTTTGTTTTTTTTTTTCCCCCCTCCCCTGCCCAACAGGTGTGCTTCCTCCTGGGATGGACCTGACTCATTTACAGGGAATATCTGGCCCAATCCTGGGTCAACCCTTTTACCCTTTACCTGCGGCTAGTCACCCTCTCCTAAACCGTCCTGGGACACCTCTGCATCTGGCAATGATGCAGCAGCAGCTACAGCGCTCAGGTAGGCTCAGGATTGGGCCAGGGGAGCTGGGGATGGCCTAAATAGGCTTCAGGCTTTTGGACCAGTTTCCAGTGGAGGGGATGAATTATGTGATTCATTCTTGAACTTATCCTAGCAAGAGTGGGATAAGGGGATAACCAGAAAATAGGATGAAGTAAACCAACCTCTATGGGATCTGGAATTCCTATTCCTATAGACAGTGAGAGAGCAGACTATGCTTTGGCATTTTTTTTGTCCTCTGCCTCTTAAAGAGAGGAGGCTAAGAATCTTGACAGGTTTAGCATGGAGACTATCCAGAGTAGATGCCCTCTCACCATCTACTGTTAGTACTTCTGTGATATGGCTGCTTGTCATGGGAAGTAGTGGTCATGTCACTTAGGATATGGCTTCTCAACAGCTCGACTTTCCAAGGTACTGCCTTCTGGCATTTTGTAAAGGATTTGAGGGAGGCCTTGCGTTCCCCACATGCTCTGAATGATAACCTTCTTTCTTGTCCACATAGTTCTCCATCCTCCAGGCTCTGGTTCCCAGGCAGCAGCTGTCAGCGTTCAGACGACCCCTCAGAATGTGCCCACCAGGTCAGGCCTGCCCCACGTGCACTCCCAGCTGGAGCATCGCCCCAGCCAGAGGAGCAGCTCCCCAGTGGGCCTCGCCAAATGGTTTGGCTCAGATGTGCTACAGCAGCCCCTGCCCTCCATGCCTGCCAAAGTCATCAGTGTAGATGAATTGGAGTATCGTCAATGAGCAGGGCAGGCAGGCTCACCTGTGCCTGGACCTATGGTGGCACCCTGATTAGGACTCTGCTTCCTCATTGTGGGTGGGTTTATGGACTTTTACTTTGGAGCACTCTATGCGAAGCTATTTAGGGAAGCCCAGGCACCTGGTGTGGTCTGCATTGACAGAAGGATCTTAACCAATTGAATGGAGCCTACATGGTCTGAATACAGGATGCACATTGTTGTCAATCCTGGAAATAGTCTTTTTTTGTAAAATATGTGAATGAAGTGTTGGTGTCTTCACCAAGAGGTGGCACCTAAGGGTTCTGAGGAAATAAATGTATAGACCCTATGTACAGACTTGTGTATAAACAACTTTTGTATATACATATAGGATAGCTTTTTTGAACTTATACAGCTGTACATAAAAGTAGCTGATATTAGTTAAGCCTGTGTCAACAATTTGATTTTTTCCACTTGTACATTTGGGACTTTTTCTTTTCTTTGATTAAAGTTGCATATGCTAAGTGTGTGAATGAAGTGAATAGCATTGTTGTTTCTTTTTGAATTCATTTCTT
This sequence comes from Nasua narica, assembly GCA_028533885.1. Classification (NCBI taxonomy): domain Eukaryota; kingdom Metazoa; phylum Chordata; class Mammalia; order Carnivora; family Procyonidae; genus Nasua; species Nasua narica. The sequence goes on along the minus strand of CM052808.1, from coordinate 20,967,559 downwards.
CTTATTTACAACCAGCTGACCTGTGAGGTTCAGTAGGTTCCCTGAGGGAAATGATCTGAAGTTTTAACTTTTCTTTAAAATTCAGAATTGAATTCTTTATCTCATTTAGAAAGCAGCAGCACTGGCTGCCTTTTTTGAACCTTAAAGACGCTAATGGGCCAGCTTAGGCTGGAATGACCCTCTAGGAAGCCTTGCAGTTAACACCAGATTATAATGTGTACAGTTGTCAATTAAAACCACTTACTGAAAACAATGTATTGGGTAATTATGTATTGGTAGCTTCTCCCAAATTCACGTTTACTCAGGCAAAAGTGAATAGTCGGCATCCTGTTCCTCAAATCATAAGCCCCCCCCCAAAGAAAAACAGGACCAGAGAATTCTCATTCAACCCATTAACAAGCCTTTTTCATATGAAACTGCCCTTAAGACTGTTAGCAGACTCCTTGTGTTTTGTGTCTCGTTCCTCAACTCATATTTTCATTATTCACCGTAACTATACGCACAGCATTAGAGAACAATATTCTACCAGAATACTATAGCTATGGTCTTGAGTCCCCTTTCCCGACTGAAGGTTTTTCAGTCCTACTCTGAGGTGATAACCTTTATTTCTCAATTTGCCCTAGTTCTCAGTACTTGTCCATGTAGGGCCATCATTGCTACTCTGACTTCATGCTAGAGGGTCAAATAATGAGGTGGTTCTCTGATTCACAGATGAAGGTCAAGATGACTTTTTGCAAGGGAAAAAAACAGCCTGAGTCTTCAGTGTTAGGAGTGTTGCCTATAAACCTGGAGCTGCCCACCGTGACTTGTTACTTCCAGGAACACAAACCAGGTTGCCTTTCAGCAAAACCTAGCTTTATGGACTGACCATGAGGTCTGTCTCATCCTGATACTTCCTTAGTCCTCCCACTCCCCAGCCCCCCATGGGATTTGCTCTTGGGATTCCTTAGCTTTAGAAATAAAGCCTTTGTTTAGAATTCTTGCCAATGCTTTGTTTCCACAAGCAGAAGCTGAAAGCAGTCTCAAGTAACAACACATCCCTGAATCCAGTTCCACCTTTCCTGTGTCTTCTTTGACTTCCTTCCCCACTTCATGTTGAACCACGAGTTGTAGGTGTTTGGTGGAAGAATTGGGCTGGAGGTGCCGATTTTCAGACTAGAAGCTGATAGGACCGAATGAACAACGTAGGCACCAAGCAATAGACAAAGCCCTTTGCCAGTGGTTGGTGAGACAGAGCCAAAAGAAGTAAGGGAATGTTGGGAACACTAGCACAGCAGAAGGTAAGATTTTAAAACTATTTTAGTGTAGGGGAGGGAGTGGAAGCAAAAAGAGAAAGCCAATGCAGTCTTCAGGAGCTAAGAGCCTGATAATAGGGTCAGGGCAGGAGGAAATGATGTCTCTGCTAACAGGAGGGGTCATATATGTAACAACTTTGGGTAGTCTAGCAGGCATGAGGCATTCAGAAGCAATCAGACTAGAAGGGTGTACAACACAAAGGTCAAGAGACTGATGGGAATAAAAGATGCAGCAGAGGGTATATAGGCGATGGTACTGCATGGTGGCAGCTACACTTGTGAGCATAACAGACTTGCTGGCTCAGAGTTGTATACCTGAAACTAATGTAACATTGTGTGTCGACTACAATTAAAAATAAGGATGTGGAAGGCAGCCTCAAAAATAAAAAAGGAAGGCCACAAAGAGCCTCATGGAAGACCTACCTTTAAGGAGGGTGGTCAGGTAGGAGGAAAGAAAAGTGCCTCCCAAAGGAAGCAGCTGAGCAGCCAGTACTTGGGAAGTCAGGGTAACCAATGAGAAGTGGCGAAAAAATTGGCTAGTACATCCAACCCTTCTTTCAGAAGACAGGTAACTGAGTAAGAGAGGCTCTACTAAGAAGAGTAGCCAAGTCCACCGGTCCTTCTTTGCAAATGAATAAGATGAGTACAAATAAAATTCAGGAATGAGGATAACTTACAGGAGTAAACTCTTCAATACTTCTCTCTTTACCAACAGCTGAGTCAAGCATAGGCTTGTAACCCAATCTAGGCCATAAGACACAAGGACAAATTGGGCAGTTTCTGGCAAATAGCTTCCCCAAACAGTAAGAATCAGTCCTCATTATTATCCTCTGGATGCTGGATGTAAAGCCTGGGACGGCAGCCTGGGACTTTGGATTGTGAGGGGACCCGGCTGCTCAGCAAAGCCAACAAACGGCAGTGGACAGAGTTGATTGATGAAAAAATTTGGTTCTTCAATGTTATTACAGCTAACGTGAGCCCATCCAGGCTCCGTTACAACTTATGTGAGAGATCAAGTTTCCTTCCACTTCAGTTTAAGTTAGTGTTTGCTGTTAAACACAGTTAAAAACATTCTAACTAATGGCACAGAAGAGTGAGTTTAAGTTGTGCTACAAAAAAAAAAATCAGGAAATGGCCCCATGGCTGGCTCAGTGGGTAGAACATGCAGCTCTCAATCTTAGGGTCATGAGGTGGAGGCCCACACTGGGTGTAGAGATTGCTTACATAAACAAACTTAAAAAAAAGATCAGAAAAGAAATGGAATGTGTAACCCTACAGGAAATCCGAGCCATGCAATGACAGCCAAACCACTGTAGTCTTGGAGTCCATGAAGAGAAAGCCTTTACTATAGGAAGGCCCCTCCTTAGCAGCCCTACTCCGGACAGGACTCCTCTCCCAGAACTCTCAAGTCAGCCCAAAAGGGAAAGAAAAAAAATGGTAGGGTAATGCTCTCCTCAAGCATCAGGGGGCCACTGATAGGCAGAGAGATGCTGCTGAATGATGGAAGAAAGGCCTGTTAAAAGCACATCCTAAGGTCTTTGATGAACTGGATTTCAGCAACCTCTTCTACCCAACACTGTGGCAGGGCTAAATTCTTATTCAATGATGTGAATTTGAGCATGAGGATTTCCCTAAAACCCAATAATTGCTCTCGCTGGAGAGCAAACCTTGCTGGAAATCCCAAAGCTCAGAAAGTCAATGTTTCTCTAAAGAGCTGGGGTAGGCTCTAGATTTTAGCCTCTATCATGAATGCACCAGTGATATCAAAGTCTATATCCTGCAAAGTGAATGGGATACCAAAGTGATTGGGATACCAGGATACCTGGGTCTGGAGACAATGCTAAGCCTAAGCTCCAGAAAGACCATCAGAGAAACAATTGTTACTAAGGTAGCATTAATAACAAGTACTGGAAAAGGCTGAGTCCTGTGTGGATAATCCCACATCCCCATCCCTCACAACTTGCTAGAAGCTCTAGCTCACTTCGTCTAAAAACCAAACTGTCTTCCCACAAATCTGTTTACATTCCTGATTTTCTCAGGGACTACCCTTCTCTATTATCCTATAATCCATATTGAAATAATCTTTGACTTCTTTTTCACCAAAGAGGAAGTCAACCAATTACCAAGTTTAAATTGTACCTGTGTACCTACATAACCACACCCTCCCTCTGCCATTATTCCCACTAACCCAGGCTACCGCACAAAGATTTTTGCCAATTTTCTAGGACCAGGGTGATCCCTTTATATTCCTGTATTCCCAGCCCAAAACCTCTCATTATGTCCTCAGTACCCTCTTAAGTAGTCTTGACCCCGTCTTTCCTTCTAACATCCCACCTCCATACATACACAGGTGGACACACAAACCTGCTCTGCTCAGGTAAAGGAAAAGGACCAGTGAGAGCAGCCAACATTCATTAAGTACTTCTATGCCAGATACTGTGCTATTTTATAACTATCATATCCCTTACTACTAACAGTCTCCACTCTAGAAGGTAAGTGCTATTACCATCTCCATGTTCATGAGGAAACAGTTCTAGAGGCTGTATAATTTACGCAGAGTTTCACAGCTAATTAAAAGTGGCCATGCAATTCAAACTCTTGATGCATCTGGTTAGAGTACTTTACTCAACTGTCACACACTATATCCCAAATTGGCCAGCCTTGCAGGAAATAATCAGTGAACTTACATCATGTCCTTCCTCTTTCCAGTATCACCTGTGAAAGACCACTTGAGAAGAGTGAAGGCCACATATAGTTGGGTTTCCCATGACTAAACATCAAATAAGACGTTGTAGTCATATTTTTATCCATCCCACGCTTAAGACCAAGCTCCCAAGCACCCCTTCTGCAGATGCCTCACAGTACATACCCGTCCTCATTCAGTCCAACCCAAAACAAATTCTGACGACACATGAGCTGCACATAGCTGGCTTGGCCTACCAGGTCCTTTATGCAGTTGAATTTACAAGGTGACACCAAGGTAAGACAAGTAAAGTTCCAGCTTAGTGCCTTCGACTCCCTCCCCTGAATCCTGATCCACTGGCTGCCAAAGCTTGAAGGGGTTTTGGGTACGGTGCTTGGTTATGGGAAAAGCTGCTATGGTTGGCCCAGCAGATGGGCAGAGGAAGGTTTCACTTCTTCACAATCTGAATGACATCCTCGTCCTCCAACGTATGATCTTTACCCACTTTTTGAGGATTGTGTTTCACAGAGAGACCCCAGACCAGAGCACTGTATGGAAGGGGGAAAAAAAAGAGTCAGTGTAAATAATCACCTAGTTTCTACCCTAGCTACCAGGGTGCCACCTTTCTGCTTAGATTTAGCATTCCACCTCTTAAGAACCATAGGCTTATAACATCTCCTCTCCCCAGTCAAGGACTACATTCAAAGCCCACAGGCATTAGCTCCACAGCAGTATGGCACAATGGAGCCTTCACATACAAAGTGGCAAAGACTTCTGGAAGTTGTGTGGTTCCTCTTGTTCCAGTACCAATTTAGGAAAGTCAAAGAGAAAAAACACAAACGAGAAATGTAATAAGACTAGTTTAAAAAAAAGACCACTTTAAAATTAAAAGGAGAAAGCATGGGATTGTTATAGAAAAATACTCTGAAATCAGATTAAAAATTGATTTTTACGTGTCAGTTACAGATTGTTACAGAATACCACTTTTTATTGGGCCTATTAAAACCATCATTGGGAGGCTACCCAGGTGGCTCAGTTGGTTGAGCAACTGCCTTCAGCTGAGGTCATGATCCTGGAGTCTGCAAATCGAGTCCCACATTGGGCTCCCTGCTCAGCAGGGGGTCTGCTTCTCCCTCTGACCTTCCCCCTCTCATGCTCTCTCTCTTTCTCAAATAAATAAAATCTTTAAAAAAAAAATCAGTGGGTACTAAAAAATATAGGGCCTCCCTCCTTAGCCTTGCTAGGAAGATTCTCCCTCCCTCTCAAGACACCATAACTGGTATGCTCTCCTGATTTTTTTTTTTTTGGAATTTATGAAGGTAATTTTTTTTTTTTTAAGATTTTATTTGAGACGGAGAGAGAGAGAAACAAAGTAAATGAGAACACAAGAACAGGGAGAGGGAGAAGCAGACTGAGCCAGCTATTTTTTTTTATCTTTAGGCTTCCAATACTAAAAATATGTTGTTAGTGATGGAAACTGGTGAACAAGACACTGAGACCTGCCTCATAAAGGCTAAGAACTACGTACCAAGGGATAGAAAATGGCGGCCATACATACTGCCTTTGCAACAAAACATTTTTAAAAACCTATGTTCCAGGGCAGTTGGGTAGCACAGTCAATTAAGTGCCCAACTCTTGGTTCTGGCTCAAGTCATGATCTCAGAGTCATGGAATACAGCCCCACATAGGGCTCCACACCCCTCCACCCTTCACGCATGTGCTCTCTCTCCCAATCTCTCTCTAAAACAAATAAATCTAAAAAAATAACATGTTCCAAAAAGAAATCAGTGAACAAGATTTCACTATGAAAATAACAAAACAGGGCCCCTGGGTGGCGCAGTTGGTTGAGCGACTGCCTTCGGCTCAGGTCATGATCCCGGAGTCCCGGGATCGAGTCCCACATCGGGCTCCCAGCTCCATGGGGAGTCCGCTTCTCACTCTGACCTGCTCTCTCTCTCTCTCTCTTTCCTAATAAATAAATAAATAAAATATTTAAAAAAAAAGAAAAGAAAAGAAAATAACAAAACAAAACCAGATAAATAACAGGAACAAATACAACAGCACTAGTAAGACAAAAAATTTTCAATGCACTAATAAGATAAATGCAAGGTAACCATTTTATAATCTTAAACTAGAAAACTAGTTTTTGTTTATTTTTTTAAGATTTTATTTATTTATTTGACAGAGTGAGAGAGCACAAGCAAGGGTAGCAGTAGAAGTAGTGGGAGAAGCAGGCTCAGGGCACCTGATGCCGAGCTCAATCTCAGGACCTTGGGATCTTGACCTGAGCCGAAGGCAGACCCTTAACCATCCGAGCCACCAAGACACCCCTAGTTTTTTTTATTATTATAAATATTATTTGTTTTTTTAAAGGATTTATTTATTTATTTATTTATTTATTTATTTATTTATTTATTAGAGAGAGAGAGAGAGAGAGAGAGAGAGAGAGAGAGCGCGTGCGCACGAAACATGAGAGGGGAGAGGGTCAGAAGGAGAAGCAGGCTCCCTGCTGAGCCAGGAGCCTGATGCAGGACACAATTCCAGGACTCTGGGATCATAACCAGCCAAAGGTAGTCACTCAACCAACTGAGCCACCAAGGTGCTCCAAGATTATTTACATACTTGAGAGATAGAGAGCAAGCCAGAGAGAAAAAATGAGCACATGAGCAGGAGAAGGGGAGAGGGAGAAGCAGACTTCCCAATGAGCAGGGAGCCAGTTCGGGACTTGGTCCCAGAATACTGGGATCATGACTCAGGCTGAAGGCAGATGCTTTACCGACTGAACCACCCAGGCACCCAAAAACTAGTTTTCAGCAATCATATTCAATGCCTGCAGTAAAATCAGTGCCTCCCATTTTGTTGATGGCAATGTAAGTCCAGCCCTTTTGGAAAGCAATGCAGCAAGACATATCAAAGGCCATATTATCATTAATCCTGGATTAAAGAAATTAAAAGGGAAAGGTCTGTGTGAAGATAAGAAAACTATGTAAAGTAGCAATAAATAGGAAAAATGTGGTTATAAAAATGACGTGAATCTTGTAACACAGAAAACTCACAGTAAATGATCAAAGGACATGTGCATGTATTCAAGGACACACACAGAATGCAACAAGGACAAATGTTGTAATTAGTACGTCTAAAGGTGAATTTTTTCCTATTAAGATGGTTAAAATGCTATTTGTTCCATAATTAAAAAACAAAACAGGAAAATAGTGACCAAATAAAATTCTATTTGCTTTGGAATGTCTTTTCCACAAAATATTTTTCTCCCAGGGCGCCTGGGTGGCTCAGTGGGTTAAAGCCTCTGCCTTCGGCTCAGGTCATGCATGATCTTGGGGTCTGGGATCGAGCCCCACATCGGGCTCTCTGCTTAGCAGGGAGCCTGCCTCCCTTTCTCTCTCTGCCTGCTTGTGATCTCTCGCTCTCTGTCAAATAAATAAATAAAATCTTTAAAAAAAAATTTTTTTTTTCTCCCTTCTCATTTAATTCCCTCATTAACTTATAGTTCTAGAGGCTTAGAAAAGTGTTCTGCCACCATGGAAGGCAAGACTTATATAGAAATCTATGAAGTTTGAAAAAAGAAACTAATCTAACTTCACAAAACTCTCCTTCACTGATTCAAGTATATGCCAAAATGTAAAGGTCTGAGGAGAGTGGAAATTAGCAACTGCACATGGAATACAGTTATTTTGATTTTTTGTTTGTTTTTTAAGATTTTATTTATTTATTTGACAGAGAGAGAGATCACAAGTAGGCAGAGAGGCAGGCAGAGAGAGAGGGAAGCAGGCTCCCCACTGAGCAAAGAGCCCGATGTGGGGCTTGATCCCAGGACTCTGGAATCATGACGTGAGCCGAAGGCAGAGGCTTTAAGCCACTGAGTCACCCAGGCGCCCCGGAATACAATTATTTTGGATAAAAGGAACGCAAAGTTTAATAAAGGTCTTCACTCTTTCAGTATTCTTTTTTTTTTTTTTTTTTTATTAGAGACAGAGACTGAGAATGAGAGGGGAGAAGGTCAGAGGGAGAAGCAGACTCCCCGCAGAGCCGGGAGTCTGATATGGGACTCGATCCTGGGACTCCAGGATCATGACCTGAGCCGAAGGCAGTCGCCCAACCAACTGAGCCACCCAGGCGTCCACTCTTTCAGTATTCTTAAGATCAGAAACAAGTTTTTTAAGTTTTTATCTTAATTCCAGTTAACAGTGTTATATTAGTTTCAGGTGTACACAGTGATTCAACACGTATCACCCAGTGTTCATCTCAGGTGTGATCCCCATCACCCATTTCACCCATTCCCCCAACCACCTCCCCTCTGGTAACCATCAGTTTGTTCTCTATAGTTTAGAGTCTGTTTCTTATTTTCTCTTTTTATCCCCCCTTTGCTCATTTGTTTCTTAAATTCCACATATGAGTGAAATCATATGGTATTTGTCTTTCTCTGACTGATTTCACTCAGCATTATACTCTGACTCCATCCATGCCATTGCAAATGACAAGATTTCATTCTTTTTTATCCTATTGTATGTACATACATACACCACGTCTTCTGTATCCATTCATCAACTGACAAAAATTGTTCTTGATAACTATACAACGGTTATGTAAGCTGATAATGTCAGAAGAGTGGTAAGGGATATAAGGAAACTCTTTGTACTATTTTTTCAACTTTTCTCTAAGTCTAAAATTAGCTCAGCGGTGCCTGAGCGGCCCTAAACCAACTCTTGGTTTAGGCTCAGGTCATGGTCTCAGGGTTGTGGGATCAAGCCCTGTGTCAGGCTCCGCACTCAGTAAGGAGTCTACTTGAGATTGTCTCTCTCTCTCTGCCCCTGTCCCCACTCATGTGTACCTCACTCTCTCTCACAGATAAATAAATCTTTAGAAAAATAAGATAAATAAGATTAGCTCAATTAGCTCAAAATAAGATGTCAGAAAAATTTTTTTCAGCCTGTATCAGCAATGTAAGTACATGAAGGAGATTTAGGGGCATTTACCCATGCTTAAGGTTTAGAGGGGGGTCTCAGAACCCACTGGAGGCCAGTAAGATGCTGGCAAGAAAAATACATTTGTTTGCCAAGAGGAAGACCAATTAACAAGAGAAAAATCAGAGCCCTATGTACTGTCAGCCCACCTGACCTGACAAGGCTTCTAGAGCACTTCCTACTCCAACCTGGCATGGTTGTAGGAAGACACTGCAGAGTTCTAACCAAGCAAGCATTTAAGCAGCTCCCCTGATGCCATTTTCTTTAATGGTATCCTAAGAATTGCTAGTTACTGGAATCAGGCGCTCACAAGGAAAAGAAAGCCCTACAAGCCCATGATACTTACTATTTAAATTCTTTGATAAGGTTTTTGTGAATCTTCATGCAAAAATCTTCCACCGTAGTCCTAGAGTAAGGCAGCACCACTGGAGATGTGTAATCTGGCAACTGGCCTTTGGGTTTGGTGTAACTAGAACAGAGAGGGAGCAGAGATTGCCTACTTCTTGGAATGTTTCATGTATTGAATGCAAATCAACCCTCCATCAACCCTGAAAAGATCAGACACAGATAACCTCCAATTAAGGAAGAACGTGTCCTCAATATAGCCTAGCAGATGACAGAAATTAATTTATCTATATCTCCAAAAAGAGACAAATTATGTCAATGAACTCCAGATGGTATCATTTTAGGATAGTCTGGTTTAATTCCTACAGCAATATGACCCTTTCCACTAAGACTTACATCCTCACTAGTTTCAGATAGTCCCAGATCTTTTCCAATAGGTCATCAAAATTCCAGCGGTGATGGGCAGAAATGGGTACACAGTGAGGCACCTTATAGATGATATCCAATTCCTCAATGGAAATCTGATCTATCTTATTCAACACGTAGATACAAGGGATATAAACTCTATAGAAGTAAAAGAAAAACAGGACATTAGTCTGGAGCTCGTGACAAGACTTTCAGTGTGATTACCAGCATCCCCTGGCCCAGGACTTGAAATCAGAGACTTGAAAAACATAAGTCAGATCAACCCCTCAACCCTACCCCCAAAAGGCTTCCTACCAAAGTAAGGTAGAATATCCAAAAAGTGAACTTTGAGTTGAGAAGTAACGAAACTCAGGCCCAACTCTGAGCCATGTAGCTAAATGAGAGGCATCATAAGGAACACAAGCTTTGGAATCACAGAGACTCAATCTACTCCCAGCTCTGTCACTTTCTAGTGGGCAAGTCTCAGAGTCAATTTTCCACAAAGTTGTTTTACATACTGTAAATATATTTTTAATAATATATTTCATGAAAATTTTTAAAATAAAAAACATATCTAACAATGTCACAATCCTAATGTCTACATCAATATGGCAGCTAAGGTTAATAATAATTTATAGCAAGCCACAACTTTTCAGGGTTCAACTGCCTCCAGTTATACAATGCCTAACTCAAAGAATTGGCCTTTGTTTTCAAATGAGAATAAATAAATCCATCCAGTAAGTAGGAACAAATGAACAGGAAAGTAACTAAACAATATTATGCTCAAGTGCCAGGAAAAAATTTAAGAGTGGCTTAAACTACTTAATTTAAAATACTAATAATAGTAATTTTTCATGGAACAGGGCTTCAGCTACATACTTTTAGGTTACCCTTAGAGAAAACAGATATAGCCCAGCAAGCTCTGAGTCCTATACGACAGCTTACAGGATTTCTCAGATGGATTAATTCTGAGAACTACTCTCTTCCACCATCATGACACAGATTAGGGAACAGCCTAGTTCACAGCAAGTAACAGAAATGGAGAATTTGACCATCATAATCAAATTTCAGAGCAAAGGAGAATGTTAGAAATCAAAACCAATTCTTCAATTTATAGCTAAAAATCGAAGGCCCACTATTATTTGAGATAGCAGCACAGCCAGTTAGAATCAATGTCTTCCAGATTCATGGTCCAATATTATTTCCACTACAAGGCTTCAAATTCAAACTTGGGCACCAGACCGTACACTTAGTCATACCTGTTTCCTTCCACCACGTCGATGAGGTCATCCGCTGTGGCATCACTACGCAGGGTCACATCAGCATTGTGAATTTTGTATTCGGCCAGAATGCTCTTCACAGTTTCAGCATCCAGCTCACTCTGTGGACACTGCATTTACACAGAAGACAACAGCTGATCACAGAGCAAAAAAATCTCCCCAAAGTATCTATCATTATATCTGGATAATCCTAAGGTACAAATTCATTTCTAAAATCTGTTATTCTGGATGGGAGTAATTGACTTTCATTAAGAAATATCTGAAAACTGGGGCCCCTGGGTGGCGCAGTTGGTTGAGCGACTGCCTTCACCTCAGGTCATGATCCTGGAGTCCCGGGATCGAGTCCCACATCGGGTTCCCAGCTCCATGGGGAGTCCGCTTCTCACTCTGACCTTCTCCCTTCTCATGCTCTCTCTCACTCTCTCTCTTTCCTAATAAATAAGTAAATAAATAAAATCTTTAAAAAAAAAAAAAAAGAAATATCTGAAAACTAATCATCTTTCCAAACTCAAATGAAGGCATTGTGGACTGAATCACTCCCAACCAAATTCATATGTTGAACTCTTAACCCCAGCACCTCAGAATGTGATTAGGTTAGGGTTAAAGATAGCATCTTGAAAGAGGTAACTAAGTTAAAATAAGGTCATATGGATGAACCCTAAATCAATGTGACTGACATCCTTAGAAGAAAGGGAAATTAGGATACAGACACACAGAGGGAAAACCATGTGAAGACATAGGGAGAAGACAGCCATCTACAAACCAAGTAGAGGCCTAAGAAACCAACTCTGCTCATACCTTGATCTCAGATACCTAGTGCCTCCAGAATTAAAACAAATAAATTTGTTGTTTAAGCCACCCAACCTATGATACTTTATTATGACAGCCTTAGCAAACAAAGAATACTAAATGCTCAAATTCAAACATTAGGACAGGATAACGAGAACGATCTTCTGGGCAGGACAGCTTAACTCTGTGCTAGTCATTATCACCTGGACCTCCAGAATGTTAAATGTTATAGGAAATTCTCAGTCCTCAATTCTATAATTAGAAGCAAGCAGAAGTGCATAGAGTTGATCACTTCTCCAATCTAAAACAGTTTTTTTACTTGGTTTCCAAGATTCCAGACTCTCCTGGTTTTCCTCCTTCTTTGTATAAAAAAATCTTATTTGCTGATTCTTCCCAACTCCCAACCTATAATCACTGGAGGGGGACCATAAGGCTCAGTCCTTGAACTTCTTTTCTATTTATACTCATTTCCTAGTTATCTCGGATAAGTTCGTGGCTCTAGAGTTGCTATCCACCAAGTTTACACCTCCAGCCTAAATAATTCCTCATAGGCCTATCTGATGGTAAAACGTGGGTATCTAGCATCTCAAACTGAATATCCTAATCTTCCCCTCCCCTCCAATCTTATCCTATTCAAAGTCTTACCATTTTAGTAATTGTAAATCCTACTTAGCTACTTTCAAAATCTTTTGATAATCAACCACTTTTCACTTCTCCCACTATTACAACTCTGGTCTGAGAAACATCACTTCTTGATTGGATTATTGCAATAACCTCTAAAATGGCTTCTTTGCTTCTGTTTCTTCTGTTCTTAACCCAATCCAATCTATTCTCGATAGCTAGATTGATTCCACCAAAACCTCTATCAAATCATGTTCACTCCACTGATGGGAACCCAACCAAAGTTATCCATCTCCTGCAAAGTAAAACTACATATGTCTGACTTCATCTCCTACCACTCCTCTACTTACTCACTCTGCTATTCCTCAAACGTGCAAAGGCACGTTCTACCTCAGGGCTTTGCATCTGGATATTCCCTCTATATGGAATGCTCTTCCCCAAGATAGCCCTTTTGTTCACACCTTCACGTCATCTTAGTGAAGACTTCTCTAGTCAGTTCTCCCACCAACACTCTCCATCCCATTTCCTAGTTTATTTTTGTCCTTAGATTTATCATCATCTAATATACTGTATTAATTCATTAATTTTGTTCACTACTTTTCCACATAGAATGTAAGGAAAGAGATTTTTGCTTATTTTGCTCTCTCTTCCAACCTACTCCTCTGCCCAAGAAGAGCTTAAAACAAAGCTTGGCTCATGGTGAGCACTCTATAAACCTGCACTGAATGAATGAAAACACATTAGCAGCCACCTACTTTGTGTAAGCATTCAAACTGGTCTATACCCCCATACCACACCAAATAATCCAAAAGAAGAAATGAGGTTAAGTCTGAGATTGATTCTTGTCCTGCGCTGAAAGCCATTACAAGGTCATTGTGTTACCTCTGTTAGGGCTGGCAGAAGCCAGGTAATTCCCAATTGTCAACATCCCTGTGCCTCATTCCACTCTCAACCCCAGTCCCTTCAGCAGCCTGCCCCATATCATCTCCACTTACAGTGGCTGTGAGATTAATGCCTCCTTTATCCTTCTTCTTAAAGCCAATGTTGGGGGGTTTGCTGTTCAAGCGAATGCCAAAGCCTTCCAGCTCATTCTCAATTATCTTTTTATGTCCCAAGGGTTTCAGGACATCCAGAACAATCAGGATCAAGTTACATGTTCGGGCCACTGAAGAATGGAAAAAATAATTTATATCCAAGCAAAGCTCACTGAAGACTTAACTAAGCCAAATACTCAAAAGCTGGCTGGGGTGGGGGGGCAGTGGAGTTCCATTAAGACAAAGACGATTTTTTTTATAAATACACAGACCTACACAAAGTTCTTAAGGTTACCAAATTCTATGCCAGAAATCAATTTGCAATGTGTGCCTGGTTTTCCACCAGTATATCTAGAAGATGTGTTAACTTCTAGATACACTAGCTGAAAAACAAGTCAGAATGAAGATAAGAACTGAGCAATAACCTAAATCCCTGAAGAAGTTTAGAAAGATTTAAAACAGATTCTAAAAACATAAGACTGTTTGCTTGATATATTCTTAGTCAACTTTATTATCAGTGTAATTACATATACACACACATATATATCATATACATATTACATATATATTATCAGTGTAATTTAGAAAAAAACAAATTGTGTCCATGTTAAGCATATAGTTCAATGACACACGCATATACCTATGTAACCACCATAGGCAAGCAAGATAGAGAACATTTCCATCACCTCTGAAATCAATCTTCCCCTTGATTCCCATTCAACCACTGATCTGCTTTCTGTCACCATAGGTTAGTTTTTGCATTTTGAAACATTTCATATAAATGGAATTATACATAATATAGTCTTATGTGCCCAGCTCTTTTAATTTAGCATAATGTTTCTGATATTCATCCATGAGTAACTCCTAATACATAATTCTATAAATAGCTAAATAGAATAAAAATACTTTCAAACATGAAAAAACAAAAATTTACCTATCATTCATCCTTTTCCTGGAAGTTTACTAAAGACTGTGCTTCACAACATGAAAGTGACCCCAAAAAGACACTGACTCCAGGAAACAGGGGATCCCACACAAAGACACAGAAGAAAGTCTCAGGTTGATAGACATGCAAAAAGTCTATAGCTGCACTGTCCAATACAGATTCCACTAGCCACCTGGGGCTATTTAAACTAATTAAAATGAAATAAAATTTAAATTCAGTTACTCAATTGCACTAGGCTCATTTAAAGCACTCAATAACCACACATGCCTAGGGGCTACCATAGTGGAGAGTATAGATTCAGACCATTTCCTCTACTGGACAGTGCTGATCTAGAAAGCAACCAATCCAGATTAAAGCAAGAAGACAGGGTATACAAGGGTACTGTCAGGGTTGTGGGAAAGAATGAAATCAGTAAGACTGATTTGGAGCTATATTTAACTATCTAGAAAAATACTGACTGGTAGGCATTTTACCTGTTAGAACATTTGAAAAATATTAACAAACACAGAAAAGTAAATAAAACAAAAAAGAAACAATTATTAACTCCATGAAAAACAAATTTCAAAAACAGACTTCAGGGGCACCTGGGTGGCTCAGTGGGTTAAGCCTCTGCTTTCCACTCAGGTCATGATTTCAGAGTCCTGGGATTGAGCCCTGCATCAGGCTCTCTGCTCGGCGGGGAATCTGCTTCCCCCCCTCTCTCTGCCTGCCTCTTTCCCTACTTGTGATCTCTCTCTCTCTCTCTCTGTCAAATAAACAAATAAAATCTTTAAAAAAAAAAAAACAGACTTCAAGAGAAAATTAGCATTGAACAAAAATTTCGTAATTGTTACACAATAATGTAAACTATGACTGATAAGTTAACTAAAAACTGTGATAGAATTTATTTAAAAGGAGGGGGCAGCACCTAGCTGGCTCAGTCTGTGGAGCCTGTGACTCTTGATCTAGGTTGGTAAGTTTGAGCCTCATGTTGGGTGCAGAGATTACTTAAAAATAAAATTAAAAAAAAAGAATGGGAGGCACTTGGGTGGCTCAGTCAAGCGGTTGCCTTTGGCTCAGGTCATGGTCCCAGGGTCCTGGGATCGAGCCCCACATTGCACTGGGCACCCTGCCTGGCAGGGAGCCTGCTTCTCCCTCTGTCCCTCCCCCTGCTGTGCTCTCTCTCCCTCTCTCAATAATTAAATAAAATCTTTAAAAAAAAATGGGAAAAAAAGGTTAATTCTCCCCCATAACATGAAACCAATAGATGATACCTGAAATTAATTAATCATGAGATAGCAATATAAGCATAATATTTGAAAATATGAAAGTAACAGAAGGAACAGTTGAAGAGTTGATAACAGTTGCCAATGGGGAATGACTGTGGAGGTGAGGAAAGGTGGAGAAGCAGATCACTACAATTTATGATGAACCTTTTATAATATTTTACTTCAAGTAAAAGAAGAAAAGAAGGAAAGACATGAGTGGGAGTCAGGAAACCCAAGTTCTAGTTCTGAATCGGCCACAACCAGTGAGTGTAACAATGGACTGAAGCATTTCACTTCTCCCGTTCTTACTGTTTCTCCTCAAATAGAGATCTAGACTGTTACTTTCTGAGGTCCCTTTAAGTTATGACATCCTACTCCAGTAAGAAGTCAGGTAAAACTACGCCCTTCATTGCGGTAAACTCTCTTAAGTCCAACAGTCCCCAACTAAAGGAACAATAATGGATAAAGGGATGATATCCCAGGATGGTGACTCTAGACCACTCACCTGCAATGACTTGACGGCCTCTACCTTTCCCATCCTTTGCACCCTCAATGATACCTGGAAGATCCAGGAGCTGCAAGATTAAGGACATGGTAAAGAAGAGAAGGGAAAAAGAAGTCATAAATCTGAACAGATCAAACAATGATTCAAGTACACAAAGCATAAAAGATCCAAATCCAACCTTCCTTATGAGTGTACATTACTTTTACTATGCATTTAAATGTCAGTTTTTTATATACTTTTTTGTAAGTTTTTTACATATTTTAACCTAGTTTAAAAATGCCTAACAACCCTGATATACGGATATTAGCTGAGGTTCACAGAGGTTAAGTGATTTGCCCAAAATCACAAACCTAATAAATCAAGTAAGATTATAACTCACATTTTGAAGGCCAAACCCATTATTCTACATTAATATCTTCTAGGGGCGCCTGAGTGGCTCAGTTGGTTAAGTGTCTGATTCTTGATTTTGGCTCAGGTCATCTGAGGGTTGTGAGAAACAGCCCCATGTTGGGCTCCATGCTGGGTGTGGAGCCTACTTAAGATTGTCTCTCTCCCTCTGCTCCCCACCACCTCTTTAAAATAAATTATATATATATGTATAATATGTATATTCCTTCTTTTCAGAAGGTTGAGCCTCCACACCAACTCCTTACTACAGATAATAGTTGAATCTTGCTATTCACATGATATACACTGAGAGCTTTGCAAATCCCCCAATTCACAAAAATTTCTGCCGTCATTCTTAACCAGGTGAGCACATAATAATCACCTGTAAAACCATTAAAAATGCAGGTATCCAAGCCCCATCCCTACAAATTCTAATTTAGAAGGGCAAAGTAGGGTTCAGATATTGATCTGTACTTCAAAAGGCTCCATGGGTGATTCTGATGTGTCCCCAGTTGCAAATGACTGCTTAATTGCCCAGAAAATGCAGTAAAGGTAAAACTTCACAGAAGTCATAGTGTTTGCACATAACAATAAGAACATAAAAGCCAACTTCACAGCACACAAATCAAATGCACATCTCAGCAAAATTACAAAATATTAGTTATAGACCCTTAAAGAGTCCACTGAAAACAGTTAAGAGCATATATGAAGTCTGGAAATATCAAGGGTCCTCTATATGGCCAATACTGAATTATTCACATGAATGGACCAGAAACAGGGTGGCAGCTTATCAAGACATCATTTAAAACCAGCCTTTGCTATAAGTCTATCTGAAATTATAAAAATATACTTCACATTAAATAAACCACAAGGGAGTACCTGGCTAGCTCAGTTGGAAGAGCGTAAGACTCTTGATCTCTGAATCTTTTTTTTTAAGGTTTTATTTATTTATTTGACAGAGAGAAAGAGATCACAAGTAGACAGAGAGGCAGGCAGAGACAGAGGGGGAAGCAGGCTCCCTGCCGAACAGAGAGCCTGATGTAGGGCTCGATCCCAGGACCCTGAGATCATGACCTGAGCCAAAGCTAGAGGTTTTAACCCACTGAGCCACCCAGGCACCCCTTGATCTCTGAGTCTTGATGAGCCCCACGATGGGTGTAGAGATAACTTACAATGAATAATTTTTTTTAACGACTTTATTTATTTGACAGAGGGAGAGAAATCACAAGTAGGCAGGAAGGCAGACAGAGAGAGGGGGAGGCAGTCTCCCTGCTGAGCAGAGAGCCCGATGCGGGGCTCGATCCTAGGACCCTGAGATCATGACCTGAACTTACAATGAATAAATTTTAGGGGCGCCTGGGTGGCTCAGTTGGTTAGGCGACTGCCTTCGGCTCAGGTCATGATCCCAGAGTCCCGGGATCGAGTCCCGTATCGGACTCCCGGCTCTGCGGGAAGTCTGCTTCTCCCTCTTACCTTCTCCCCTCTCATTCTCAGTCTCTCTCTCTCTAATAAATAAATAAAAAAATCTTTAAAAAAAATTTTTTTTAAATAACTAAATAAACCAAAATGAAAAAGAATTCAGAAGGCACTTAAGAGAGTTCAACTTTTCCTTTCAAAACACTACTCAAAACTCCTCCCTATTCTTCACTAAAGAAGTAATGTTACATCGTCTAAGACTAATACAACACACCAAACTGAGCTACCCTTTTATAATTTATGTTGAATACATCAGCCCTGACTTAGAAACTTTAATTATATTGATTTACAAGGCTACATGGGAAGTAATGAGCATACTAGATCTTTATTTCTAAACACCATTTTCCAATAAAAGAAACTAGAGCTCCTTCAGAAGTGGCTGATCTCAGGCCTGGAGCAGGGAGAAATCCAAGATTAGCATGGAACATCGTGTCATGCCAAAAAATAAGAAAGTACTCACAAAAAGATGGGGGCTTATGGAAAGTACCCAGGAGCCAACCCGAAGGAGTTCCTAATTGTCAAAACTGGAACAAAACAAGTAACAAATAATGGTAGTACTTGATTATAACCCATAAAATAAAATATCCACAAGCCCACATTGATACATATTGTTGAACAAATAAAGGAGAGAAGAAACAGTTCTTCCAAACATAACTCTAGTTAATAACATGTAGTAAGAAAGAAAAACAAAGAATCAGTGTTAGGCAAGAAGCAGAGTAGTAACTGCTGCAAATAGGATCCAGATGGATGCTAAAATGAGTGGGCAAGTTTGAGAGATAGGATTTTTATCTTCTCAAAGTACCTCTCCCAAGATATTTACCTACAAAAAGAAAGGTAATTCTTTTAAAAAAGAAAGATAATAGATTAACAGTAGAGAAATCCTGCAGATACCACCAACTGATGGACGTCAACATCACCAATTAAGACATATAACATCATGAATCCTGTAAGATGCACTGAGGACACACCACCATTTCATTGTATTCTTGACAACGAAATGTCAAGAATACATAATACCTCAATCTAATAATGAGAAAACATCTGATAAACCCAAATTAAGGGGTAATCTACAAGATAACTAATCAATACTCTTTAAGTGTCAAGGTCTTAAAGGATAGGACTAGGTTAACTATCACAGATGGCAGGAGAATAAGGAAGAATAACCAAACACAACATAGGATGATCCCAGATATAATCTTGGAAAAGAACATAGGTGGGAAAATTGGTAGAAATTTGAGGAAGGTCTGTACTTTAGTGACTATTGCATCAATGTTAATCTATTTTTGGTAATTCTCCTGTGATTATGTAGGATGTTCACATAAGGGGCAGCAACATGAATGACACAAGAGAACCTCAAAATAATTATGTTGAATGAAAGAAGCCATCCAAAACAGAATACATTCATATTTATATATTGTCTTATTTATGTAAAACTCAACATGTAAACTAATCTGTAGTGATAAAATGTAGGTAAGTAATTGCATGGCAATGAAGGGGACCAGGAGGGAAGCAGCATGAAGATACTTTTGGGGATGGTGTGTTTATGATTTTGATTGCAGTGATGTTTTCACTAACATATAGCTATGTCAAAACTTAGCAAACTGTATATTTTATCTGCAGTTTACTGCATGTGAATTATATCTCAATAAAGATGTTTGGGGAAAAAAAAAAGTTCATCATCAGTTGTTCCTAGAAATTAAGTCTAGAGTCTACTTCCTCAACTCTCCCAAAGATTCTACCATCTATTTCTTTTTTTTTAAATATTTTTATTTATTTATTATTTGACAGAGAGAGAAATCACAAGTAGCAGAGAGAGAGGGGGAAACAGGCTCCCCGCTGAGCAGAGAGCCTGATGCGGGGCTCAATCCCAGGACCTGAGATCATGACCTGAGCTGAAGGCAGAGGCTTTAACCCACTGAGCCACCCAGGCACCCCTACCATCTATTTCTAACACTCAGTAAATCCCAGTCTGCTAAAAAACTTCATTATTACTTCTGCTTAAAAGAATACATATACACACACATATATTACATCAGCAAAAGGCTTTAAAAGTGTATATTGAGGGGCGCCTGGGTGGCTCAGTGGGTTAAGGCCTCTGCCTTCGACTCAGGTCAGGATCTCAGGGTCCTGGGATCGAGCCCCGCATCGGGCTCTCTGCTCGGCGGTGAGCCTGCTTCCCCTCCTCTCTCTGCCTGCCTCTCTGCCTGCTTGTGATCTCTCTATGTCAAATAAATAAATAAAATCTTTAAAAAAAAAAGTGCATATTGAGGCTAGCTAATGTTCTTCTTAAGAACACAGAAAAGAGGGCGCCTGGGTGGCTCAGTCGGTTAAGCGACTGCCTTTGGCTCAGGTCATGATCCTGGAGTCCCAGGATCGAGTCCCATATCGGACTCCCGGCTCTGCGGGAAGTCTGCTTCTCCCTCTGACCTTCTCCCCTCTCATTCTCAGTCTCTGTCTCTAATAAATAAATAAATAAATCTTTAAAAAAAAAAAAAGAACACAGAAAAGAAAATCCACCTGGATAATCTAAAACTCTTAAACCTAGGATATGGCTATAAAAGATCATCTAAAACAGAGAATATTACAGTAAGAGAAAAGAGCACAGGCTATGGCAACTGAAAACAGGGAAATTCATTGAAGCCCCTACCTAAATTTAACTTCTCTTGACAGGGAATTATTTTTAAAGTTACATCAAAAAAAAACCTTTTTTTTAAGATTTTATTTATTTGACACACATACACAGAAAGAGAGAGAGAGAATACAAGCAGGGGCAGTGGGAGAGGGAGCAACAGGCTTCCTGCTGAGAAGGAAGCCTGATGTGGGCTGAGCCAAAGGCAGACACTTAATGACTGAGCCACCCAGGCGCCCCACATCAAACTATTTAAACGTGGCAAATAAATTTCATTCAATAAAATAACCCATGCTTTACATATCTGAATTTCACAGTACAACCAAGAGACAAGAACAAATATTTTTTAAATCAAGAAACTGTAGGATTTTAAAACATCAATGTTAAACTAACTCAAACTCAAATGCCATTAGAAGTTAAAGCAGCGAAATGAGCAAGTCAATTACTTATATGGGACAAGAGGAGTCCTAGGGACCCTCACAACGTCAAAATAAGCCCCATAATTTTTAAAACTGAACATCCGTTCTGCAAGCTAGTATCTGCCTATGTGATACATCAGTTTGCTTTATAACATCCCCAGTAAGTGGTG
Organism: Nasua narica; assembly: GCA_028533885.1. NCBI lineage: Eukaryota > Metazoa > Chordata > Mammalia > Carnivora > Procyonidae > Nasua > Nasua narica. The sequence goes on along the minus strand of CM052808.1, from coordinate 20,946,349 downwards.
GTTCAGTCACTACCTAAAACACCTCCAGACACAGTAATTTATTACCTGAAGAGGTACCATACCGTTTTTTTCCTCTCCCCAAATATGTTTAATTTTTCAGTGTTACAAGATTGATTGTTCATGCACCACACCCAGTGCTCCATGCAATACGTGCCCTTCTCAACACCCACCACCAGGCTCGCCCACCCCACCAACCCCCTCCCCTCCAAAACCCTCAGTTTGTTACTCAGAGTCCACAGTCTCTCCTGGTTCATCACCCCCTCCGATTTCCCCCCATTCACCCTTCCCTTCCCTCTCACGATGCCCTCCATGATTTTCTTTATACTCCACACGTAAGTGAGACCATAAGATAATTGACTCTCTCCGCTTGACTTATTTCACTCCGCATAATCTCTTCTAGTCCCGTCCATGTTGATACAAAAGTGGTACCATTCCATTTTTAGGCAACTTTACTGTTAAAACCATCATCCTTCCTAACAAAAAACCAGAAATCTCCCTCCTTATAGTTCTTATTAAATGGTTCTAATTTTGTATACCTCTTCATCTACGTCACAGATAATGAGTACTCTGCCACAAAAGAGCTATTTTTTTTAAGATTTTATTTATTTACTCAACAGAGAGAGAGAGAGAGATCACAAGTAGGCAGAGAGGCAGGCAGAGAGAGAGGGGGAACAGGCTCCCTGCTGAGCAGAGAGCCCGATGTGGGGCTCCATGTGGGGCTCGATCACAGGATCCTGAGATCATGACCTGAGCCAGAGGCAAAGTCTTTAACCCACTGAGCCACCCAGGTGCCCCCACAAAAGAGCTATTTAAAAAACATTCAAGGGTGGTCATTTTCATCCTGTTATGTACACCTTAACTTGGTTTCTCAAGCTGGGGGGGGTGCACAGGCAGAAAAGAAAGCATCATGCAAAAAAGGGGGGGAAACCTAACAGATCAGGAGACAATGAAATGAATGCTTTGTGGGAAAGACAAGGAAAGAGAAGGTTAAATAGTTCTTTATTCTGATATACTCAAAAGCTCTGAAAGAGGTGTCAAAAACATCTCATCAGGGAAGAAGTAATTCTCTGAGCTGCCAAAACTGTGATTATCAACAAGACTCTAAAACCAGATGGCATCAAGCAGTGGGCCAGATATGCGCAAGCATCCTCATTCTTGTTATATACATTTGAACATGGAGTCCCTGAAAGGTCCATGTCCCAACACGGTCTTTGCATGGGCAGGGAAAAAAGCCATTGAAAATAACACCAGGACTCTGGTCCCCTTCTACTTCAGATTAATAAAGAAGCACAAGCTACTCACTGTGTAGCTCAGCAGGAGGGAAAACAAATGCTTATATCAAAAGTTCCCAAACAACGAGCCGAGGTACTCTGGAGCACCACACAGAACTTAAGGGTGCCCTGAGATATTCTAAATATTCAAGAGAAACAGTAATTCTTGGTATATGTCAGACAATGAAGGAACTACTAACTCCACATAGCTCACTATTTCAACATTACGTCCTACTACATTGCTTTCAATTATGTCATATCCAAATCTTTGAGAAGTTAGATTTTTCATTAGTTGCTATAATAAAAAAGCACTACACAAAAATCAATGTGGAAAAGGTAACAAATGTGGTTGTATCCAGTCTGATTCCAGAGTTTGAGAAGCTATGTGGTACCCAACAGTGCACACAGCCCACTGGTAAACAAATAACTGTGGCTGTAAGAACATAAATACTTCAGTTGTTTGAACCTAATGAAGAGAACCATTAGGTATTGCTTTTGGCCTGGGGCACAATAAAAAAATTACTGGAACAAGAAAAGGTGTCAGGAAATAACTGCTGAGACACTAAGGGTGCTATGAGCCAAGAAAGTCTGGAAACCTCCCCCCTAAATTCAAATGTCATAGAATTCAGAATCTTGCCTTCTAAGCTGTGCGGCCAATAACAATATGACCCATTAAAGCTTATATTTACATATACCTTCTTTTATATCCAAAGGGACTCTTCATTTGCTAGCTATCTGAGAAAAACTTCCCAGGACACCAAGTTCTTCAGGCCTCACAGACAAGAATTATCTTCTAAAAAGGATCTCACCAAAAATACAAAAATAAAAAATAAAAAGGATCATATGTTATTTCTTTATTAAGAAGTTTCTAATGGTTCCTAGCTACATATAAGATAAACTTCAACTGCCTTAGCAGGCACACAAGGCCCTTCATAATTTAGCTCCAACCTACTTCTCCAGATTCAGTTCCTACCATTCCTGTCCCATGCCTCAGCTTGCATCAGCTAGCACAGCTATTTACCATTACGGCTGCCTCAAATTGCCCTTTACCTTCTCTGGCTGAAATTCTACCTGAACTTCAAGACCCACCTGCATTGTCTACATGAAGCTTTTTTAAGTCTTAACCAGACCTTCCACCAATATCCTCAGGTGGAAAAAGTAGTCCCTTCTTTCTCTGGGTTTTCACAAACACCATCCCACTGTATTACTATCTTTCTGTACTGTTCTATCTTCCTTGCTAGACAGGAAGGGCCTAGTAGATCAAAGATCAGGTCTGGCATAAAGAGAGCTTCCAGTAAGTGCTTTAAATGAATGAAAGCATGGATTTCTTTCCATCTGTGGCCTACAGGCCTGACTCACCTGGATCTTGGCACCTTTGTATCTGATGACACCAGGCACAGTGGTCAGAGTAGTGAACTCATAGGCTGCCACCTCAGAATATACTCCTGCCAGGTTACTAAGCAGTGTAGACTTCCCCACTGATGGAAAACCCACAAACCCAATTCGAGCATCACCTGTCTTGGCCACATCAAAACCTAAAACATCAATAAATATCAAAAAGAAGAAGAAAGTTACCTCTTGAAGTACTGAGATTCATGAAATTCCTTTCACATTCTGGTAGTCTATCTATCTAGAATATATTTCTCCAACTTTCTACAGTTTACCTCTCCAGAGCTTAAGCACACAAAATAGCAATTAACACTATTTATTTATTTTTAGATTTTTATCTATTTATTTGAGAGAGAGAGGGAGAGCACAAGTGCCGGAGGGGGGGGTGGAGGGAGAAGCAAGGAGTCTGATGGGGTTGGATCTCAGGACTCTTGAGACCATGACCTGAGTCGAAGGCAGATGCTTAACTGACTGAACCACCCAGGTGCCCCTAATATTGTTTAATGGAGTATTTATTCAGAAACTTTATTCCTCTACCACTTACACTGTTATATACCTTCCTAGTATCCATAGTATTTAACAAAGATTATATAATAATGGATCTAAAAATGGGTGAGTGCCCGGGTGGCTTAGTCAGTTAAGCTGCCGGCCAACTCTTGATTTTGGCTCAGGTCATGATCTCATGGTTGAGATCAAGCCCAACACAGAGCTCTGCACACTCAGTGAAGCCTGCTTATCCTTACTCTCCCCACCCCCGTGTGTGTGTGTGTGTGTGTGTCAAATAAATAAAATCTTTTAAAAATGAAGTTTCTTCATATGTGGAATATAAAAACAAAACAAACATGGGGCGCCTGGGTGGCTCGGTGGGTTAAAGCCTCTGCCTTCGGCTCAGGTCATGATCTCAGGGTCCTGGGATCGAGCCCCACATCGGGCTCTCTGCTCAGCAGGGAGCCTGCTTCACCCCCTCTCTCTGCTGCCTCTCTGCCTACTTGTGATCTCTCTCCTGTCAGATAAATAAATAAAAATCTTAAAAAAAACACACACAAAAAGAGAGATACAAAAAATCAGACTCTTAAACATAGAGAACAGATAGTCACTAGAAGGGAGGTGGGGGAGATGGGTGAAATAGGTGAAGGGAATTAAGAGCCCATGTATTGTGATGAGCACTGAATAATTATAGAATTGTAGAATCACTATATTGTATACCTGAAACTAATATAACACTGTTAATTACTACAACTAAAAACAAATTTAAAGTAAAAAAAAGTCAGAGTTTTTTAAAAATAAAATTAATAAAACAAAAATGGGTTTCTTTTTTGTCTTACAAATGGTAGGAACTATGTGACTGGATATTCTTTCTTCTCTCTCTCTCTCTCTCTCTCTCTCTCTCTCGGCTGCAAAAAACTTCAAAGCCAAATTCATGACCCTCCTCCGGGAAGTATACAGACTTTATGACATTATTTTTGGTCCTAACCTTATCTCTCTTGAGATAGCTTCAAATTATTCTTCCTACCTTTTATATCAATTATATTTTTCCTACCTTTTATATCCTTTATTATCCTTCCTTCCTTTTATATCAATTTCCTTACTTATTTTTTACCTTGTTGATGTATGTATTTACGTTTTCCTGTAAGCCAATGAAAACCTATTTTGGATCAATACAGGATATACATAAGGTTGCCTGGCTGGCTCAGTTGGAAGAGCATGGAACTCTTGATCTCAAGATCTTGAGTTCGGGGGGCACCTGGGTGGCTCAGTGGGTTAAAGTTCTGCCTTCAGCCCAGGTCATGATCCCAGAGTCCTGGGATGGAGGCCTGCATCAGGCTCTCTGCTCAGCGGGGAGCCTGCTTCCCCCCTCTCTCTCTGCCTTCCTCTCTGCCTACTTGTCATCTCTCTCTGTCAAATAAATAAAATCTTAAAAAAAAAAAAGATCTTGAGATCGGGACACACCTGGGGTGCACAGATTATTTAAAAAAATAAACTTAAGGGCCCCTGGGTGGCGCAGTTGGTTGAGCGACTGCCTTCGGCTCAGGTCATGATCCCGGAGTCCCGGGATCAAGTCCCACATCGGGCTCCCAGCTCCATGGGGAGTCCGCTTCTCACTCTGACCTTCTCCCTTCTCATGCTCTCTCTCTCTCTCTCTCTTTCCTAATAAATAAATAAATAAATAAAATCTTTAAAAAAAATAAACTTAAAAAAATACAGGATATACATAAAACTCTAGTTTATCAGACAATATTCATTCGCCTTTGAAAGCAGCAGAATAAACACAACTCATGAATTAAGAATTAGAAAATATAATCTACTATCAGAGAAATTTTTAAATTACCTTTAAACGATACACCTACATTATTTTGACAAAAATTACACCAAAACAAAACAAAACAAAAACGCAATACTGAAGAAAAACACAAACCTTCTCCTGGCCCACCACCACCACCACCTTTTGGGGTAATGAGCTCTCTACGAAGCTTAGCAAGGCGAGCCTTAAGCAGCCCTAGGTGGTGTGCTGTGGCCTTGTTCTTTTGAGTCCGAGCCATCTGTAAGGAAGGAATCACAGCCACAAATTAGAAGCAGTTCCTACAGGGTAAAATATCCAGAATGAACACCCCCCAACTGAGAATGATTTTTTCCTAGATCCTACCTGATGTCAATATACCCATTTTAGTCAGACTTAAAAAAGAATATAAAGTCATTCTCTTCATTACCCAGCCCATTTCCCCCATTACAAAGCCAACAACTGAAGCCCAAACAGAAGACACATGACCAAGGTCACTGCAATTAGCACCCACAGATCAGACTAAAACTCAGCTGTGGAGTCCTTTTCTACTGCTTGTACCTGGTATGCACGACCTGATATAAGGTCACTTTCCGAATTTTAAAGAGCTCTGAGCACTTCAGACAATAGAATCACACAGTAATTCAGGCTGAATCAACATCTACCGCAGATGTTATCCCAGATCCATTCCTGGGTGCAATACTCTGGGAAATGCAGTCTTCAAAGTAGAGACTGGGGAAAGGGTGACGGGTTTTGGGAAATGAAGAAAGATACAGAAGTGCATCGAGCGGGTCTGGGCTGAAGTAGGGGGGCGGAGAGGACTGTGTTGCTCACAAAAAAGGAAGACTGAGAGGATCGATGTTCGGACAGAAACCGAACACGGAACGAGGTACCGACCAAGGAGCAGGGGTGTGGAACGCGGGCCCCGGCTGAAGGCAGTCGGGGGGCTCCAGCGGAGGCTTAGGGAAGTCGGGGAACGCAGAACCGGGAAGAGCGGAGTCGGAGAACGCTGGGCCGGTCCTGACGCGGCTGAAAGCCGTACAGGCAAGAGCAACACTCCTAAAAAGGAACACTCCGAGGGCGAGTGAAGCGCCAGGTGTGCCCATTACCTCGGCTTCGATCTCCGCAATCTTGGCTAAGGTGCTGCTCATGGTGGCGAGTCACGGGAACTTGGGGAGAGATCCTATTAGCTTCCGAACAGATTACCTCCCTCCACACAACCGCCGGAAGACCAGCCAAGGCCGCCAGGTGCTACTGCAACACGCCTGCGCGATACTTCCTATTTCTCGCGAGATACTTCCTCTCGCGGCTCACCGCGAGAGGTACAGCTTGGAGTGGTCTCCTCCCCCTCAATCAACTCCGCCCCGTCCCGCGAGCCAGCGCGGTGTCATAGAGCCCGCGGGAGTGGGGGCCAGAGAGGCCGCCCGGGCCTGTGCCTCCCCGAGCGCGCGGAGGGTCGCGCGCCGCTCGGCCCCGCCCCGCCGGACCTGCGCCCTCGCACTGTTCCGCGCCCGGCGCATGGTGTGTGAGCGGTGGTTTCTCGTTACTGCCGGCTAGACCCGCAGCCCTCCGATCGAGGGCGTGAGCAATTAGCGCTCTACAGCCATCTACTCCTCTTCCTCGCCAGCAGCGACTGGTGCTGAGGCGCCCTTTTCACAGCCGGGGACCCACCCTGGTGGACTCCTCGGCCTCCTGTATTGAATAGAGACTAATCTTCAGTCTGTCTGACCTACTTGAAAAAAGAAAATGACCCCTTTCAGTCACTCAAAACTATATTTAGGTGTTGTTTTGTTTATCCCTAACCCCGAGAACAGCGTGCCACGTGGTGAGCCTACAGTAAATGGGTGGTTGATTGGATAATTGCCAGAGAACCAGTGCTTGCAACATAGCTTGTAATACTGAAAAATCTGAAGCTATGTTAAAGCCCATCAGTAGGGAGATGGATACATAATGGACCTCTGTGCTGTAAAATACTATCGCAACCATTAAAACGTAGATGTGTGTGGTCTGACTGTAAGAATGTCCAGGACATATTGTTTAAAAAAGAATAAATAACCACCTATGTTGTGATCCCACTTACTAATTTATTTTTTCCCACTTATTTATTTTTTAAGTGAGTTGTTGATATAGGTATATTTGTATGCAAGTGCATCGTTTAAAGGTCTGAATAAAAGCATACAGTCTCAAGCTCTTAACAGTAGGTTGCAAGGAAAGAGGGAGAAAGACTTTTCACTTGTTATTCTATGTATCTGTGTCTTTTGAATTTTTTAAAGGATGCATGTTATCCATGTATTACTTGTGTAATAATAAAATTTAGAATTTCAAAAGACTCCTCTTCCCCAAGTGTCTTGTGAAGAGGAAGCCAGGACATCCAGGAGCTCTGTGCTCCTTTGAAAGCTGCTTCCTGTGGGATCAATGAATTCTTGTTGATAGATTGATTGATCCACTGGGAGTCTGCAGGCTAGGCTTAACCCACAGGGCTGGCCTCCACTCAGCCCTGGGAGGGAAGTTTATTTATTTAAATTTGTAAGTAAGAACAATTCCAACTTGCCAGAAACAGAAAAGGTGGTTTTATCAGACATAAGGGAGGGAATGGGGAAAAGAAAGCTTTTACAGAAGGTCCCCAAAGGACTCCGGAGTTTCATTCTTTTCTTTAACCTCAACCTTTTCATAAATAAATTAAGGGGTGATGAGGTAATTAGATACTGTACCATCAGTAATGGAGGAAGAAGAGGAGAGGAAGTCCAGCTGGAATGGGATATGACGATAGATCAATCTTAAAGACAGATAAAATCAAATCAGCAGGCCTTTCCTAACTTGAAGTACTTAAGGAATTAACTGGCTGACAGTATCGAGGGCATCACTGCTCCATGAGTAGGTTCTACTTAGCAAATTTGTCATAGGAGGCCTGCAGTTAAAAACTTCATTGCTCAAGGACACCCTAGAACCCACCTTAGGGGGCCCCAAGCTGTGCCAAAGGATAATATCTCCCCCAGGGTTCTCTGGGTGACCATCTTATTCACCCCAGTGAGAATATTTACTGAGCTCTGACTGCTACCTGGCATCATACCAGGGCTGGGGACAGAGCCGAGTGAATCAGACACTGTCTCTGCACTTAAGAATTATCTAGGTTAGGAGGCCAAGGCCAGGCCTTGAAGCTCAGCTCCTAAGAGCCATAGCTAGCCCAGGTCTGCTTTGTACTAACTGCAACAGAGAACCTGTTTTGCCATATGGCTAAACCGCCAGTGCTTTGGCACTGTAAAAAATAATAATAGTGAAACAGAAGACAGACGAAAAAGCTTCATCTCTTGCCAGGACACTCCAACCATTCTGAAATAATTGCACTTCTTCGAATCTGCAGGTGTTCTCTGGCACTTGTTTTTTCTGCTCAGTATCCTGTTTGCCTACCCTTTTCTTCTTCTACCACCCATGTCTGGCTAACTCATCCTCAACCATATAGCCTTCTGAGACTTATAGTCATTGAGAAACATCCTTGGTCCATTTCTAGGTTCTCCAGTCACAGGTTCTCACTCCACGAGAGCACAATCACTCTGCTTATTTGTTTGTCTGATTCCCCACTAACCAATGATCTCATGAGACAGAAGCAGTGTACATCTCCAACACCAGCATGTAGACAACTATAGTTAACTCTTGAAACATATGTATTAAACAAATGGGAATAAAAACAAAGAGACAGGAAAAAAAAATGTCAAGAAGCAGAAGAGGTATTTAAATGACTTTTTTCCCCCTAAATGAGCACTTAGATCTTATTACAGACACCGTAGTAATTAAGAGCTAAACACCTGGTTCTCATTCACAGAATGAGAAGTAACAGGATGACACATGAAAAATCCATGTTACCACATTTTTAAGCTAAGCTTCTAAATAGATCAAAATTCCCAGGATACTGTAGCAATAGAGAGTAGGAAGCCCTGGATGAAGGATAGTTATTCATATCACTGGTAAGTGATAAATGTTTTTGTTTTCGGAAGGGGGTTTCTGCAGAATGTGCTCATTTGGGCATGATGAAGATAATTCTTCTCTATAAACATTTTGTTTCTTAGATGCAAACAATAAAAGTACAAAAAAGTCTTCACTAAATCAAAGTCTGCTTTTTTTTTTTTTTTTTTGCCAAGTGAGTGATTCCTTGACCCATATAATACATTCTGGTCATTTCAGTTCAGTGTGTATTATGTGCCAGGGACTGTGGTAGGCAGTGGGCATACAAAGACAGGATACTTTGTTTTTCCTCCTAGGAAGAGTAGAGGGGAGAGGTGAAGGTATGTAGATACCCAAACCTCAGTAATACAAGGCCCAGTGGAGGAGGTATCAGAGAGGTATAAACAAGAAAACTTCTGAGGGGCGCCTGGGTGGCTCAGTCCATTAAGCCTCTGCCTTCCGCCCAAGTCATGACCCCAGGGTTCTGGGATGCAGGCCCACATTGGGCTCCCTGCTCAGCAGGAAGTCTGCCTCTCCCTCAACCCCTCTCCCTTGCTTGTGATCTCTCTCTCTCTCTCGCTCAGATATTTATTTATTTATTTATTTGTTTGACAGAGAGATCACAAGTAGGCAGAGAAGCAGGCAGAGAGAGAGGGGGAAGCAGGCTCCCTGCTGAACTGAGAGCCCAATGTGGGGCTCAATCCCAGGGCCCTGAGATCATGACCTGAGCCAAAGACAGAGGCTTTAACCCACTGAGCCACCCAGGTGCCTCTTGGATAAATAAATAAAACAAGAAAGAGAGAAAGAGAGAAAGAGAAAGAAAGAAAGAAAGAAAGAAAGAAAGAAAGAAAGAAAGAAAGAAAGAAAGAAAGAAAGAAAGAAAGAAAGAAAGAAAGAAGAAAGAAAGAAAGGCAGAGAGAGAGAGAGGAAGGAAGGAAGGCAGAGAGAGAGAGTAAGGAAGGAAGGAAGAAGACCTTGTGGGGTTCAGAGGAAGAAGCACCCACATCTAGTTGTAAGATTTATTGCAGTCGACAGTAAAAATAACCAGAGACAGGAGGCCAGATAATAGGTCCGAGTAGGCTTTAATGGAAGCACTCTCGGGCGAGGTTCCTTGGTCCTGGTTAGGACAGGGCCAAGGAAGTCTCGCCCAGGAAACATGGCCAGCTGACATTTATGGGGGAGAAAGTAGGGCTCAGGTAACCACCATATAAGGGTGGGCTTTGGGGCCAGACAATGCCGTATAGGGGGGCAGGTTTTTTTAGATCTTTGTTCCTTTGTGTACTGAGGAAGGAAGGCCTCGTGGCAGGTAGGTTTCAGGGTGAAGATCTCAAGATGGAGGATTGGCAGTCATTTTATTGAGTCTCCTGCGCTCCCCAGGACTGCCTGCCCAACACTAGTTTGAGTCAGAAAAGAGCTGGCCTGGGAAGACAGAAATAGAGGTGGTAGAAGGGAAAGATTTCAGGTAGACAAACGAGGGCAAGGCCAAGGGAGACATGGCACACATCTGCGTTCTCTGTAAATGCCACTGGGCTGGGTCAGAGTGTATATGCTGACTTCCCAAAACAGAAAATTATTATCATCATTATTATTTTTATTTAGAGAAAGAGTGGCATGAGGGGCCTTTAGAGAAAGAGGGGTCCAGAGGGAGAGGGAGAGAGAGAATCTTAAGCAGACTCCTCACTCAGCGTGGAGCCCAACGTGGGGCTCAATTTCACAACCCTGAGATTATGCCTGAGATGAAATCAAGAGCCAGTTGCTTAACTGACCAAGCCACTCAGCACCCCAGAAAATTATTCTTGAACATCTTGTTCACCTAAGATTGTTGATATAGTCACATGGCAGTCATATTTTTTTTTAGTAAAAAGCAAAATACTACTTTGCCAAAAAAATAATTCACTTTCCTTCCATAGCCGCCTTCTGAGAAAGTTGTAAAAATGTCAAAAAATTGTTTGTTCTTAAGTATGCTCAAAACAGAAGAAATGAACGAAAGATAAAAACCCTGGACTTGGGCTGCCTGGGTGGCTCGGACGTTAAGTGTCTGCCTTTGGCTCAGGTCGTGATCCCAGGGGTCCTGGGATGGAGCCCTGAATCGGGCTGCCTACTCAGCGGGAAGCCAGCTTTTCCTTCTCCCACTCCCCCTGCTTGTGTTCCCTCTCTCGCTGTCTCTCTGTCAAATAAATAAATAAAATCCTATAAAAAAAAAACCTGGACTATAAAAAGTAAACAAAAAACCTTGACTAGAAATGTTAATCTAGGGGCACCTGGGTGGCTCAGTGGGTTAAAGCCTCTGCCTTTGGCTCAGGTCATGATCTCAGGGTCCTGGGATCGAGCCCCACATCGGGCTCTCTGCTCAGCGGGAGCCTGCTTCCCCCTCTCTCTCTCTGCCTGCCTCTCTGCCTACTTGTGATCTCTCTCCTGTCAAATAAATAAATAAAATTAAAAAAAAAAAAGAAATGTTAATCTAGTATAGCAAAATGAGTGTAGCAAATTGAGAGTGGGGAAAAAATAGAGAAATAAATGTGCCCTAAAGTCTTAGTGATTATTTAATTGTGATATGTTATTAAAGAAATACATATTGATTAGCAATGGGAAGGTAACCATGGTAGAATTGAAAAGCATAATAGAGCTTCTAAAATAACAGGGAGGGGAGCCTGGGTGGCTCAGTGGGTTAAAGCCTCAGCCTTAGGTTCAGGTCATCATCTCAGAGTCCTGGAATCAAGCCCCGCATCGGGCTCTCTGCTCAGCAGGGAGCCTGCTTCCCTCTCTCTCTGCCTGCCTCTCTGCCTGCTTGTGATCTCTCTCTCTGTCAAATAAACAAATAAATAAAATCTTTAAAATATAAAGTAAAAAATTAAAATAAAATAAAATAACAGGGAGAATGTGGGCTTCTGGCTGGCTCAGTTGGAAGAGCATGGGACTCTTGATCTCAGAATCATGAGTTTGAGCCCCATTTTCGGTGTAGATATTACCAAAATAACAGAGACATAGGAAATGGGATTAAGGCAGCAAAAGTAAGGAAAAAGACAAAGGGGAAATAAAAAAGTAGGATAAATAATAAGCATAAAATAGAATGAAAGAAATAACACTCAGTGTATCTGTTGTACAATAAACATGCTGAATTCTCCTTTCCAACAGACATTGACAAATTGGATTTCTTAAATCTAGATGGATTTTATTTTTTATTTTTTTAAGATTTTATTTTTAAGTGATCTCTACGCCAAACACGGGACTTGAATTTACAACCTTGAGATCCAGAGTCACATGCTCTACCAACTAAGCGATCCAGGCACCCCTGCCTGGATTTTAAATATATATATATATGTGTATATATATATATATATATATACACACACAGAGAGAGAGAAAAAACCCACCTAAACAATGAGACAAAGAAAGGTTAAAAATAAACAAATGGGAGTGCCTGACTGGCTTGGTCAGTCGAGCATGTGATTCTTAATCTCAGGGTTGAAAGTTAAACCCCATGTTAGGTGTAGAAATTATTTTAAAAAATGAATGAATGAAACTAGATATATATGTGCTCAAATATATGCAAGATAAAACCAAACAAAAAGCAAACAGTATAATTCAAAATAGGTAAAAAGTGGAAATAAGTCAAATGTGTATCAACAGATGAGTGGATAAACTGTAGTATATCCATGAATGGATTTTTCGGCAATGAAAAAGGAATGAAGTACTGATACATGCTATAATATGTGTAACCTTAAAAACATTATGTTGAATGAAAAAAGCCAACCACAAAAGATCACATATTATATGAAATGTTCAGAATAAGCAAATCTATAGCGACAGAAAGTAGACCAGTGGCTGCTTAGGACTTTGGTGAATGAGGCCTGGGAGAATGACTGCTAAAGGGTATAAAGTTTCTTTTTAGGGCGATGACAAGGTTATAAAATTGATTGTAACGATAGCTGCATAAACTTGTGAATATACTAAAAGCCACTGTAGTAAAAAAATGTAAGAATATTTTGAAAAATCTTTCAAATACTCCAAATAGTAGAGATTACATAGGCTGCATTTTCCGAACATAATCTAATAAAAGTAAGTATCATCGACAAAGACAGGAGGAAAATGTAACCACTTGGAAATTAAGAAACACTTCCTTAAATAAGTAAAAACAGAAAGTGAAATTTCAGATCACTTTTCAAATCTATAATGTTATGAATAAAACACTTCATACCAGGAGTGGTGGGGTAGCTTAAGAGTCTGACTCTGAAACGCTTGGTTTCAGCTTGGGATCGAACCCCATGTTGAGCCCTCTATAGGGCTCCAGGCTCAGCGTGGAGTCTGCTTGTCCCTCTCCCTCTTCTCCTCCCCCTGCTTTCTCTCTCTCTCTCTCTCTCTCATAAGTAAGTAAGTAAATAAATAAGTAAAATCTTAAAAGTGAAACAAAACAAAACAACAGCAAAACATAACAAACATAGGAATGCTGCTAAAGCAGTACTCAGAGAAAATTGTATAGGCTTAAAGGTTTTTATTATTTAAAAAAGATGAATGGATTAAATATTCAAAATCCAAAATAGTATAAGAGCCATATAAACCAAAATTTAAAGAAAAGAAAATTCAAAAAAAATAAAATCTAAAATTAACAAAATGATAATTTGTCAAAAATATTTTATTTTTTTTAAAAGATCTTATTTATTTATTTGACAGAGAGAGAGAGAGCACAAGTAGGCAGAGCAGGCAGAGGGAGGAGAAGCAGGCTCTCCACTGAGCAGGGAGTCCAATGTGGGGCTCAAGCCCAGGACTCTAGGATCATGACCTGAGCTAAAGGCAGCCACTTAACCAACGGAGCCACCCAGGCGCCTCTGTCAAAAATATTTTAAAAGATTTAAAAGGCACCTGAGTGACTCCATTGGTTAAGTGTCTGCCTTCGGCTCAGGTGATGATCCCAGGGTCCTAGGATCAAGCCTCACATTGGGCTCCCTGCTCAGCCGGGAGCCTGCTTTTCCCTCTCCTTCTGCCTTTCCCCCTGCTTGGGCTTGTGCTCTCGTGCTCGCTCTCTCTCTCTCTCTCTGTCAAGTAAAAAAAATAAAATCTTTAAAAATGTATTTTAGGGCGCCTGGGTGGCTCAGTTGGTTAAGCGACTGCCTTCAGCTCAGATCATGATCCCGGAGTCCCGGGATCGAGTCCCATATCGGACTCCCGGCCCTGCGGGAAGTCTGCTTCTCCCTCTGACCTTCTCCCCTCTCGTTCTCAGTCTCTCTCTCTAATAAAAAAAAAAAATCTTTAAAAATGTATTTTAAAGGATTTGAAAGGACCAATAAAAAAGAAGAGAAAAATATCTTGGCAAGCCTGAATAAAGGGTAAAGTATAGAAAAAATAATAATAATGAACAGTAATCACAAATAAGAAAGGAAATATAACCACCAATAATAGCAAGTAAAAGAGGTTATTATGTGTAACTCTCTACCAAATAATTAGAAAATCTGGGGTAAATAACTTCCTGGCAAAACAACAACAACAACAAAACGCCAACCGATGATAATTCCTCTAAGAGGAGAAAGAAGGCCTAAGTAAACTAACTATAAAAGAGACTGAAAAGGTAAGTATCAATCGTCTTAGAAGGCACCAGGTACAGATGGTCTTACAACTGAGATGTCTTCAATTTTAAAGAACAAGAGGAAACTTGGGGGTGCTAGATACATTCATTATCTTCATTTCTTCATTGTGGTGATGGTTGCATGGGTATACACATAAATCAAAACTCATCAATTGTACACTTTAAATATGTACAATGTATTGCGTGTCAATGAAACCTCTAAAAAGATGTTCATGAAAGGACAGAGATAGTAGGACTTCCACTTCCAGTGATGATGAGCTAATCCTCTAATCCTAAACAACTATAAAACTGGAGATGATTGTTTTCAGGCATTGGAAAACCGGCAACATACACTATAATTCTTGAGAAATAAAAAACAATAGACTTGCTGCGTCCCCTGCTCGTCCTGGCTTTCTGCCTGGAGACAATTTCCCAACTACAGTGAATCCCAAAGAAGTGGTCTTCCTGAGCTTAAGAAGGAGACATCAGTATGGGGGGCTGCTGAAGCAGCAGGAATTGGCGGGTCCGGGTACAGAAAAGCAGGGACTAACCCGACAGGAGGTGGGAGGAGGCAGAAGTCTACACAGGAATTCTTGAGTCTTTGGCCAAAGAAGCCTGGGCTGTGGGTTGTGTTTGTTCAGGAGACTTCGTGAGGCTTAGCGGAGAATGACTGCTCGTTCAGGGCTGAGAACTGGTCGAAGATACCAGCGTTTGCTCAATGTTAGAACGTGTGAGAGTTCAAGCCCAACCAGAGTAGACGTGCTGAGCATTTTGGGCATTCAGTTGAGACCCCAAAAGACCATGCTACATGAGTAAGGACTACTTCATAGAGTAAGTACTGTGCCCTAGAACCAAAGACAGAACCAAGAGACTGCCCCAAACAAAATTTAAAACCAAACCTGATAGGTATGAGAAAACTCCACCAGTAATTTAACCACTCATCAGAACAAAACTCAAAACTGGGGCGCCTGGGTGGCTCAGTCGGTTAAGCGTCTGCCTTCGACTCAGGTCATGATCTCAGGGTCCTGGAATGGAGGCCTGCATCGGGCTCTCTGCTCAGCAGCAAGTCTGCTTCTCCCTCTCCCTCTGAGATCTCTCTCGCTTTTGCTCTCTCTCAAATAAGCAAATAAAATATTAAAAAAAAAAAAAACCCTCAAAACCCTTGGAAAGAATGCAATAAAATCCAGACCCTCTAGAATATGTCATTCATGTCTACCATACAATAAAAAGTTATTATATATGCAAAGATGAAGGAAAATGAGATCAACAATCTAGAGAAAGTCAGCGGAAAAAGATCCCAAGAGGACCTAGATGTTGGAATTAGAAAAGGATTTAACACAACTATAATAAACATGTTCAATAACTTAAAGGGAAAAAAAAGAACATAATGAGGGAACCACTCAGCAGAGAAATGGAAAACTTAAAAAAGGGGGATCTATAGAACAGGTAAATACAATATCTGAACTAAAAAATCCTCCGGGCTGAATGGAAATGATACCAGATAAAACTCGGATCTGCAGTAAGGAATGAAGAGTACTGGAAATGAGAAATATGTAGATAAATATTTCATAAATTATTTTCTCGGGGCACCTAGGTGGCTCCGTGGATTAAGAATCTGCCTTCAGGGTCGCCTGAGTGGCTCAGTGGGTTAAAGCCTCAGCCTTTGGTTCAGGTCATGATCTCAGGGTCCTGGGATCGAGCCCTGCATCGGGCTCTCTGCTCAGCAGGTAGCCTGCTTCCCCCTCTCTCTCTGCCTGCCTCTCTGCCTGCCTCTCTGCTGGCTTGTGATCCCTCTCTCTCTCTCAAAATAAATAAAATCTTTAAAAAAAAAAAAAAGAATCTACCTTTGGCTCGGGTCATGATCCCAGGATTCTGGGATCAAGCCCCATATCAGGCTCCCTGCTCGGTGGGGAGACTGCTTCTCCCTGGGCCTCTGCCCCTCCCTCTGCCCCTGTGCTCTCTCTCTCAAATAAATAAACAAAATCTTTAAAAAAATTATATTCTCAATTATAGGTTAACTTTATCTCAGTGAAACTGGAAAATTTGTCATTTATGTTTCCTTTTTTACTTTTTTATTTTAAGTAGGATCCAAACCCAGTGTGGGGCTTGAACTCAGGACCCAGAGATCAGGAATCGCAGCCTCTACCAAGAGAGCCAACCAGGCGCCCTTTTATTTATTTATTTTTTATTAATAGTAATCTCTACGCACAGCTTGGGGTTTGAACTTACAACCCCAAGATTGAGTCATTTGCTCTACCAACTGAGACAGGTACCCCTGTTTTCTTATTTTCTTTAAAAGACAACTGTTTGAGGCAAAAACAGTACTACTGTATTGCAAGGTTTGTATATACACATGAAATATAAGACTAATGGGACAAAAGATAACACTGGGGGCGTAAATGGAATTACAGTTGACCCTGAGTTGACACAGATTTGAATGGGGCAGGTCCATTTCTATACAGAATTATTTTAATAAATACAGTACAATACTGTACATGTATTTTTTCTTTCTTACACTTTTTTCTTTTTTTCTAAGTGTTTATTTAAATTCCAGTTAGTATACCATTTAATATTAGTTTCAGGTGTAGAATATAATGTCTTAAAATTTTCTTAATGACATTTTCTTCTCTCTAGCTTACTTTATTGTAAGAATACAGTATATTATATATAGACAACATACAAAATATGTGTTAATCAGCTGTTCATGTTATTGGTAATGCTTCAGATCAAGAATAGGCTGATAGTTCTTTTTTTTTTTTAAGATTTTATTTATTTATTTATTAGGAAAGAGAGAGAGTGAGAGAGAGCATGAGAAGGGAGAAGGTCAGAGTGAGACACGGACTCCCCATGGAGCTGGGAGCCTGATGTGGGACTCGATCCTGGGACTCGATCCTGGGACTCGATCCTGGGACTCCGCGATCATGACCTGAGCCGAAGGCAGTTGCTTAACCAACTGCGCCATCCAGGCACCCAAGAATAGGCTGATAGTTCTTAGGGAGTCAAAAATTATACATGGATTTTTGACCACTCATGGGGTCAACATCCCTAACCCTTGTGTTGTTTGAGGGTCAATTAAACATTGTTGTAACAGTCTCACATTTCACATGAAATGGTACAATATTAAATCTTTTAAAAATGCCCACAATTTAAAGTATCAGAAGAAACTGTAGGAAAACATTTATAAAACTGTGGGCGAAAGAAACCTTCTAAAATAAGGCAAACCCAGAGGCCTTTAAGGAAATGACTGGCAAATTTAACTACAAAAAAATATGTATTTTTGGACTGCAGAAGACACAAAAACAAAGTAAAAAATAAATGACCAACTGGTAAAAAAAAAATTGCAACACATAAGAAAGACAAGAGTTTACAATTCCTACTATACAAAAAAAGCCTCTACAGGGGCGCCTGAGTGACTCAGTTGGTTGGGCGACTGCCTTTGGCTCGGGTCATGACCCCGGGGTCCCGGGATCGAGTCCCATATCGGACTCCCAGCTCTGCAGGAAGTCTGCTTCTCCCTCTGACCTTCTCCCCTCTCATTCTCAGTCTCTCTCTCTCTTATAAATAAATAAAAATATCTTTAAAAAAAAAAAAGCCTCTACAAATCGTTGTGAAAAAAAGATAAAACATTCCAATGGAGAAGTGAGCAAAGGATATGAACAGGCAATTCCAAGAAGAAGAAACTCAAATGGTCAATAAACATGAAAAACTGCTTGTCCTGTCTACTGACCAGGGAAATTCCTTTTTTTTTTTAATACTTTTATTTATTTATTTGACAGAGAGAGAGAGATCACAAGTAGGCAGAGAGGTAGGCAGAAAGAGAGGGGAAAACAGGCTCCCCACTGAGCAGAGAGCCCAACGCGGGGCTCGATCCCAGGATGCTGGGACCATGACCTGAGCTGAAGGCAGAGGCCTTAACCCACTGAGCCACCCAGGCGCCACTGACCAGGGAAATTCCAATTAAGGAAACAACAAGAGAGCATTTTTCTGCTATAATATCGATAAAAACATAGAAATGATATCCAAGGGCGCCTGGGTGGCTCAGTCAGTGGAGCGTGCAACTCTTGATCTCAGGGTTATGAGTTTGAGCCTCACATTGGGTGCAGAGATTACTTTAAAAAATAAAATCTTAAGGGGCAAGTGGGTGGCTCAATCAGTTAAGCTTCTGCCTCTGGCTCAGGTCATGATCCCAGGGTCCTGGGATCGAGCCCCGTTTCTGGCTCCCTGCTCAGCAGGAAGCCTGCTTCTTCCTCTCCCACTCCCCCTGCTTGTGTTCCCTCTCTTACTGTCTCTCTCTGTCAAATAAATGAATAAAATCTTTAATTAATTAATTTAAAAAATCTTAAAAAAAATGACATCCAGTGTTAATAAGAATGTGGAAAAAAGGGCACCCTCATTCCTTGCTACTAGATAGGTGAATTGTTGGGGTGCCTGGGTGGCTCAGTGGGTTAAAGCCTCTCCCTTCAGCTCAGGTCATGATCTCGGGGTCCTGGGCTCTCTGCTCGGAGGTAAGCCTGCTTCCCCCTCTCTGCCTGCCTCTCTGCCTACTTGTGATCTCTCTCTCTCTATGTCAAATAAATAAATAGAATCTTTTAAAAAAAAAAAAAAGAAAGGTGAATTGTTAACAATTCCTTTGGGAAATAAAATGATAATATTTACTAACATGTAAAATATATATGCCCTTTGACCCAGCATTCCCACTTTGGAGAATCTACCCTATAATTCCTGAATAAGCATAAGAACGTTTATGGATGCATTGTTTGTAGTTACAAAAGAAAAGGAAAACGCCTGAAACAATCCGGTGTCCATCAGCAGAGGAACAGTAGAACCCACTACATATATGAACAATAGGGTATGTTACATAGCTACTAAAAGAGAATGAGTAAGGTCTTTATTATTTTTCCTAGGAGGTATATACATGGTATACATCATATAAAATCAATTTATGGAGTAATATGTACCGTTTACCTAATTTTTGTAGAAATAAAACAAAACAACAAAAAAACCCTCACATAAAAACCTATAGATACAAGTTTCTGGTGGCCAAAGCTGGAACCAATTGGGCAACAATATAAATATAGAAGTATTGAATTATAACCCAAACTATAAGAAGTATCCACAAGTCCATACTGATATAAATGATTGAATAAATATATCCATGAGGGAGAAGAGCCAAACCTGCATAGAATTCCAGATGGTTTATACAGACACACTCCATCAACAGGGAAAAGGAACATAAGTCCCCAGTACTTAGGTGTGGGGTTTACAGGGTGACTCTTCTAAAGAGTACAGTTTGTATGGGGCCGGGGTGGGCGGGAATATCTTGGCAGAGAACCCCGACAAACACTGTCTTAGCCGGGCGATCGAGGTCGATATCATGAGTGGAAAATCATGTACATAATATGTGTCCTTGTGAGGGTGTGATGAAAATGGCGCTTTACCTCTGGGGTCTTCCTCCCCCAAACCAATAACCCCAGTCTAATTATGAGGGGGAAATGGTCCCAGCCAATACACTCATGAAAACATGCTCACTATCGCTAATCATCAGGGAAATGCAAATCAAAACCACAATGAGATATCGCCTTACCTCTGTCAGAATGACTAAAATCAAATACACAAGAAACAACGGTGTTGGCAAGGACACAGAGAAAAAGGAACCCTCGTGCACTGTTGGTGGGAATGCAAACTGCTGCCAATGTGGAAAACAATGTGGAGATTCCTCAGAAAATTAAGAGAGAATTACCGGGGCGCCTGGGTGGCCCAGTCCGTTGAGCTTCGGACACTTGAGTTCAGCTCAAGTCGTGTTCTCAAGCCCCATGTTTGACCCTACACTCAGCGGGGAGTCCGCTTGGGATTCTCTCCTTCTTCCCCTCTCCTCCCTGCTCTTGCTCTTTCCCTCTCTCTCTCTCAAATAAATAAATAAATCCTTTTTTAAAAAATAGAATTACTGGGGTGCCTGGGTGGCTCAGCCATTAAGCGTCTGCCTTTGGCTCAGGTCATGATCCCAGGATCCTGGGATTGAGCCCCACATCGGACTCCCTCCTTGGCGGGAAACCTGCTTCTTCATCTCCCGCTCCCCCTGTTTGTGTTCCTGCTCTCGCTGTCACTCTCTCTCTGTCAAATAAATAAATAAATAAATAAATAAATAAAAGCTTTATTAAAAAAATAGAGTTACCATATGATCCAGTAATTCCGCTGCCGGATATTTACCCAAAGAAAACTAAAACATTAGTTTGAAAAGATATGTGCACCCCTACATTTATTGAAGCATTATTTTTTTTAAGATTTTATGTGTTTGATGGAGGAGAGAGAGAGAGCACACAAGCAGGGGGAGTGGCAGGCAGAGGGAGAGGGAGAAGCAGGCTCCCCATTGAGGCAGAGAACCCAATGTGGGGCTCAATTCCAGGATCCTGGGATCATGACTTGAGCTGAAGGCAGAGGCTTAACCAATGAAGCCACCTAGGCATCCCTATTGCAGCATTATTTACAATAGCCAAGATACGGAAGCAATCCAAGTGTCCATTCCATTCATAGATAAATAGATTAAAAAAAAAAAGATGTGTGTGTGTATGTGTGTGTGTGTGTGTGTGTGTGTGTGTGTGTGTGTAACGGAATACTAGCCATAAAAAAAAAAAAAAGAATGAGATCTTGCCCTTTGCAACAACATAGATGGACCTAGAGGGTATAATGCTAAGGGAAATAAGTCAATCAGAAAAAGACAAGTACCGTATGATTTTGCTCATATGTGGAATTTAAGAAGCAAAACAAAGAAAAAAGAGACAGAAGAAAACAGACTTTTACAGACAAAGAACACATTTGTGGATAACAGAGGGAGATGCTGGGGGAGGGTTGAAGTAGATAAAGAGTATCGAGTACAGTTATTCTGATCAGCACTGAGTAATGTATAGACTTTTAGAATCATTATATTGTATACCTGAACCCAATATAACACTATATGTTAATTATACTTCAATTTGTTTAAAATTTTTTTAAAGATTTTATTTATTTATTTGACAGAGAAGAGAGAGATCACAGGTAGGCAGAGAGGCAGACAGAGAGAGAGGGGGAAGCAGGCTCCCTGCTGAGCAGAGAGCCCCATGCGGGGGCTCGATCCCAGGACCCTGAGACCATGACCTGAGCCAAAGGCAGAGACTTTAACCCACTGAGCAACCCAGGTGCCCCAATTATACTTCAATTTAAAGAAGAAAAAATAAATAGGAGCACCTGGCTGTCTCAGTTGGTAGAGCATGCGACTCTATTTGAAGGTCGAGAGTTCAAGCCCCACATGGGGTGTAGTGCTGCTTAAAAAAAAAAAGAGGGTGGGGCACCTGGGTGGCTCAGTGGGTTAAGCCTCTGCTTTCGGCTCAGGTCATGATCTCAGGGTCCTGGAATCGAGCCCCTAATCGGGCTCTCTACTCAGCAGGGAGCCTGCTTCCCCCTCTCTCACTGCCTGCGTCTCTGCCTACTTGTGATCTCTCTGTCAAATAAATGAATAAAATCTTAAAAAAAAAAAAAGGGGGCACCTGGGTGGCTCAGCTGTTTAGCCTCTGCCTTCGGCTCAGGTCATGATCCCAGGGCGCTGGGATCGAGCCCCGCATTGGGCTTCACTGCTCAGAGGTAAGCCTGCTTCTCCTTTCTCCCATTCCCCCTGCTTGTGTTCCCTCTCTCGCTATCTTTCTCTCTCTGTGTTAAATAAATAAAAATATATATATATATAAAAAGAGGGGCCCCTGGATGGCTCAGTGGCTTAAAGCTTCTGCCTTTGGCTTCGGTATGATCCCAGGGTCCTGGGATCGAGTCCCACATGGGGCTCCCTGCTTGGCGGGAAGCCTGCTTCTCTTTCTCCCATTCCTTCTGCTTGTGCTCCTTCTCTCGCTGTCTCTTTCTCTGTCAATTAAATAAGTAAATAAAATATTTAAAAAAAAACAGAAAAAAAATAAAGTGGTCCTAAAAATTAAAGTCTATTTTTCAAAAATTCAATACATAAACATATCATTATATTTATCCATAGATACGTGTATGAGTGTTGAGAAAGAAGTAGATCCTGGTCACATCAAGGGGGTGGAAATGGAGGCAGGTGGAAGAGATTATTAAGATTTGTTTCACTTGTGGTTTGGGTTTTTTTTTTTTTTAAGATTTATTTACTTATTTGAGAGAGAGAGAGAGAGAGAGCACGTGTGCGGCAGAGGAGGCAAAGGGAGGGGAAAAGAGAGGCTTGACAAACTCCCCACTGAGCATGGAGCCTAAGGCTGGGCATGATCTCAGGACCCTGTGATCACGATCTGGGCAGAAGAGAAGAGTCAGAGGCTTAACCGACTGAGCTTCCCAGGGGCCCCAGATCTGTTTCATTTGTTAAAACAAGTATGTACAGTAGTGCTTCTGAAATTTAGAAATACATATTTTAAAATAGTAATACAAATACCAATGGAATATAATGTGTATATACCTTAAGAAGTCAGTTAAGAGGGATTTTGTCTCAATGCCTGTATGGATACCCCGATGTGGCCCTTCTGTACCAAGTGTGTAAATCACGTGATAGTCACCTCACCATTCTCTTTTGCAAACCTATCTCGGTAGAATAGAACATTTCACTGAACTTGGAAAAGTCAGGAAAAGAAAGGCATCCCTGATAAAGGTGGACTCTTCAGTTCTTTGTTTGCTTTTAAAAATTGTATTTAAGCCTCAGCAATCAGACAACAAAAATAAAAGGCATCCAAATTGGCAAAGAAGAAGTCAAACTCCCACTCTTTGCAGATAATATGATACTTTATGTGGAAAACCCAAAAGACTCCACTCCAAGACTGCTAGAACTCATACAGGAATTCAATCAAGTGTCAGGATATAAAATTAATGCACAGAAATCAGTTGCATTCCTAGACAC
>CM052808.1:20593361-20922534 GCA_028533885.1 Nasua narica | reverse complement strand
TCCTAAACTCACGAAACAAACTAAGGGTGCCTGGGAGGTTGGGGGGGGGGTACTGTTATGGACATTGGGGAGGGTATGTGCTATGGCAAATGCTGTGAAATGTGTAGGCCTGATGATTCACAGACATGTACCCTGGGGCAAATAATACATTATATGTTAATAAAAAATTTAAAAAAATAGAAAAAAAATAAAAATTGTATTTATTTGTAAGTATTAAAAATTATACCTACATTATTATTACTAAAAATGTCTCAGGGGGCCTGGCTGGCTCAGTTGGCAGAGCGTGTGACTCTTGATCTCAGGGTTGTGAGTTCAAGCCCCATGTTGGGTGTAGAGATCACTTAAAAATAAAAAGTCTTTTGGGGCGCCTGGGTGGCTCAGGGGATTAAGCCTCTGCCTTAGGCTCAGGCCTTCAGCTCAGGTTCACGATCTCAGGATCCTGGGATCAAGCCCCACATCGGGCTCTCTGCTCAGCAGGGAATCTGCTCCTGCCTCTCTCTCTGCCTGCCTCTCTGCCTACTTGTGATCTCTCTCTTTCTCTGTCAGATAAATGGATGAAATCTTTTAAAAATAAATTAATTAAAAAATATTTTAAAAGATAATAAAATAAAATTTAAAAATAAAAATGTCTTCTTGTAGACAGTTTGGAACAAACAAAAAATATAAGGAAAACAATGTAAAACACCCACAACCCCACCGTCCACTATCGTTGTTTTTGTATGTTTCCTTATAGACCTTCTTTCAATGCACATGTATTAGTTTATATTCAATTTTTTTCTTATTACAAAATTAATAAATATTCAGTACAGAAACTTTAGAAAACATAGATACACAAAAAGAAGAAAATGAAGATCACATGTAGCCTATAGACACTTTTCTCTGCATTTAATTTTTCTCTACACCAAATCGGAGATCATTGGGGTTTGGGTTTTTTTTTTTAGAATTTTTACTTTTAGTTGAAATATAGTTTATGTACAATATTATATTCATCGCAGATATACAACACAGTAATTCAGCGATTCCATACTTTATGCAGTGTAATTACCATCTGTCACCAAAGTTATTACAGTATTATTGACTATATTCCTTATGCTGTACTTTTCTTCACCATGACTTACTTATTTTATAATTGGAAGTTTGTACCTCTTAACCCCCTTCTCTCTGGCAACCACCAGGGGATCATTCTTCATAATCAATTTTGTGCCCCTATTTCTTTGAACTCAATATTACATCATGAACACTTTTTCTCTTCATTAACAATTTTTGGTTCGTTAGAATCCCTGTGGGGAAATACTGATGGAGTTCAACTCTCATTCAGGCAGATATTAACTGAGAACTTGCTCTGTGCTATAATCAGAAACCTACCCAACACACTACCTGGCCTGGTAGAGTTTACACTTTGGTAGGACCGACAGAAAAAACCAAACACACAAATCAATGTATAATCACAGTTTGGAGAACATGTTCTGAAGGACATAAAGAAGGTGTAGCGATAAAAACAATAGTGGGAGTAGGATTTGTTTGGATAGTCCAGGGAAGCTTTGGTAAGGACTTTGAACTGAGACCCGAAACCAAGAGGAGGCAGGGGTAGGCTTTGGAGCAAGCAGGGGAATAATCTTCTAGGTGTATCTGGAAGCCAATGAAGTAAAGATATTTAATCCAAGCATCTCCAGAACCAGAACAAAACCCCCAACTCTCCACCCAAAGCTCTCTGCTTTGACCATGGCCCATGTGATGTGTGGACTCGGCTGGGCTGAGGAGGGGACAGCCAAGGCTGGCATCATGGGTGTGCCACGCATGTAGTCCCACGGGGCTCCTCATCTCAAAGGGCCTTGAGCTTGCAATGTAACACCCTGCTGTCACCATCTTGAAATTCTTAATAATTTTATCTTTGCCCTGGCATTTTGCAAGTGAGGTCACATGGGACAATGGAGTGAAGGAGGTAAGGACAATAAGTGTGCACTTACATATAACTATATATACTTATACACCGAGAATGGTCATAGCATTCATCAATTCATAGAATTTCAGTGGACCCCTTTCAGTGGACCCCACAGCATGGGAGTTCAGCAAGGCTCAACGCAAGCACAAGGTAGATGGGGTACTCACAGACTGAGTAAGTGAGTGGGGGGACTCCAGACTCACAGTTCTGGAGGATGTGACCTCTGTTTGAATCAGAACTTGTTTGGGCGCCTGGGTGGCTCAGTCGGTTGAGCAACTGCCTTTGGCTCAGGTCATGATCCTTGAGTTCCAGGATCGAGTCCCACATCAGGCTCCCAGCTTCACGGGGAGTCTGCTTCTTCCTCTAACCTTCTCTCCTCTCATGCTCTCTCTCGCTTTCTCTGTCTCTCAAATAAGTAAAAAAAAAAAAAAAAAGAACTTGTTTGAACACAGAAAGAAGTCACTAATGTTCTTAGAAACATGAATGACTGGGGCGCCTGGGTGGCTCAGTGGGTTAAGCATCTGCCTTTGGTTCAGGTCATGATCCTCGAGTCCTGGGATTGAGCTCCACATCAAGTCCTGGGATTGAGTTCCACATCGGGCTCCCCGCTTGGCGGGGGATCTATGTCTCCCTCTGCCCCTCCCTCTCCTCGCGCTCGTGCTCTCTCTCTCGCTCTCTCTCAAACAAATAAAATCTAAAAAAAAAAAAAAAAACAGAGAGAGCAACACGAATGACCAAAGAACCCTATCCTATTCTTTCTTACTCACGTGCCTTCTCCATATTCACGAACTACTTATTCCCCAAATGCCAGAACAAAAGGGAAAGATAGGATAACTGATAGTTGCTTTTCCTTTCAGCCTGTCCCTACTCACCAGTGAGCTGAGTGTACTGGTGGAACGTACATGTATCAAGACTGAAATAAAAACAGTCGAAATTTGTTTTGTGCAGCATTTCCCCTGCAGCAGCAAGAACAAAACACAAATGCACGTACACGCTACAAAACGCAAACTGTGTAAATCTGGTGATTCCACACGTGAGTTCAATTCTCTTATATTGGGGCGCCTGGGTGGCTTAGTGGGTTAAGTGTAGCCTTTGGCTCTGGTCATGATCCCAGCGTCCTGGGATCAAGCCCCAGGCCTGGCTCCCTGCTCAGTAGGCCTCCTGCTTCTGCCTCTCTCTTTGCTGCTCCCCCTGCTTATGCTCTGGCTCTAACAAATAAATAAAATCTTAAAAAAAAAAAAAAAAAAAAAAAAAACCTCTCATATTTTTTGCATTTGAAACAGGCATCGCACGCGATAAACTTGAACGGCAAAATTCACGCTAATGACATTTCATTTTTTCTTTTCTGAGGAAGCCATAAACAACAAATAAATAACACCTAAGAAATGACAAGTGGCGAAAGACCACAGAAGAAAAGAAAAAGCTGTATGTGTTACTACTTTTAACAGCACTTTTCTCTGCTTTTTGTCCAAGGCGACCCACATTTTCCTTTTACATAGGATCCCACAAATTACATAGCCAGTCCTGGGGGCAGCCAAGATCCAAGAAATCCTAAGATCTCTGTCTTTGAGTGAGGCACGCAAAGTAAAAAACAAACAAACAAAACAAAACAAAAAAACAACCAAGCTGAGACACTAGCACCATTGACCTGCCTTGAGTACAAGACGAGATAAGCAGCAATATGTGCCTAGACATGTTAAAAGCTGAGCTGTAGGGAGTATCTCTTTGCTTGCTACATGGGATGCTGCCCAATTTGTGAGAAAACAAAAAAAAGCTGATACACAACTTTTTTTTTTTTAAATCCACCTTTGTCTGTTTTCCTCTGAGTTTTTAAAATGTGTTTTGAAAATCTCAACAGAAACACACACTCTCTGTAGTTAATTCAGACAATATCTGATGAAGTAATACGAGAAAATGTCCTTTTCCTGCTCACTGGAATTCCCACTCCTCCCGGAAGAATCGGCAGCTAACCTGTGGTTCTGGGCCCTTTTCCAGAGAGAGGGTGACTGAGGCTCAGAGAGAGGAGTCCACAGTGCCCCAGCTGGTACACGGAAGAGTCAGGACTTACATCCAGAGACGTCTGCCTCCCGTATTGTGTGTGCTCCCCTCATGCCTTCAGCGAACCATTAATTCCACAACAAGCCAACACAGACCCCGGGAGAGCATCACGAGTGTCTGGCCCAGATTCCTCTCCATAATGACGGGTCTCCACGGCTGCCTGGGAAATCCCAACCGGATATTAATTTCACCACTGTCAATGGCCTTCATTATATTTTTGCTTTAAAAAATGATGATTCAGAGTAAGGAGATCAAGTACATTATTAGTTCCTGTGATCTCGCCTCTCAGATGAATTCATGCAATTTAGTGCCTCCTGATGCAGTCAGACGGAAGTTCCAAAGCAGCTGTGTCGGAAATAACAGATTTCTAAATGAGCTTGACGGATATAAACACCATAATGGGGGCAGGGGGACGGGTCTGCTGAGCGGAGATGATCTTTGATTGTGTTTGGACAGTCAGGGCCTGGCACAGTGCCTCGCTCAAGATAGGTGCTCAATATGTTGGCCAAATTGAATTAGTCGCTGTGCTCAAAGGTTTCTAATCCTGGTGTCCTTGAAATGAAAAGACGCCCTAGTTTTTCTGGGGCTTCAAGAGAAGATAATGAATCGAGTACCTCATTTATGAAGATGTTTTCAGGCTTAGCAACACCAACATCGGGAAGAACCATCATCTTGTGAGGTATCTGACCCGTTCGTAACAATCCATGTTTTCTGAGAACTGCCCTCTCCCCGTGAGTGAGCCACCGCAGCCATGTCGTAGGACATGACCCCTTGCCTCTCTCCTCGCCACACACTGGTGCATGAGGGATCTGAGT
Source organism: Nasua narica (assembly GCA_028533885.1). Taxonomy (NCBI): domain Eukaryota; kingdom Metazoa; phylum Chordata; class Mammalia; order Carnivora; family Procyonidae; genus Nasua; species Nasua narica. Next base: position 20,917,719 of record CM052808.1, on the reverse strand, counting down.
TGGACCCATCCAATTCTCTGTCCAAGGGATTCAGCATTGGGCTCAGCAGTTCTAGTCTGTTTCTAGTGTGGCTAGGATGGGGAACATAGCAAAACTTCTGGGAAATTTTTGAGAAGCCAATCTCTAGAGGGCAAAGATGCTCAGGGGAAAGAAGAAACGAGAACCAGCTCCTGGCAGCTTTGTTAGTACCATCCTGCCTTCGACCCCAACTGACTAGACCCATGTGGCAGCAGATCCAAGTCTGGCCAGTTAGTCTTTTCCCTAGGAATTTGCTCAGAGGTCTCGTCTCTCTGCGTGCTGGAACTACACGTGTGACACTGGGGACCTGGGGGCCAGATATGTTCTCTTCCCCCAAAGAGACCAGAGAAGCAGAGTAAACAGGTCTGCAGCCTGAGGAAAGCATGTTGGAGATAAATGCCAGAGAGAAAGGACTACCTCAGTCCCCAGAGTGCTCTTGTCCCTCCTTCTGGACCTTCTGGCATTCCTGTTTTGTTCTGGTGTCTTCCAAATAAAGTCCTTTTTTATTGACCAAGTATGAGTTGACTTTGTTACCTGCACCCAAAAGAGCTCTGATTCTCAGGGCTCCTGACTCTTTCCCCTGTCTCATTCCAGCCCTCTGAGGCCCCATTACTTTTGGGTTCTGTAAGATGTGACAGTGCCCTTTCAGTAAATTCCTATTCTGTTCACTTAAGCTTTTGAAAATAGATCTTTGGGGGCGCCTGGGTGGCTCAGTCGTTAGGCATCTGCCTTTGGCTCAGGTCATGGTCCCGGGGTCCTGGAATCGAGCCCCGCATCGGCCTCCCTGCTTAGCAGAGAGCCTGCTTCTCCCACTCCCACTCCCCCTGCTTGTGTTCCCTCTCTTGCTGTGTCCTCTCTCCTCTTTGTCAAATAAATAAAATCTTAAAAAAAAAAAAATAGATCTTTCCTTCCAAAAGAGCTTGACTAATACAACAAATTTGTATCAATGTAGATATAGACATATGCCCATGTGTTTGCGGAAATCAACCAGGGACAAAACTCCCCCTGCCCTATTACAAGACACCGCTTCATGTCTGTTTTCACTGGCCTCTCTGCCCCTTGCACAGTCTTTAGCTGCCACATGTACACGGCTAGGGGAATGCAGGAAGTGACTCGGGGGTTTCCCTTGAGAAAGCAAAGAACAGGACTTGGGAGGATCTGGGTTTGCATCTTACTTAGCTTTAGGCTTTGAGCAAGCCTTAGGTCCCCTTCTTTTTTTTTCTTTTTTTAAGATTCTGTTTATTTATTTGACAGAGAAAGAGATCACAAGTAGGCAGAGAGAGAAGGGGAAGCAGGCTCCCTAGGTCCCCTTCTAATCTAGTCTGTGAATCTGTAACATGGGAATAACAGTTCTCACCTTACTGATCACAGGAGTTGCTGGGTGATCACGGAGTATAAGAGATTTGATGGTGTAAAGAAGTTATTTTATGACTACAAAATGAATACGTGTTTATGTATAAAATTCTGAAAATAAAGAATAACATGAAAAGGGAAGTAGAGGGGCACCTAGGTGGCTCTCTCCCTCTGTCAATAAATAAATAAAATCTAAAAAAAAAAAAAAAAAAAAGAGGGGGGAAGTAGAAAAAAAATTTTTGCCTGAAACTCTGCCCCTGACTAAATGCCCTAAGTTAGGGGTTTTTTTTTTTTGTTTTTTTTTTTGTTGTTTTTTTTTTTTGCTTTTTGCCTGACAAAATTAGAATCCTACTGTTTTGTGGGAAGGGGTAACCTAAGGGCACCTGGGTGACTCAGCCGTTAAACAACTGCCTTTGGCTCAGGTCATGGTCTGGGGGTCCTGGGATCGAGCTTCAGCATGGGGCTCCCTGCTCAGTGGAGAGTCTGCTTCTCCCTCTGCCCCTGCCTGCCCGGCTCATACTCTCTCAAATAAATAAATAAGATCTTAAAAAAAAAAAAAAAAAGGAAGGGGGTAACCTACTCTTTCAACTCAGAAACAATTGTATTTTCCACAATTCTTCTACTTCATTTTTAACAGCTGCATGGGATTTCCTCCCACAGCTGAATCTTATTTTCACAACCATTCCCTCTTCATTGCAAGACCCCATCCTGGACGCTGAGGCAGCTTAATGGTGGGAGAGGTCAAAGCTACTGGGATAGAAGATAGAGATCAAGAAGGACTTCCCTGAATTTGAATTTTGAGTGTGCTTGCGAATATATTACTAATTCAAATTAATAGATGGATGAATGTCTTTAGAGAGGAGTTGAAATCTGAGCCAACTCTTGAAAAAAAAGGATTTTTTTTTTTAGAAGAGAAAAATGGAGGGAAAGGGGACTTCTTATAGGAAATCAAGAAAGGCAAAGGTATAAAGGTGAGAAAACAAGTGAATCAGGAGTATTTATCTTGAAAAAGGGCTAACGCCAGGAGCTGGCAAGTGACAGAGTCAGGATTTGAACCCAGGCCTGTCTGACTCCTCTGAGTGCTCACTAGTAACCACTATCCCTTTATAGACCACTCTGGGTCTGCAAAATGGTGGCATTGAACTAGATGATACTTAAGGCTCAGTCCAGGCTTACTTCCTGTGAATCCAAGTTCTGACCTACAATTTGTCTGCCACCCTGGGTCTAATGGATTAGATGAATCTTCCAAAGCTGGGGGACTCTGCCGGAGTTTCTAGGAATTTCTAAGAAAGATTTGAGTCTTTGTGTGTGAGGCTACCAGGGACTTATCTGAAGGCCCAGGCCCCATCTCAAAGCACTTCTATGGTGTAGGTACAGCCTACAGGCCCAAAGCACTTGACCTCACCGCAAGTATGACAAGGTCATACATTACATATTATTGGCAGAGAAAGGCCCACCTCGGAATCCCGGGAGCAATTTCCAGGCACATAAGACAGCAAACTGTGAGTTGGAGGACCATAAGAAGAGCCATCCCAGGGATGATAAATTGGGGGCTTGAGGCCCACTTTGGCCCAGAGGCCTGTTGAATTCAGCTGGCACAATGCTTATTGAAAAGCTTGGACTAGTTATCAAACATTTAATCTACCAAACTAGATTTTCATGAAAAACAGGAAGACTTGGCGATAGTGGGCCCACAGTCCCATGGTTGGTTGGACTCCGGCTGCCCCTTTCTGTGGTACCTTCCTCAGCCCTGGAGTCCCCAGTGGGCCTACACGCTTCACCAGGTTCCCTTGGGGCCTGGAGGAATGTGAGTTTGACCACCATATTTTACAAGATGAGGAAACTGAATCCTAGAGGGAAGAAGGGACTTAGCTGGGGTCACGAAGACTGGACACTCCAGCTAGTTTTCAGGGTACAATTACCGGTTCTGTGTTTCTTTTGGAGAACATGCCATGAACCAGAAAATCAGGACTACTCAGGCTTGAGGTGAAGGTCGAAAGCCTGCTGTATGCCAAGGTTCTCAGAAAGAATGGAACAGCAGTTCCCACTGTAACCCACCAACCCAACCCCTCCACCTCCTCGCCCCTACCCCGCCCAGGTTTGGGAATCACCTGGCATTGGAATATGCTATATTCTCACTCAGAATGGTCTAGAAAAGAAATATCCTGGGCTATCTCCTTTACCATTCAGAATGTGTCGGTGGCATCCCGTAGAAAGTTTGCCCTGCTCCCCTAGACTGGGTTTTTTCACCCCTGACATGAGTTTTAATCCTGGACTTCCCTCATCAAAGCATTTAACGCTGAATTGCAAACAATAACAACAATATGGCTACCATTTGTTTACACAGTTACCACGTGCATAATAATATTCTCATTAATTTCCCATAAGAACCACCTAGGTTCTGGGAAGTAAAGTAAATTTGCCCCAAATCCCACAGCTGGAAGTGGGTTCAGACCTCTGTCTGACGGGAAAATGTTGCTCTTCCTACTTTCGGTCCCTCAGTTACTGGAAATGAATTTTCAGAACCAAGTAAGACCCGAAGTCCTGAGGATGTGGGTTTACTCCATCATCTTGGCTTTCTAGGCTCCCCACGGGAATCTTGAAATGTCACGTCTGGATAGATCGGGGCTGGGGAGTCACCCCAGGAAGGAACCTCAAAGATCCTGGCGATGTCTTTGTAAATGTGAACCATGAATCACAAACTTCTGCTTGTATCTCCACCTATTCTCGCCCCAGCGTGGGATTGCAGTGGGTGACTGTTAACTGGTTAGGACTGACACCCCAAATTCCTGAGCCAGAGTCTATCCCAGGGACCATTCTGCCTTCTCACGGTGTGGCTGTGGCCATACAAAGCGCTCAGAAGGAGCCACTCGTTGGACCACACAGCACCCCTAATCTTCGGCTAAAAGCTTAACTCAATCCAAGCACCATCACCTTTGTTCATGCAAATGGCCCCCACTGTTGGACATTTAGATGGTTTCCAGTTTTGTTTTGGTTTATTTTATTCTATTTTATTTTATTTTATTTGACAGAGAGAAAGAGCACAAGCAGGGAGACTTGGAGAGAGAAGGAGAAGCAGACTCCCTACTGAGCAGGGAGCCCAACATGTGGCTTGATCCCAGGACCCTGGGATCATGACCTGAGCTGAAGGCAGACGCTTAATGACTGCGCCACCCAGGCCCCCCGGTTTCCGGTTTTCAACAGTAGAAACAGCGCTCCAGTGAACACTCTTGAACCTACATCGTGAAGCACAACTGTGCTTAGTTCATCAGATTCCTACAAGAGAAATTGCTGGGTCAAAAGGTAAGCGTATTTCTTAGGCTTTTAAAAATGTCTCCGGGGCGCCCGGGTGGCTCAGTGGGTTAAAGCCTCTGCCTTCGGCTCAGGTCATGATCTCAGGGTCCTGAGATCGAGCCCTGCATCGGGCTCTCTGCTCAGCAGGGAGCCTGCTTCCTCCTCTCTCTCTGCCTGCCTCTCTGCCTCCTTGTGATCTCTCTCTCTCTGTCAAATAAATAAATAAAATCTTTAAAAATATTTAAAAAAAAAAAAAGTCTCCAGACAGCTTTCCAGAAAGTTGCCCTAGTATACCCTTCGAGCAGCGTGTTATGAGAACACTGGGTCCTTCCTTCTAGGCCATCTCCCGCCAGAGTGACAGGTCGCAAAATATATGATACCTTGATAGTCAAAAATGATTTTTCGTACGTTCATGCAACAAATATTTATTGAGCAATGGAGATGCTATGGGGTCAAGACAGTAGGAGACTGCCTTTAGAGACTGTCTAATGGGAGAGAACACAACTTAAGCGGTAATTATTACCTTAAGGGGTAGTGGCATCAGTGTTGGGAAGCTCAGGGCACTGCTGGAAATGTAGCAGGACTTAACTTGGAGGGTGTCTGGGGCAGCCTCTTTGAGGAAGCAGCATTTAAGCAGAGACCAATTAGTACATTGGAAATAGAATTTAGTTTTTGTAGGCTGTTCGTATTTCCTCTTTTGTGAGTTATCTACTGGTGTTCTTTGCACATTTTTTTTCCTCTAGGGCATTCTTTTTTTTTTTTTAAGGATTTTATTTATTTATTTGACAGAGAGAGAGCACAAGCAGGGGGAGTGGCAGGCAGAGGGAGAGAGAAGCAGGCTCCCACTGAGCAAGGAGGAGTCCCCAGGGCTCCATCCAAGGACGCTGGGATCAGGACCTGGGCCAAAGGCAGCTGCTTAACCCACTGAGCCACCCAGGCATCCCAATTTTTTCTTTTTAAGATTTTATTTATTTATTGGAGAGAGAGAGAGCACGCACGAGTGGGAGGAGGGGCAGCGGTCTAGGGAGAAGCAGGCTCCCCGCTTGAACAGGAACCCCAAGCATAGCTCAATCCCAGGACCCAAGATCACGACCTAATCTGAAGGCAGTCGCTTGACTGACTGAGCACTCAGGCACCCTAGGGTATTCTTTTTTTTTTTTTTTTTTAAGTTGAGGTAAAATGCACATATAAAAGTCATCATTGTAACCATCTTAAAGTGTGCAAACTAGGGCGCCTGGGTGGCTTAGCTGTTTAAGCATCTGCTTTGGGCTCAGGTCGTGATCCCAGGGTCCTGGGATGGAGCCCCGCATCAGGCTTCCAGTTCAGCAGGGAACCTGCTTCTCCCTCTTCCTTTGCCCCTCTCCCCACTCATGTGTGCGACCGCGCACTCTCTCTCTGACAAATAAATAAAATCTTTAAAAAAAAGTGTACAATTCAGTGACATTTAAGTTCACTCACAATTTTAAACACAATTTATTTTGAAAATGCCTAAAAATCAGTAAAACAAATACTTTGATTTTTTTTATCCATCTTCAATAACTGTTGACACTTAGGATATTAACTCTTTCTCTGTCATATATAGTCAGTTTTCTTCTGCAGGACGTTTGCCTTTTGTGTGTGTGTGTGTGTGCACGCAAGCGCGCACTCTGAGTATAAAAAAATCTAGAACGGGGGGCGCCTGGGTGGCTCAGTCAGTTAAGCATCTGCTTTTGGCTCAAGTCATTATCTTAGGGTCCTGGGATGGAGCCCCACGTCAAGTTCCCTGCCCCCGGGAAGCCTGCTTCTCCCTCTCTTCCCTGCTCCTGCTCTCTCTCTCTCTCGCTCGCTCTCAAATAAAGTCTTAAAAAAAAAAAAAAAAAAGAAAGAAAGAAAATCTAGAACAATTGCATAGGAGTATTTTTTTTTCCTTTCTTGTTCCTGCTGGTAACACAGAGGCAGGAAATACTGCTGGTGATAAGCCATGGGCCACAAGAGCACTGTCACCCCCAAAGACCACAGCACAGACAGCCCTAGATAACCCTGATGGGGGCAGGAGGCAGGAGCTTCTGAGCCCGTCCCTCTTGCAGGATCCATGGTGAAGCTCAAAGAGAACAGGAAGAACACAACAGGCAGATGATTTGCACTCTCCTTCCAGTCACAAAGGAAACCCCAATCGTCAAGAGAAAGAAAAGAGGCCCAGTGTTCAGTGGAAAGAGGCTGGCTGTTGGAGTTGGGGAGGTCTGCACTCAATTTGGGCCCCGCCCCTCACTGCTGCGGGCTTGGATGAACCACCTAACTTCCCAGTTACCTCTAAAAAGGGGGCAGTCTCGTTACACTCGGAGGGAGGCTGGCGGGACTAAATACACCGGCACAGGTCCCCCAGAGCTACACTTGTGGGCAAGAGGCAGAGCTGGAACTTGAACTCCCATCTGTTTGGCTCCAAACCCAGAGCTCTGCTCCTGCACGAGGTACTGTGTTTGTACCACGAATAATCTTGTCACTATTGTTATTAGAGAGCTGAACACAGGGGCAACTGGGTGGCTCAGCTGATTAAAAGTCTGACTCTTGATTTTGGCTCAGGCCGTGATCACTGGGTCATGGGATCGAGCCTTGCGTTGGGCTCTGCACTCAGTGCACCGTCTGCTTGTCCCTCTCCCTCTGCTCCTCCTCCTCTCTCTAAAAAGAAGAGAGAGAGCCCGACACAGTCCAGCATTGAAGAGAGTGCACGAAGGAGGTGGGTTAGCCTCATGTGCCTTCTAAACAAGCCCAGTAAAGGCAAGTTAGGGATTGCCCAACTGGCTCAGTTGGAAGAGCGTGGAACTCTTGATGTTGGGGTTGTGAGTTCGAGTCCCACCTTGGGTGTAGAGATTACTAAAAAAAATTGTGAACCTAAAAAATTGGTGAGTGGGATGGTTTCTTGTTATCCTCCAGAGACGACAGTGCCTCTCTACTGTGCTTTACTCTGTCATCTCCTGCTGTTGGGTCCCTGGCTCATGGACAGTCATTCAACAAAGTCTGGCAGCGGGGTGCATGGGGAAGGCCCCAGAAGCAAACCAAGGTCCAGGGGCCACTCTGTCTTATGCACGCTTTTGGCCATACCTTTGCCTTCCTTACCTGGCCAGTCCTCAGTTTCTCCATCTGTAAAATGAGAATCCCAGAGTAGGCACCTCATAAGGCTGTTTTGAGAATTACGGAGGGTCAACTCAGTAATTCACTCAGAACCATGGCACAATGAATGTTCTATGTTATTATCAACACCCTGTCCCTGCCCTCAGGGAACTTCAAAACATGTTGGGAAGAAAAGATATTATTATGAGATAAGATTATAAAGCAATATCTAAAATCGGACCCAACTACGTTTTTTTTTTTAAGATTTTATTTATTTAATTGAGAGAGAGAGGAAGCATGAGAGGGAGAGGTCAGATGGAGAAGCAGACTCCCCGCTGAGGAGGGAGCCCGATGCGGGACTCGATCCAGGGACTCCAGGATCATGACCTGAGCCACCCAGGTGCCCCACCCCAATTATGTTTTTAAAAACCCCAGAATATGATACATATGTTGAAAGAGGAAAAGACCAGAAGGAAATGTTGACAGTGCTTAACTCTTGATGGTAAAACTACAGGAGATCTTTATTTTTCTTTGCGTTCTCATGTTTTTTCTACATTTTTCTGCAATGCACATATTATTTGCAATCAAAAAAAAAAAAAGAAAGAAAGAAAGAAAAGAAAAATGCTCTGTGAGAGCTGAGAGGAGCTATCACTCGGATCTGAGCTAGTGAGGATGCCCCAGGGGAAGTGGGATTTGAGCGGGGCTTGAAAAGATGGGAGAATTTGAAGAACTGGGAGGGGAGCCAGAAAAAAACCTTTATTTCTTTGTGTTTTGTCTGTTTCCTCCCCTAGGCTGTGGACTCCCGGGGGCACATCCATGGTCTAGCTTGCTCACTGCTGTATCCCTAGCATCTAAAATAAAGAACTCCCAAACCTGGTGCTTAGTAGGTGCTCAGCAAATATGTATCTGGTGAGCGAATAACCTTGCCAGCTCCACTTAGCCTGGGAGACAAGGATGCTCTCAGTTCCAGTGTCCAGCTGGTGCACTGCCAAAACCGAGGTGCACGGTTTCCATGGCAACAGAAGGGCGGCCGGCCAGCAGCAGGAGGCAGATGCAGGGATTGTGAGCTCTGCATCTTTTCGAGGTGCAGCCTGGAAATTGGGAACATGGTGGTGGGCTCTTTCAACGAATGTTGAGGGAAGGGGAGGGACTTCATAAGTACAGTTAACTCAGTTCTCCACTGTATAGGTCTGTCAAATAGATCAATGAATGGGTAGTTTGGATCTTTGAAGGAGGTTGGGAGGCTCTTAGTGGGAGGAAGGCTAGGGACTCAGGGAAGATTGGTTCTAGCCTGTGCCCTGCTGGGTGACCTTGGACAGGTTACTTAACCTCTCTGAGCCTCGTGTTCATTTATAAAATAGGTTTGACCAACTCTAGAACTACTTATAAAAAGATGTGTGTGGTTAAGAATGTAAAATGGTGTAACAGCTGTGAAACAGTTTGGTTTCTCAGAAAGTTAAACACAGGATGATCACATGACCCAGCACTTCTATCAGTAGGTAAATATCCAAGAGAATCGAAAACAGGCATTAAAACAAATACTTGCATATGAATGTTCATAGCAGTACTATGCACAAGAGCCAAAAGACCATCAGTGTATGAATGGATAAAGATGGTCGATCCATACAATGGAATTCAGCCTTTAAAAGTTATGAAGTGCTGATTTGTGCTACGACATGGAACCTCAAAAACATGCTAAGTGAAAGAAGGCCAACTCAAAAGATCAGATGTTGTATGATTCCATGTGTATTAAATAAAATACCGACAACAGGTTGTTGACAGGGGCTGGAGTGGGGAGGGACTGCCTAATCAATACAGAATCTTCTTTTGGTGTAATGAAAATGTTTTGGGACTTGCCACAACATTGTGAATATAGTATGTGCTACTGAATTACACACTTTAAAATGATTGATTTTTGTTAGGTGAATTTTGACTCGATTACAAAAAAAAAGAAAAAAGAAAAAAGTCCTGTAAGCACATCCTGTAGCCTAAAGTTGCAGAATGGAATCTTGGGAGCCTAAGAGATGAACAAAACTGAAGGATGAGTTAGAGATGGATTTGAGAGATCACAGCAGCCCTGCCCCCACCCCAATATACTGCCAAGGTGACATGCAGCTGGGGCCAGAACTGAGATTGGGATCTGTCTCTGGCCACTTCTCCACGGTGGGATCCTGGGCCACTCCCTCAAGCTCCCCGACTTCCTATCTGCAGAATGGGGCTGACACATCTTCCATTACCCTCAACTGCACTGTGGGTGAGGGTCCTGAGAGCCCTCTGTGATTCCATCTTCACTGAGTGAGCCCTCTGGGATGAAAGCTATCACAGGTCGGTCCTCTAAGCACGGTACAAGGAGAGCCAGTTCCTGGCTCATGAGGTACTCCATGGATAGAGCACACTTGGATTAACTTTGTGGATTGTGTGGCCCTGGTCGAGTCATGCTTCTTCCCGTTTCTTCGGCGGTACAATATACTTACGGCTACCTTAGAGGGATGATGTGTGTATACCGTCAGCACTCAATAATCAGATCCCTCTCCTCTTTATGGCTCTAGAACACAAATATTGCCGCTTCCTGGGATCCGCCCAAGAATCTCCGAGCTGCACCTCAGAGAGGATAGAGCAACTAGTCCGAGGTCACACACTAATTTGGACTTAGAACATAGATCGCCTGCCTCCAGATAAAGGGAGCTTTCCTCAAGCCTCAAAGTTCACATGTTCTCTCAAACAGGCGTTTGGCATCTACTACGCCAAAGAAAGGGCCGGAGGCGTGTAAAGAGAGAGACCTAGCATAGAATTAAGTGCCGCGTAGACGTGACCCTTCGAATCCTCATCACTCCATGAGACAGGTGCAGCTGACCCGGGTGTATATGTTAGGAAACTGTTTAACGGAGGCTTCAGAGCAGCCAAGTGACACCAGAACACACAACCAGAAAGCCAAGGTCTCGAATTCGAACTCGGGGCACGCTGCCGCGCCTCGCCTGGAAGCCCCCCACGGCGCGCGTGGCTCAGCGCAGTACAGGAGCGCGGCTGTGGGAATCCCGAGCGGAGTTGGAAGCCGGGACCGTTCATTTGCATGCTAATACCCAGAATGCTTTTCCCCGCACACCGCTTCTCTTAATGGAAGCGCTCAGTTTGGAACCGTGGAAAGTTTGGAACACATACTTTGCTCCCTCTTTGCAACTGTGGGAACTTCCTTCCCGCACACGCGGTGCCTGCAGCCCCGGGCTCCAGGTCGGGCTGGCCGGTGGCAGCCGCCCGCTCTTCCCCGGCAGGCGAACCTCGATATCCAAGCCGCGCGCCGCAGCATCCCCAGACCCGCCAGGGACAAAGCGCCCTGGCCCTGCCGGCGGGGCCCGTGGCTTGAGCGCCCGGCGACTCTGGGCTGCGGGCGCTGGGGATGCTCCCGGCCCCAGGAGGCTTTACGGCGCTCCCCGGAACCGCCAATATCCCCGGTTCCCGAGGGGTTGCTGGGGTGCGCGGAGAACCCCGTTCCTGTCCATCGCCCTTGCCTCTATGTTGTTGCCTCCCTGACTTCCCGCTCCCCGGGGCACAAAGCTCAGCGTGTGGCGGTTTGGGAGAAAGGCTGGACGACGGCCTCATCTCCCCAGCTCTTCCAGGCACGCAGCCCCTTCGGTTCGGTCAGTGAGAGGGTGCAGAAGCAGCTCCGGAGGTTCGGCCTGCCCCCAGCCAGGACCCCGGGCCCTCGCTGGGGTTGCGAGCGGGGAGGAAGTCGCAGGCGACTTCTGGGGGTTTCGCATCAAAGTGGGGCTCCGGAGGGTAACCGACGCCCGCTCGACTTACGGGTGCACAACACAGGCTGGGGGGCCCAGGTCTGCCCCCCTCGGTCCCTCACCACTCCCTCCTGTCCGCTCGCCGCCTCTCTCGGCGGGGAGGGAGGGACAGTGGGAGCTGGTTTGCTGGCTTGGCGCTTCGTTTGCATTGGTCCGGGGGGGCTGAGACTGCAGCCCCCGGCCCCGCGGGCGGGGTGGGGAGGCGGGGGCCGGACGGGGGCTCAGTCTGCGCCAGCATTGGCGGAGCTGGGGAATGGGGAGGGGGGGCAGGAAGCGGGGGGAGCGGAGCTGCGGGGGGGGTGTATAAATAGGGAAGGGGGGACGTGCATCCTCGGCTGGGTGAGGGGGGGGCGCTCGGCACAAAGAAAGTGGAAAGTTTGCAGCGCGGGGCGGCCCGGGCCAGGGATCCGGGTGCGCACGTGCAGGGCCGGGGGCGCCGGGGGCCCCCCACGCCGAGCTCGCCGTTTCTTTTTTTTTCCTTGCAAGCGAGAGGGGGGGGTGTTGTTGGTATCGCCCCCTCCTTCTCCTCCCCCCAGGGGTGAAAGTGCAAGAGGAAGTGCAGCCGCTGCCATCTTTCCTCCGCTCCGAACACACGGAGGCCGGGGCCGCAGCGCCGCCGCTCCGCCGCCGCCTTCGCTCGGCCCCGGGAAGGGCCCACCCTGCCGCCGCCACCGCCCGCTCGCTCCAGCATTCGCTGTCGCCACCGCCCGCCAGACTCCGGGACCAGGCCCGCGCTGCCGCCCCCGTGCGCGCCCGGCCGCCGCCGCCTTCGCCTTTTGTTTCCTCCGCTCCGGCGCCCCCGCCCCGGCTCGCGCTTTGCAGGGGACGCAGCGCGCGCCCCCAGCGGGCCCGGGAAAAGCCGCGGCGCGCGCGCGCACGCTTGCGCGGCAGACCCCTCCGCCTCCTCCCCGCGCGCGCGTGCCCTTTTTGGCTGCGCGCCGGCGCCGCCTGGCGGGCGGGAGGGGAGGTGGCAGGCGCGTTTGCAGGAGGGGCGCACCTCTTTGCTCGCGTACCCCCCGGAGGTAGACCTGGGAAGGGAGGCGGGCAGGCGGAGAGGAGAGAGGAGCGCTCAATCCAGCAGGGGTGGGGGCAGCTATGTGGGAGGTGGTGCGTCCTGCCGTCTAGACAGTCCGATCCGGGCAGGGGGCGTGTGCGCTCGGCGCACCTGCGAGACTACAGAGCCCCGGGCCGGCACGTGCGGGGAGTGTAGATAGGTCCGCGGCGCCCCGCTTCTCGCTGCCTAGGGGAAGGGAGGGGGGCGGGCAAGTGCCGCGGCCGGGTTTGTGGGGAGGGGGCGGCGGCCATGGAGCGGGTGAACGACGCTTCCTGCGGCCCATCGGGCTGCTACACCTACCAGGTGAGCAGGCACAGCACGGAGATGCTGCACAACCTGAACCAGCAGCGCAAAAACGGCGGGCGCTTCTGCGACGTGCTCCTGCGGGTGGGCGACGAGAGCTTCCCCGCGCACCGCGCCGTGCTGGCCGCCTGCAGCGAGTACTTTGAGTCGGTTTTCAGCGCCCAGTTGGGCGACGGCGGAGCTGCAGACGGGGGTCCCGCTGACGTGGGGGGCGCAGCGGCGGCCCCAGGCGGCGGGGCTGGGGGCAGCCGGGAGCTGGAGATGCACACCATCAGCTCCAAGGTGTTCGGGGACATCCTGGACTTCGCTTACACTTCCCGCATCGTGGTTCGCCTGGAGAGCTTCCCCGAGCTCATGACGGCTGCCAAGTTCCTACTGATGAGGTCGGTCATTGAGATCTGCCAGGAAGTCATCAAACAGTCTAATGTGCAGATCCTGGTGCCCCCTGCACGGGCAGACATCATGCTCTTTCGTCCCCCTGGGACCTCGGACTTGGGCTTCCCTTTGGACATGACCAACGGGGCAGCCTTGGCAGCCAACAGCAATGGCATCGCAGGCAGCATGCAGCCCGAGGAGGAGGCAGCCCGGGCTGCTGGGGCAGCGATTGCGAGCCAAGCCTCCCTGCCTGTGTTACCTGGGGTGGACCGCTTGCCCATGGTGGCCGGACCCCTCTCCCCCCAACTGCTGACTTCCCCATTCCCCAATGTGGCATCCAGTGCCCCTCCCCTGACTGGCAAGCGAGGCCGGGGCCGCCCAAGGAAGGCCAACCTGCTGGACTCAATGTTTGGGTCCCCGGGGGGCCTGAGGGAGGCGGGCATCCTTCCGTGTGGCCTGTGTGGGAAGGTGTTCACTGATGCCAACCGGCTCCGGCAGCATGAGGCCCAGCATGGTGTCACTAGCCTCCAGCTGGGCTATATCGACCTTCCTCCGCCGAGGCTGGGTGAGAATGGGCTACCCATCTCTGAGGACCCCGACGGCCCCCGAAAGAGGAGCCGGACCAGGAAGCAGGTGGCATGTGAGATCTGCGGCAAGATCTTCCGTGACGTGTACCATCTCAATCGGCACAAGCTTTCCCACTCGGGGGAGAAGCCCTATTCCTGCCCAGTGTGTGGGCTGCGGTTCAAGAGAAAAGATCGCATGTCCTACCATGTGCGATCCCACGACGGGTCGGTGGGCAAGCCCTACATCTGCCAGAGCTGTGGGAAAGGCTTCTCCAGGTGAGGAACGGTGCCCCTACCCCATGACCTGTCCTATTCCTGGCTCATGGGAGTTTCTTGCTGAGATCTGGGGTGGGCTTTGTGTGAGTCACTTGATCCTCTAGGGCTGCATCAGGTGTGGGGAGAGTATTTTAATGGCCCTGGTTTTGTGGCCAAGAGCTGCTTTCTCTTCCCACAGGGAAGTTCTGTGGCACTAGGCGTGCCCTACTGTCTGTCTTCCTTTGGGCCTTTTGGGAAGGGGCTGGATTCCTCAGGCCACAGCCACCGGGCCTCACCATTCTTCTCCCTGGGCTCCCTTTGTGTTTCCAGCACCAGGCGTGGGGCCCCCTCTGGGGGCGGGAGGCTTTTCCTCCAGCGACTTTCCCTGCTTGAATGGCTGCCCAGGGAGGGACTAAAACAAGTGTATCTGGGACTCCTTACGCTCCATGCCACCAAATCTCCCCACCCCCACCCCCACCCACAGAGCACTAGCTATCCTGGATGGGCAGACTCAAGAGTCATCCCTCACACCCTCCTGGGATCAGGGAGCCCAGAGTTCTGTACCCGGAGTCTCTTAGCGCCAGAATCTTTGATCTGCTCTGACCTGGTGACTCCAGAGCCTAACTGAACCCACAGATCCCCGTTATGTTTTCAGGACAGAGAGGAGGGGGCCACAGTGTCTCTTTAGATTCACTTTTTAGTGAGCCTGACAGGGAACTGAGGACTTGCCTGGGAGCAGAGGGTGGTTTTGTTTTTCCTCTGAAGAGGATATTCAGAATAAAAGGCTGGTTTTAACTTGCCTGGATACTGAGGACCTTGTGGGTATGTGAACCTACGGATGGAGAACTCCCTTGGAGGGGCCCCAGCCAGGAACCAGTCTTACCGGTCAGGCAGCCCCTGCCCACCTGCTCTGGCGGGCATCTGGTTTACCAGCCCAGCTGGGGACTTAAGGCTCTATCCCTTGGCCTCTGGGGACTGAATTCCATCCGGGTGGCATTCATTGGCTGCCCTGGTGGGAGAGGCTGGGGGAGGGGAATCCTGAGTTTCTAAGGGGCTTTAGTCTGGACAATGAGTCACACATACCCCCTCCCAGAGGGGCTGCAGTAAGGCAGCCTTCTCTCATTCTAAAGCCACCTCCTCTGGTCCTAGAAATCATTTGAGCTGGGGCTGGGGGGGCGCGGGGAGAATGGGTAGGCAAGGCCAGAGACAAACACTTCCCTTCCCCCTCTGGAGAAAACCAGGGCAGAGAGGCCTGGGCCTATGGAGCTGGGTGGTGACTTTGTCTTTGTCACGCTGGGATGGGGAAGAGGGAGTCCTCTCCATCCGTGTGTGTGCGCAGGTATGGGTAGGGAGCCTGGGCAAGTTTGTGGCCCCATCTTTTGAGGTCTTGTTTTAAAAGTCTCTCTTGGTTCTCTTTTCCAGGCCTGATCACTTGAATGGACATATCAAGCAGGTGCACACTTCTGAGCGGCCTCACAAGTGTCAGGTAGGGGTCGGGGCCAGGGCAGAGATGGGCAGAAAGAGAATGCTGCTGTTCTCACAGCCCGGCCACAAGCCAGCTGACGTGTGTGCTGGGCCGGCTGACTGACCACCACCGCTTTGCACACCTCCCCCTCTGTCTCTCCACCCTCCGGCTGCTTTCCTCCTTTGTTCTTCCCCCCGGCCCCCTCCCTGCCACCGCTGATGTCCCCTCCCTCCTGGTTGCTGGGTCCTGGTTCCCACCCTGTCTCTGTCTTCACTCTTTTGCTTGGCTTTCCTCTCCTGGCATTTGCCAGCTCCGTGGATGGTGGGCCACATCGCACAAGTGTCGTCCTGGGGGCACTGGCTCCCCATTGGGCCTGGCTTCTGGTTCCCAGCAGTTTGCAGGAGCCATGGTGGAGAGGGAAGGGTTTACAAAGAGCTCCTGGTGGTCCAGCTATTAGCACTTCCCCTTGTCTGCTGGGCAGCCTGACCTTCTGGGTCCCCTGAGCTTAGGGCACAAGGGGTGGCAGGAATGACAGTGAAGGAGGACGAGAGTGGATGGTCTCTTCCCTGTTCTTTGAGCACTGGCACCTGTTTAGCCCATCCTGAGCCATGTGTGCAAACGGCCAGGGCTTCTAAGGCCTGGAGAGGAAGGTGGCTTCCTCTCCTTGTGAGCTCTTTGTGTAGCGGTGGGTAGGGAAGGCTGGGCAAGATTCTCAGCCGTGGTTTGTCTGCTTCAACGATATCTGGGGGCCCTGTGGTCACCCAGAAAATTGCACGTCCTCTCCTGGCCACTGAGCATTCCTGTGCGGATGGAAAACACCTATATCTTCTCCTTGGCTATCCCCCTTCCCATGCCAAGTTCCCACCATCTGAGGGGGAGACAGAGTGGTGGGGTGCTGGTACAGCCTCTGGTAGGGTAACTTGCTTCTCTTATCGTGTTGGTGGCGAGGAGGGAGGGTTCAGGGAGACCTGCAGGGAGGAACGGACATGCTGTAGGCAGGCATTGAGGGGGCCCGGTGTGGACGGTGTTCTCAGCCAGCCAGGCTAGGTGGCCTCCCCCCCGACCCCCCGAGGATGACGACCCAGGGTGGGCATGCTGGGATCCATCTGTGCCTCGCTGCCTTCTGTCTGTCTCTGATTCTCTAGTCACGGAGCACATTCTGACTCTCCCAGGTAGTGTGCTAAGCAGCCTGGCAGAGTAGGAGGAGCCCAGCGGGCAGTGGGGGCGTGCCCGGTGGCCTGGGGGGGTAACCTGCACTCTCTGCCCTTTTTCCAGGTGTGGGTTGGGAGCAGCAGCGGCCTGCCGCCCCTGGAATCTCTTCCTAGCGACCTGCCATCATGGGACTTTGCCCAGCCTGCTTTGTGGAGGTCGTCCCATTCGGTTCCTGACACCGCCTTTTCCCTTTCTCTAAAAAAATCATTCCCAGCCCTCGAAAACCTGGGCCCAGCACACTCCAGCAGCGCTCTCTTCTGCCCAGCCCCGCCGGGATATCTGAGGCAGGGCTGGACTGCCTCGGAGGGCAGCCGGGCCTTTACCCAGTGGCCTGTAGGCTAGCCTGGGCCTCCCCAGAGAGGGTTTTTCTGGGGAGGGGAACGGGAATGGCGGTTGCTGTGAGACCCCTGCTGTTGGGTGAGGCCAGCAAAATGGTTCCTGCCCACCCTGCCCAGCTCCTTCCTGTGTGATTTGGAGTCTTTCCCAGCTCAGGGACCCCAGGGGTGGCAAGGGGCTCCTTTCTAGGTCCCCCTACAGCCTCCAGGTTTCTTTCTGGGTTCTCTTGCCTTTTTCTCCCCCTTTAACAGATGGCACCCCTGGGTATCTGTCCTTGTCTGGGTGATTGTAAAGGTTGGTGCTTTCCCAAGAACCAAGTCACGGGCTCACGTGCTTCTCTTTTCCTAGCATCACCTCCCGTAAGGTGTGGGGTTTCTAGAATGGGGCTTGGCCATCCCTCCCCGCACTCTGGGGGTGAATCCCCCTGCAGAGGAGAATGGAGCAACTCCAGCTGGGTCAACCCACAGTGTCCGCTTCCCTTCCCACTCAGACAGGTCCTGCTTTCATTTCTGGCTAGTGAATTAGACTTCTGTGTTTTTGAGGTTTACTAGCAGGTCTGCTCAGGAACTAGACTAACCAGTAGCTTTATACTGGGTCACCCCAATATATGGCTTTGGGGGCTGATAAAGCAGATGTAGATCCCCTCCCCCAGATCCCAGTGATATACCCTTTAGCCCCCGCTGCCTTGGCGGGGATAATAGGAGTGATGATAAAACTTTTCATTCTAACATTTGAGGCTTTGTGTGTTTTGTCCTTGGTCTCTGTCATAACACTGACATCATTGTCCCTCGGTGTACGTATGGAGCCCACTCCTGCCCTGCCCCGCCCCTCCAGTACACAGACCTGCCTGCCCCACCTCCAGCCCCATTAGCCAGAACTCCCCTAATGATGACCCGGCAGGTGAAGATACGCTGGCTCTCGCGCTCCAGGCTGGCTGGCCAGCGTGCCGGGGCTGGGTTAAACAGCAGGGGCCTCTGTCTTGCATGGCGTTTATTCTGAACGCATGAGAGGTGAAGAGATGGCTCTCTGGGAGTTGGTTCCTGGGGCAAGAGCTGGGCACGGGTTATACCGCTGCACCCCTCCTGATGCCACAGATGACAAAAGGGGCCAGTTACAGAGACTGGTGCCCCAGCTGGAGTGAAAAGACCATCTGAACGTTGGGGTGTGAGGCCTCAGGCCCGTCAGTGACACGCAGATCTCCTCGGGGCTTGGCCTGAGTGTCCTTAGCTGGCTCAGATGCCTCGGGCGCTGCTGGCTTAATGACCACCGTGGGGATGGGACAGTTCCCCCACTTCTCCCCCACATGGAGTTCAGCCTGGAGCCAGGACACTAGAGCAACTCAAGACCTCTCCCATTACTTTCAGTGACCCCACTTCTCAGGGGCTAGTTGGGATGGTTTGGGCTAGAGGATAGCTCATTAGAGCAGGAGTGAATTGAAGTGGAAGCAAGGGGCCTGACGCCCCAAGAAGAAAGGGGCCAGTGAGGCCAACGGCACTGGGCCTCCATGTATTGCCCTTAGACGTTTCCAGGGCTATAAAAAAGACTGCTTGAGACCACACACCCCCTCCCCCCACCTCCAGGCTGCCAGACTTCAAAGGCCACCAAAGGTTGGGTGTGTGCTAGTGTCCCTGATACCATTTGGGCCCCATTCCTGAGCTGCTCAACTCTTGGGGGAAAAAAGCTTTAGGCGTTCTGGGATGGGGAGAAACTGTCAGGGGAGTGAAGAGAGCGTGACTGAGACTCAGTGTGAGTGGGGAAGACCGGAGGAGACCAGAGGAGACCCAAGCTCAGGATGGCTGGGCTGGGACCTGGCAGGTATGCTCCTAACAACAGGCTGCCTGGCACAGGGCCGAGGGCAAGGTGGCAGCCATTCTGAACATCGGGGCCGATCAGAGCATTCTGTGCTCTATGCTATGCTCGGGCTATGCTGATCAGCCCTGATCAGCTATGCCGCCTCACTCTTGTCCCATCAGGGTCGCTCGGTCGTCTCTCTGTCTCCAGGAAAAGAAGTGCCTTTCTCCTGAGTGGCCCCGGTATACAGATTCTAGGTGTCCCCTTCTTTGAGATCTGTCTCTCCTTTGGCCACTCCTCTGTGTCGTGCGACCAGGCTCTTTATGTTCTGTGTTGTCTGACCTTCTGACGGGCCTAGACTCGGGCTTGTACACTTCGACAATTCCTCCCCAAAAAACCGTGGGGACTGCAGCCGTGAAGGGTCACTTCTGGCTCAGAGACGCCAACTCCAGCTTGGCTTTGTAATACAGTGAAAGTTTTTGTTGTGTTTGTGGGTTTTTTTTTTCTCTCCGAGCGGCAGATTTACATTCCTAATTATGTTTGCTCAGGCTAAAGTTAGCTTTCATTCCTTGAGAGATAATCAATGGAGGAGGGGGAGGGGGAAGTAGGCTTGGTCTGGGATTTTAATTTTGCCTAGCTAATCCCTCAAATGGATAATCCACTTGTGGATAATTGAGGTTTGGCTGTCCATTATCTTTAGGTAGCACAGTATGACAGGCAGTGCTTTAAGGGACAGACCTCAAAAGGAGGCTGGCAGGAGAAACAAGGCGTCGCTTTCACATCCCTCTAGTGGCGCCTCTCCCAGGGACTGCCGAAGATGGAATTCTGAATGTGTGCTTTCACCGCATTTTCTTACGCCTGGTCCCTGTTTAGTTCCTTTGACTTCTTAGGCGTAGACCACACTGTCTCTCATTGTTGGAAGGCTGGTCCTCAGGTCACTGGTTGGCAAAGTTGGCACATTATGCCCAGATAACTTGTCAGGTGCATCCCTCTCCCCTGGGGGTGCTTTGGGCGTCCCTTGCTCTGGTTTACAGGGCTGGTGGGCTGGGCGGAAGATGGAATCCCCCCTCCCCCCGCTGTCATCTGTGATTGGGTCAAGAGGTCCCTGACTGAGGAGGGGACCATCCGTGGCCATGATACCATCAAGTGCCCATGATGCTTCCTGAGTCACCTAAGTGCTTGAGTTTCTCTGCACAAATGCTCCTGAAAGGGAGAGGAGTCCTGGCCACTGCACACACCGTTAGGAAGTATCAGTACCTTTCCGTCACCAGAAGTTATCCCTGCTGAGTCTGGAAATGGGACGAGCACAGGCTCAGGGGTGGGTTCACCTCCCAGCTGGCCTGGATCCCCTCCAGGCCTCTGTCTGCCCAGCTGTGGAGTGGGGAAGGGAGGAAGACCGCAGGGAAGCCGGGAGGGTAGGTTGGCTGCTGGCCTGGCAGTGACAAGGCTCTGACCGCGGCTTCCTCTAGGAGTTGAGTTGTGGGGCCAGTCATTCTCCAAACTCAGTTGCCTCACTTGTCAAAGGAATCAACTCAATTTATAAAACAGATAAAGTATTTAAAGTATTTCATTAGCATAAGGTGTTCAGTTCAAATGGGTAACAGTTACTTAGAGACGATGACTGAAAGCAGCAGAGCCTATCCTGATGCACACAGACATTTGGGATTGGAGTAGGAACTGCAGCGTCTTTGGCCTCAAAGGCAGCAGCACATACACCGGCTTCTTGCTTTGACTATATACAGTAAGGATATAAACATCTGTACATGGTGATGGTGTTCAGACATTTACCTTGAGGTCCCGGGCTCTCAGGAGGTCCTTCTATTAAACAGACACGGCAGGCGCAGCTCCATTCTAGTGAGGAAATGGGGTGGGGGTTCTTTTTCAGTGGGTTGACATTCGCTCGGTAACGCACTTAAAGGTGAATGTTGTTTTCTCTTGGGAGTTCTAAAATAGGAAACACACACATATAGAAAAAGGAGTCAAACTTGACACGAACCTCTAAAGCATCTCCACGGAACCAAAATAGTTCTGAAAGTCTCCAGACCAAACTCCCCCAACAACTTCCCTGACACTCTGTGACCTCCAAGGCTGGGGTGCCTGGGCAAGCCCCCAGATGAGGAAGGGCTGTTGGGAGGGGGGGGTCAGGGACTGAGGCCGAGTCAAGGCCTCAGGTACAGGAAATGCCTGGGGACCTGGGGCTGCCTCCCAGGATGCCGGTGCTGACCCTCAGCTCCTGAGTCATCCGCTCCTGGGATCTGGCTGAGAGTTGGTGCTCACACCTTGGCTTTCTGAGGCCACATTCTCTTGGAGGGTAACGGCACGGCCTGCCTTGGAGGGCTCCTGTAAGGCTCCCAGATTGCACTGAGATGCATGCCTCTGGAAGGCTCTCCATGGTGCCTGCTGGCATAGAGGGCGTGCACGATCAGTGTGGGGTGGTATCATCCTTGTTATTACCAGCACTTCCCCAGCTTAACGGTTCACAAATGCTCCTGAATCACGTGGCCTTCCTTCGCTCTGCTAATTCTCACATTAGCAGAATTGACGGTATCATTTTATGGACTGCTTTCTCAACGCAAATTCACCAGAATATTATAAGGAGCAATCTCTGTGCTTTGTCCTACCTTTCCTTTCCGTTTCCCTGTGGCCAAGATTAATGTCACTTTTGTTTTTCGGTTGTTTTTTTTTTTTCCCCCTAACAAGACTTTTGAATAAAGTGGATAAACTGAATTCTTTGTATAAAGCAAGTAGGGAGAACCCAGGACGGAGGACGGGAAGACCGATCTGTTCATGCGCCAACTTTACTTCCATACGTTCACTTACAGCCAGTGCTACTAAAGTCAGTCTTGCATGTTTAGGAACGAACAAATGCCCCATCTCCGTTCTGTAAAAGAGTGTGACACCTAGTGTGCCGTGTTCTGGGTGCGCCGCGGCGGCCGACTCAGGGGTCTCGTGAGGAGGCATCATGGGAAACGAGAGCAGCTTATTTGCCTTCGGGGAGGAGGCATGGGCCACATGTAAAGCCCTTGTTACCCAGGGATTCCTTGTGTTGGCCTGACACAGTTTTTGTTTCCTGGTGTGCTTGGTGGGGAGTCAGTGTGAGGCCCGTTTTCACCTCGTGTCTTCCTTTCTGCCCTCAGACCTGCAATGCGTCTTTCGCCACTCGAGACCGTCTGCGCTCCCACCTGGCCTGTCATGAAGATAAGGTGCCCTGCCAGGTGTGTGGGAAGTACTTGCGGGCAGCGTACATGGCAGACCACCTGAAGAAGCACAGTGAGGGGCCCAGCAACTTCTGCAGTATCTGTAACCGAGGTAATCTCCCTGCTAGTTCCTCACTTCCGGGGCTGGGCCAGAGCTTGTGTGGGAGGCCAGGGGTGTCTTGGTCACCTTGCCTCAGACTCCACTCCTTGCACGGCTGGCCCCCCACTTCCCACTGAACGAGAAACACCTTCATCGCCCAGCTAGCCGCACCCCTTCCTCCCCACACTTGGGATGCTTGGAATAGGAGTTCCCAGGAGAACGGCAAGTGGGAGCGGAAGGAGAGAGTACTGTTTCCAGGCCTGTGCTCATTAACACACGTGCTGTGCGGATGGCACGATGGACCCATGTCGTAGACACCACTGAACTCCTGAGGTCAGTGGGAGAGTCATTAGGCCCCAGGAGGTGGGGAACAAGGGGGTCCTGCTTGAGAGCTTTCGCTGGCTGATTCACTGGCATGTGAAATTCAACAACCGAGGAAGGAGGTTGAGTCTGGAGATGGACAGGGGGCAGAAAGTCTCTAACATATGGTCAGAAAAGAGCCCAAACCCAGGTAGACTGTGGCTTTGATGAGACAGGAAAGTGGAAGGTGCTCTGAGCAGGACAGTGTGCTTGAGGCCGAGGTTGGCCTAGGTGGAGTCTGGCTCTGTGGCCCCGGTGCCGTGTTGATGACGTCAGGCCTGGCCCTGAGCTGCCGCCGGGGCTTGTTGGTGGTCAGAGGGCTAAGGTTTGTGCCGTGTAAGCACGGTGTCAGCGGAGGAGGCTTGCGCCGGATCTGTGCTGAAGGAGGTTGAGGCAGCCGGCTGTGGTGGGTGCGAAGATGCTTCTGCACGGTGCGCTTGCTTTGGCCAGGTGCGGACGTTGCTGGGAAGTCCTTTCTCCTGGGACAGTCTTGTCCCGATGCCTCTGGAAGTCTCGGGTATGGCTTAGTGGATTGAGTACTGAACTGGAGTCAGGGGACCCAGGGCTCAGTCCACACCCCTCCTACCTCGCCCTACTCTCTGACCTTGAGCTCTCCCTTCCCCTTTCTAAGCCTCAGTTTCTTCATCACTTAAAAGGGGCTAAGAACACCCCCACCTTGCCCACCTCACGGGGTTGTTGTGATGCTCCCGGGAGACAAGGTAGGTGAAAGTTCTCTGAACTCCCCACAGGGAGCTGCGCACTTGGGAGGTCCCGTCCCTACACTTCGTAACCGTGTTAGGAAAGACGCAGCTCACTGACTCTCTGGGTTGGACCAGGCACAACACCCCTGCAGTCCTTGGCTGGCACCTTTGGGGGCCCGTGCTGTCTCCGTGTGCCCTGAGGCCGCTGGTGGAGGGAGACCACGGAGGAGCTGGCACTCTTGGTGCCCTGGAGCTGGGGCCCTCCGTGGGACAGCACACCCGGGGTTTGCCATGAAGCCCACTGGATACTGATGTTGTGCCACCGGGAAGCCGGCTGTGAGAGCGGGGAGGCCATAAAAACTGCTGAAGCATCTGTCCTATTTTCTGGTGTGCCAGTCGGACCTTTCCTGGCAGGAGCTTCTCCTGAGTGAGCAGCGGGGTTGTGCGTGCAGGGAGTTAGCAGGCTGTGGCCGACCATCTTGACTCCCCAGCTCTAGAAAAAGATAGTTTCTTATCTTGCTTCATCCTAACCTAGCTTCCTGACAGCGCTCCCCCCCGCCCCCCGCCCCCATGCCTCACAAATAACTAAACCGGCAACATGCTGTCCGCAGGCGCTTGGTCAGGTTTTCAAGCCTGAGGTTCTCCGTCTGAGAACTGAGGTTAGAGACCAGAGGCAGGACACCAGTGAGAGTGGAGAAGGATGTTAAAGGTGAAACCCAGAGCCTAGCTCAGATTGCAGAGCGGGACCGGAACTAGACGGGAGACCCAGGGCCACAGCCCCTGGGGGCCCAGCTCAGGAGGAAAGAAGAGCTGAGAGCAGCAGGGAACAGCAGGGAAAGTCGACCCAGTTAGGAGACAGCTGATGTGGCAAAGCCAACTGCTGCTGGACGTCATGACTTGGACAGCAGCCACCAGCCATGCGGCCGGGCTGGGGGAGCCAGAAGAGTCGATCCGCCTCTTCTCTGTAAAGCCAAGCCTAGATCTGGATCGTAGGCTAAACGCCGGTGGGTCCCAGAGTCAGAATGAGAAGTCCCATTCCTCCAAGAAGACAAAAGAGGGCTCTCTGGTCCAGCGCTCCTAGGCGTACAGCAGGAAGAGAAAACAAGTTCAGTCTGTGTCGGAAGAGAAGGAACAAGGTTCTACCTCAAGACTCAGTTATTGGGCAGAAATAGGAGACGATGACTCCTGAGGAAAAAAGAAAAAGAGGAAGAGGAAGGTGGTTTGTCCAGGAAGAGGATAAGGGTACCAAAGACATCAAGACCCTGGAATCAGAATGCAGGAAACTCTGGCTCATCCTGCCCACCACCAAGGCCGTGATACAGGAACAGGTGCTGAGATAAATGAATGTACTTCTCTCCGTAAGGGTTCAAGCAGAGGCTGATGTCAGCCAGACGGTGGGATGGTTGAGGTGGGATCGGGTGCCCTTTGAACCCCTTCAGTAGCCACAATTCTCAAGTAGTCAGCGTAGCTGCTATAGATCTGCCAGTCTTTGCCGCACAGACGACTTTTCCCCATGAAGCATGAGAGAGAACGGAGTCAGCCTGGTTGCTCTTAACCATGCATTTGAGACAGATGACCCTGTCTTTGTCCTAGAGACATACCAGGCTGGGGGGCATACCACCTGTAGAGGAAGATTATTTGCAGTGGAAGGAGTTAACGATGGCTAGAAAAGCTTGTTTCCTCAATTGCAAATCCAGGTAATGAGTTGAGTTGAATGGTGGGAAGGAGAGAAGGACCTGGTAGAGAGAGCGTCACGATTTTCTTCCTTGCTTTCTAAACTTCCGTAGCAGGGTCTTTGTATGTGCGCATGTACTGGTACGAGAAAGAGGAATAGCTTATTGGAAATCTGCCTTTGACGGAGATGACATCGGAACTCAAACATCGTTGCTTAAAGGTAGAAGAAGCCTTCTCCCCGGTCAGAAGCGACCACACGAGTTGTCACCAGTGCCAGTCCCGGACACAGCCGGCCTGCCATTGCCCTGGACTGAGCCGATTCAGACCTACTTAGTGCCCCCCTGCAGCACAGCTCTGTTGGGCATGACCCCGTCAGGGTTTGGACAAGAAGAAAGCAGTCCCTGACCCCTGGGGGGCTGTGACACTTGCAAGAGGATATTGGCTTCTGGAGTGCAAGTTGCAGTGCGCCAAGCAACAAAAGGCAGTGCAGTGTAGCCTTTGGTTGTAAATTCTTCATCTCTGGAGTGCGAGGGAGGGTGACTTGTTGGTTGTGGTGAACTCACGTGTGTGCTCACTGTCTTCATCGTTCTGGTGCCTGGATCACGCTGCCTCTTTGGCTCGTGGTTAATCAGTGGTGAATGGGCAGGTGAGTTCAGAATTCCGGCTAAACATTCCTGGCTTCAAAGATGTGTTCTTCTCAGAAACTCGACTTCTGTTTCATCCCAACACTTGGCTGCTGAGCGGCTCTGTGTTTAAGTTCTGGGCTTTAAGTGGCAGCTGTGGGCTGTGGACCCACTCGTAGCACCCTGCCATGTGGTTTTGCTATAGTTAGTACAGTCTGCAGCTGGGGTAAAGTCAAGAGGACCCAGCCATGTGTTCCTCAGACTGTTTTTCAGGAAAACACAGCAAATTTTCATTGAGCTTCTGCTCTGTTCCCCCGGTAGAGCTCTTCCCACAGGGAGTAACTGTAATAATTCCCGGTGCCCCCTTCCTCCTTTCCTGTTCCCTTTAATCTCAGTGGACCTGCCCTGGTGCACCGTGGAGAGGGCCTCACACCACTTCAAAGGCTCCATAGGGATTAAAAAGCAAAAGAAAATCCCTTCCAAAGTGGAATTGTGGTGTCACTCGAAAGTCCTGCTATCTTATGCTGATTGCCAGGGGCCACAGCACCAATCCCGGGGGAGGGGTAAGGTCCCCTCTCCTGTTAGCCTTGTCCCCTCATTCCTGACTGCAGCCTCCCCCTTAGGGATGTTTTTGTGGGGTCTTCGTACGCCAATCTGTCCCCCGGGACTGGCCCGAGGTAGGCTACTTGGTCACAGTGCAGGATGACCCTCTGTGGCAGCCAGGGCGGGACACCAGCAACTGGACCGGCCGGGTCTATAAAGCAGCTGCATCAGGAAAGAAAGGAAGATTCACTCAGTCCTCCTTTCCTGCAAAACCACCGAGTGCCATCGCCAGGGGAGCATCTGTTGAATAAGCTTTCCACAGGTTAGCGCCTGCTGGCGGCTTCCATCCTAACCTGCCAACATGGCAGAGAAGCACAGAAGGGTAAATGGTGATAACGAACCTACTGCCGAAATCCAAGGGATGGTCCCAGGGCCAGGGCCCACTGAAGAGTCCGCTCAGTGCTTAAGGACAGCATGGCAGTGCAGGGCCCTGGGGTTGGAGTCCGGGCTCTGCCATCTAGTAGCTGCATATGGGACTGCAAGTTCCTTAACCTCACCAATCCTTTTGTTTCTTCGCCTATGAAACAGGTGTACTCTTCATTCCCAGTTCATGGGGTGGCTGGGGGAGTTCTAACTGAGGAATGCACGCAGCCTGCTGGGCCCTGGCACACCATTAGCGCTTGCTAAAAATGAACCTTTATTACTGTTCTAGCAGCTTCTGAAAGGCCATGCCAAATCGGATTTTTTAAAAACATGTCTTATACAGTACTCCGCAGCCTCTGACCTGTTAAGAGCGGATCCCACTGTTATCCTAGAACTGTAATTTTCAAGGGGAACAAAAGCACTTGAGAACGTGTCAGCCACATCTGGAGGAGATTAAAGGGCCCTAGCGCTCCAGTGGACCTTATGCTAAAACGCTTCAGTTCCTGCTGAAGGCACGTTCTGATCCCTGACCACGGTGGAGTTGGAGGACACGACTTCCTGCAAAACCCGAGTTTCCGTATCCTTTGACTGGCCTCCCTGGCTTCGTGCCCTCAGACCTGTGGCTGGTGTGGAAAGTGGCCCAAGATCTACTCTTCCCAGCCTGAGACACCACCGAGTTCAAACAGACCGGAGCATCTGGGTTGGGCGGCTGCAGCTTCAAGATCGCTGGACGGCCCCTCCTCCAAAATAGAGACAGAGATGATCTTTTTCGTCCTTGAGCGAACTTGACGGCTGCTCCAAAACCAAACCAAAAAGATGACCAGGAATAAGATCTGACTGAGCCCCTTTAGCGTAACTTGCTATTTCTGTCGTTCCTCAAAAGGTCTGAAGAGTTATTAAATCCAGTTATTCCGAAAGCGAGAAAGGAGCAAAATAGAACATGTCCTGGTAGCTAGCAGAAGGGAGACTCCTGGAGGCGTTCCGTTGGGATTTCCTCTTGCCTCCATCTGGTCTGTTGTGCAGTTTACCTTTACACGTGTAAGCAGGCATTCTCTGGACGTCGTCCTGTGGCTGCCCTTGAGCCTCGTGACTTTTCTGACGACATTTCTAGCCGTGGTCTCTGCAGCTGACCTGGGGCAGTGGGACAGCTTCTCCAGCCACTCCCTGCTGAGGCACCAAGCAAGCCTGGAGGCATCTGGCCTCTGGCCCCGGCAGGAGCAGGATCTCAGGCCACCCTCCGGGCAGCCGGCCTCAGTCCTCCACCGCAGCCTTGCAGAGTGGGCTCTGCAGAGAAGCCGACCCGAGGACAATGCCACCCGTCCTGAGCCAGGTGGCTCCTGTGGTTGCAGCCGTCTTTGAGCCAACAAGGGGGCCCCTTCTAGGTGCAGCTGAGCTGGGAATGCTAGCCAGAGCGGCCAGAGGAGAGGCATGGGGGAAGCAGAGAGGTATCTCTGTGCTGGCCGCGGGATCTCATCTCCTTTTGTCTTGTTTAGGTTTCTCCTCTGCCTCCTACTTAAAGGTCCATGTTAAAACCCACCACGGTGTTCCCCTTCCCCAGGTCTCCAGGCACCAGGAGCCCATCCCGAATGGGGGAGCAGCGTTCCACTGCGCCAGGACCTATGGCAACAAAGGCAAGCGACCCCTTGCTCTGCACTTTGCTTCTCTGCGCAGACTGTGTTGTGGGGGCGCTGGGCCGGGCGTGGGGAGGCGGGAAGGCTGCCGGCTTGCTGGCCGCCTCAAGGAGGCTCTGAGATCTGAGTGGCAGTGGCCTCCAGGACGAAAGTCGCAGTGGGTATCTCACTCCAGGGCAGTGAGTGAGTGAGGCTTTAGGGCACTGCCAAGATCCAGCCCCCGCCTCCTCTTCCCCAGCCCTCCTCCCTTGCTCCTGGCCAGCCCCCACCGTCTGGAGCCCTGCAGGGATGCCCCGGGCCCAAGGCTGGAAGCCGAGCCCTGCATGATGAGTCACTCTGGGCCTGTCCATTGCCTGTGGCCCTTTAAGGATGGTGTGGAGCTGTGGCTGAATGCTTTCTTTTCCTTCTACCCTGTGGGCAAGGGGGAGCCAAGGGCTGGCTTCCCCCTCAGTAGGGGTGACTGGTTGCTGTGAGCGGCCCTTTCTGGAGGGCCTCTGGCTGCGTTTGTGAGATGCATGGCGATAAATGAGCTCCGGGACTGCCTCTGACTTGGAATTGGTCTGCAGAGAGCTCCCTAGGCCCCACCTTCACTTGTTGTTTCAGGTCGTTCTGTGGTATTTCACGTTGTCGCCTCGGGGAGGATGCCGGGGGCTTGGCAGAAGGCAGAGATGGCATGCTCCATGCTCCCATCACAGACCTCCCTTCCCGGCATGGCTCTTTGAACCCAGGCAGGAAGCTGCTGACCGGTGGAGGACTGCAGTGCGGGCAGGGCGAGGCAGAGCAATGCGGACTGTCTCGAGGCCCAGCTTGTCCTGGGCCATGCGTGGGGACAGTCGGCTGACTGAGTCGTTCAGAGTTGCTTTTTAATCTCTATGCTTTGGCCGCGTGGCCCTGGGTAGGTTTCGGCAGCAGGAAGGTGGTGAGGGCAGGGCTTGCGTTTGCAGCATCGGGAAAAGGACTGGCTTCTGTCTCAGCCACCAGTGGGGTCTGCTGGGGTGAGGACCTCTCGGCTCGGGTTCTGCCTTGCTAGGGCGCAGCTAGTCTGGTGTGGAGGTCAGGCCATTGCTGTGCCTGCTCAGCATCATCGGAGCAGCCGTCTCACCCGCAGGGGCAGCCAACAGAGCGCCCAGGCACTGGGAGGGCTCTGAGTTGTTCCGGGGGGAAGCAGCGGAGGTCCCCTCTCCGCACCCTCTTCCTTGAAGCAGGCTGAGATGGTGGTGAGCGATACACGTGCACCTGCATGAGGAGTCCGCGGCGAGGGAGGCTGGCAGCCCCAGGGCCCTGCTGTCTCACCCCGTAGGCACACCAGGCTCCCAGACTGACCAGCTGAACCTCCGGGGGTTCTGCCAGGGTGGTGGCTGGCATCCGCTGCCCTCCACAGGCCCGTGAGCTGGCCCTTCCCGACCCCTCCAGGAGGGGGCATCTCCAAAGCCTGGCCTCATCTCGCCTATGTGTTTTGTTTTTTTCCTAGAAGGCCAGAAATGCTCACATCAGGATCCGATTGAGAGCTCCGACTCCTATGGTGACCTCTCGGACGCCAGTGACCTGAAGACGCCCGAGAAGCAGAGCACCAATGGCTCCTTCTCCTGTGACATGGCAGTGCCCAAAAACAAAATGGAGTCTGATGGGGAGAAGAAGTACCCCTGCCCTGAATGCGGGAGCTTCTTCCGCTCTAAGTCCTACTTGAACAAACACATCCAGAAGGTGCATGTCCGGGCCCTTGGGGGTCCCCTGGGAGACCTGGGTCCTGCCCTCGGCTCACCTTTCTCTCCCCAGCAGAACATGTCTCTCCTTGAGTCCTTTGGGTTTCAGATTGTTCAGTCGGCGTTTGCGTCATCTTTAGTAGATCCTGAGGTTGACCAGCAACCCATGGGGCCTGAGGGGAAGTGAGGCAGATGCTGGGTCCCCACGGAAATGGCCACCGGGGACTGCTGAGAAATGCTGTGAATGCGGAGGGAAGTAATGTCTTTGGGTTCTGTAGCTGAGAGATTTTTATTCGTTTTTAACTCCCCCTTCCCCCCAACCTGTCACCCCCCCACACACCCCCCCCCCACCACTCATCCCCTCAGTGGTCTTTAGAAATAGATTCTCATCTGATACTCTGCAGGAATATCTGCGAGACCTGCTATGGGATAAGGGCAGAAAACACTACATAGGCCTCCAAGGCAACACCAGTCCCGGTTTCTCTAATGGGCAGAAGCTGGAATTTCTGGTGCTCAATTCTTGGTGATCCCAATCCCAAACCCACACCTGACGGCATTCTGGGACCTCGGTGATTTGGGTCCCCTCCCCCTTCTCACATCCTTCAAGAGAAACCACATTTAGGGTCTCCACCCACTTAAACAATGCTGATGCCCAACTGTTTTCAAGGAAGCTGGAAGCCTACAGCATCCCATGGACCATGGGGTGAGTGCCCTCTGAGAGCCCCTGAGCTTGACTCTTGACCTGGAGGGCCCCAGACCTTTCTCTGAGCCCTATGTGGCGGCTAGCATTTTGCTACTAGGACAAGCTCAGCTATTGAGGACACCCCCACCCGAAATTCCAGTTCTTATGAGATTTTAACCATTCAACTTGCTGTTGGGTTTTAATTCTCTAATTATTATTATTATTGTTATTATTTTTTAGGACCAGTTGTAGTGAATTGCTACTGAAAGCTATCCCAGGTGATACAGAGCTCTTTGTAAACCGCAGTCACACGTTAGGGTTAGTATTAAACTTTGTTTAGATGTACCATAATTAACTTGGCTAGTTGATTGTTTGAAGTCTATGGAAGAAATAGTTTTATGCAAAATTTTAAAAATGGCAGTCTGGTCAGGGAAGCGTAGGGGGTTTCACTGTTGTTGGTAGCCAGGAAGGCAGGAGAGCTGGCAGGTGGGGACATCGTGTACCTCGGCTGTGTCACATGTGAGCAGGCCCAGGGTGACCTGGTGATGTGAATTGATCTGATCAGACTGTATTAAAGACGTTAGTACGTTAATCTCCGTGCTCCCCTGAGTCCAGTTTTTCAGCCGTAGGTGGGGGGCCCTTGGGGACCCTGAGGGTGGGCACCTGGGCTGGGAGTGGGATCCCAGGAGACCTCTCTTCCTTCTCATTGTACCAGCCGCACTGGGACTGATAGGTGGACGTTCCCACTGGGGACTCAGCGGCCAGCATTCACCCATTTGTTCCACAAATATTCACTCCTTGTCTTCAGTGCTGCGAGCCGGCCCCAGCCTCAGACAACCCTGGTGAGCAGGACACTTTTGTGGAGCTTACTGGGAAAGATGGTTAACAAGAAAGCAAATTTAACCATGAGTTCAGGTAACAAGAAGTCCAGGGAGAGAAACTGGGCAAGGTGGGGACAGTGACAGAGGAAGGGTAGGTAGAGTGGCCCCAGATGGTCAGGGACAGGGAGTGGGGCTCTGGGAGAGGAGACCTGGGGTTAGAGAGGACCCAGGGTAGCGACCAGCTCGGAGCTAAGGAGGGACACGGGCAGGGAGAGAATTCTCATGGCCAAGGGGCTCTTCTTAGAGTTCAGCAATGTGAATCCCCCCTCAGCCCCCTACAGGTAACCCTGTTACCTACAGGGTTAAGTAAAAGGTGGTTGCACCCTTTGTGGTGATGTATGAAGAGAAGGGGGAAGAGGACAGCAAACAGGAGGCAAGAAATGAACACAAGGAAGCAATGGGAGCAAGAATTGCAGCAAGAGGGGACTAGCCAACTTGAAGCAGTCTGGTCATCTTGAGAAACCTCGAGGAAGAAGGAAACCCCTCGACTAAGTGAAACAGCATTTAACCTCCAAACAAGGAGGGAAAAAAGTGATGAAGGAGAGAAAAATAAACATAGACCAGGAAGAATAAACAAAGCATAAAATGATCTAGACCCACATTTATACTGTTAATTACATTGCTCTGGTTTAAGGCAAACACTCGGAGCTGGATTTTTTTAAAAAAAACCTCTACGCCATCTACATGAGATCTTGGGTAAGTTGCTGGGTTCGGCGGAGTGTGTGGGATGGAGGCTCAGGTCACTTGGTATTAGTATCAGAGGAAAGGGTGACCCTAAACTGCTGAGGCCCTGTGAATGTGGCCTTGTGACCACCACAAGGTCTGCCAGCTGGGAGTAGCACCCATCAAGCATTACAGCAGAGAAACTGGCCTTGAACTGAAAACATTATCGGTCCTGCCCCCCTCCTAACCCCTGACCATGTCCATGGACAGGCAAGGACCACAGTTCGGAAGCAGTATCTGTGCATGGCAGGAGGGCAACAACAAAGCAAGCAGGCCACTTATTAAAAAGCACTACTCATCTGGAGGCCTGAGCAGCAAGAGGAGGTCCCCTGCCTGCCCCCCAACCTCTGTCTCTACACCTGTGCCCGTCAGGCCACAGAGAAGAACACTACAGAACATGGGTGCATAAAGATGGAATGACTTTGCCATGGTCAAGGGTAAAGAGCCAGAGCTTAGGTTGTCCAGCTCCACCATCTGCTGTCAACCCTGGGCAAATCTCTGAGCCTCAGTTTCCTCATCAGTACAACAGGCTTGAAGAGTAAGGGAGACCATCGTGAGCTAACATTTTCTCTGTCTAATTCTCAGCACAACCTGTGAAGTTGGTTCCATTACCATTCCCCTCCTGCAGATCAGCAAACACGCTCAGAGAGGTAGAGGCACCCCTCCCACCTCTGCCCCCAGGTCACATAGTGAATGTTGGAGCCAGGATACAAACTCCGGTCTGTCCTCTGACTCCAGAACCTTTATTCCCAAGCCCCCGTGACAGTGCCTTTACATACGTGTAAATGCCCACTACCACGGGTGGCACGGAGCAAGCCCTTACCCTGCTAGGCCCCAGGACGAGGGTTTGCACAGTGTAGCAGAAGCAAGCCACGGAGCCAGTCAGGGCCGGTGCCAGGAGTGCCCAGAGACCCTCTGTGGGAAAGCACCCTTCATGCTTAGGTGACCCTCTGGGGTAACTCGCACCCCACTGCAAGTCACTTGCTCCGGGCAGAGCTGTGACACCAGGAACCTATCCAGCCACCACCTGATGGCCTGGGCAAAGACTGGACACTGGTGTCACTTCCCCACAGCGATGATCACCCATCTCTGCCCCTGGCAGAGATTAAGGAAGCCCCGTGGCACTGAGGAACCCTGGTGCACCAGGCGACCGAGAAATCTGACCACTGACCGGCAGAAGTGGCTGGGACCTGGGGGCCTGGCAGGTCTGGGGCTGTGGCCGGTCCCGGGATATGCTTTCTGAGATATTTTTTATAATTCTGGCAGTTCTCCAAGCCTTGGCTTCCTCGTCTATAAAGTGGGGATGACCAGGGACTGACTTGGAAGGGTTATGGTGAGGATTAATGACGTATACCAGGTGCTGGGCACAAAGCCAGGCTCCCTACGAGTGAGAATGAACTTCTTCAGCCCCTTGCCCGGCCCCCTCTGTTTCTGCTATCTGTCATAGTCCCCTAGAGCCTTGGAGGAACCCCAAAACTGACTCTTCACAGCAGCTTGCCTCCTCTGTGTTTCCCTGGCTCCAGTCCCACTTTTCCTAGTTGGTATGCCCCAAGCACAAGTCCCCACTTGCGCTTTCATTTTTCATGTATCAGGCCTTTATTGATGCCAACCTTCAAATCACGTCCAGTGGCCGACAGTAATAACCTTAATAATAACAACATGTGTTGTGTTTACTAAGTGCCCAGTGCCCTTCTAAGCACCTGACATATATTAATTCAGTCTGTCCTTACAGCTGCCCGCAGAGGTGGGCACTATTTCGCAGTTAAGCAACTCGCCCCAAACATGCAGCTTCGAGTGGTGCACCGAGGGCCTGAACGTAGGCCCAGAGTCTGTCTCTTCATTGCTGCCCTGCACTCAGGAGTGCCACGGCCTGGCCCCAGCGGTCCTGGGAGCTCCCACTCAGCTCCTTCATTCTCCGTGCACACCATTCGTCCCCAGGGCCGGGCCTTTACCTACAGAACACCCTCCGCCTGGAAAGCTCTTCCTCTGCAGCTGCGGGCATCTGAATCTTACCCTTTTCACGGCCTTCGTTGCCCCTGCTCTCCTGGGTCGTCACCCCTGCGCCCTGGTTCATGGTGGTCTCCAGGGATAGCCAGCTGGGTGCAGATTCCAGTGCCACCATTTTCCAACTGGGTGATCTTTGGCA
Source organism: Nasua narica (assembly GCA_028533885.1). Classification (NCBI taxonomy): domain Eukaryota; kingdom Metazoa; phylum Chordata; class Mammalia; order Carnivora; family Procyonidae; genus Nasua; species Nasua narica. The sequence continues at coordinate 20,883,435 of CM052808.1, read as the reverse complement.
GGTACGTCTCCTTTTCCTGGTGTGGAAAACAAGGATAATAGTTCCCCATTCACTGGTATCTATGAGCACATTAGGAAACACTCAAAAACCTCCCTTTTATTTGGCCCTTTTAAGTGGCCCTGGGCTTTATTTGGCCAGACTACACCTTCCTAAGAACGAGCATCAGCAAACTTTTTCTGTAAAGGTAAACATTTTCAGAGGGTAATATAAACATAAACAGAGGGTAAACATTTTCAGCTTTGTGGGCCCTATAGTGTCTGTCACAGCTACACAGCTACTCAGCTCTGCCCCTTGTGTAAGATCAATCCAGCACAGACAACCCAGCATGGCTTGTGCCAATAAAACTTCACTGATGGACGCTGAAATTTGAGTTTCATATAATTTTTATATGTTACAGAATCTTCTTCTTCTTTTGATTTTTCCCCGACCAGTAAAAAATCTCCAAACCATTCATAGCTCAGACTGTACAGAAACAGGTTGGCAGGCCTGACCTGGCCCCCCGGCTAGAGTTCACTGACCATGGCCCAGGGCCACTTCTCCAGGCCCTCCCCGGGTTCCAGATGTTGGATTTCACGCAGCCTGGGGTCCCAGCCTACCGTGGGCTCACGGATCATGTGAACTGAGCTTCTCTGACACCCAGAGCTTGTGATTTCTTGGTCTGCCGCTCAATCCATCGATCTCTGCAGAGTACAATGCCATATCCCCCAACCAAGGTCGTCCAAGAACTCCAGAGCCCACGCAAAGAGAGCCTAATGTGCTCAGAACAAGAACGGCCTGCCCAGGTCACCTACCCTGTTGTCTGGTCCTTTTGTTTTCATTTATGTCTCCTTTTGGGGGTAGAAGGAGAGGAGGAAGGTCAAGGGAAGGAGGTAGGCAGGGAGCTGGTAAAAGGAAGGAGTTGTAGGGATTGGTGAAGGAATTCTGTTATTGCCTGCTCCGGTTCTTCCTTGGGGCTTATTTATCTCTGCTTTCTGGCTTTTCTGAAAGGTCTGGACTCCGAAGCACCAGGAATGAAGCCCCAGGCCGCTAGCTTGGGCAGTGAATTCGGAATCTTACAGTTCCCTAGAGTGCCCCTTGCAGGAGGAAATTCCACGTCATGCCCCGTCTAATGTTTGAATGACAGTAGTCAGCACTCACGCTGAAGTTACCAAAAACTTGCCGTGAGGTTATCACCAGCATCTCTAAAATCCACTCTAGGCCTTGGAGAAAGCAGGCTGGTGGGATTTCCTTCAACTTACATAATCATGCCCGGCCACCGAGTGCCTCGCAGCAGAGCCTCCAGAATTCTAGTCCTTAACACTACCCTCCCCCTTCTCGTGGCTACCTCGGACCCTTCTCTGGACCTCTCTGGAGTGTAGGGTGCCTTTAGACCCTGTGAAGCTGGGGGTGGAGAGCAGGAGGGCAGAGCCGTAAGCGTCTGGATCTGCATCTCTTGCTAAACTGCTGTGAAGGGAAATGCCCAATATTTATCTAAGAGAAGAAATCTGTGCTAACAAAACATGTTTCCTTTGAGGAGAGGGCACTGTGGAGGTAGGTGCCTCTGAATAAAGCTTCTTTGTATCACTGCAGACGGGTACAACAGGAAAACAACTTATTTTTGCTTCAGGGGAAAATCTGCTGCCATCCCTAAATCTGGTGCCTTACCCCACGGCCAGTCCAGGCAGAGGTCAAAGCCTGTGGCAACGCTGAAGAGGAAACTGCGTGATTATTGGCATATTTCTCCCTCCTTTAAGGGCATTCTCTTCTGATTTTCTCCTTTTCTGAGTCAAAATCTGTGCCCTGAGCCTGCTGAATGTTTCGGCGTCCATGGGAAGGAGCACAGGGTTGTGTTCATTTTTTTTTGGCGGCGGGAATGATGATAAACTATATGCTTATTCATGTGGTTTCCTCTGCCTGTAAAGTCCTTATCTCTTGTGTATTTGAGGAATTTTTATTCAGAAGCTCAGTTCACATGGTCCCTTGTCTGTACAGCTTTCTCTGCTTCCTCCAGAAGAAAGAGAGTTTTCAATTATTACCTCACTACTACATGCACTGGGCCAGAGGCCTTACGTATATCAAGAGCCCTAAGGGGTAGCTACTATTTTATTCTCACTGAGGCCCCAAGGTACCAAGGAACGGCCAATGTCACATAGCTGTGAAGTCGGCCGAGCCGACTGGAATCCTGAACTGCTCAGACTGTGGAGTCCAGGGCTCCCTCGCTATGTATCCCTCTGTGCCATCTCCCCGTTCTGCACATATTTCTACTCCTGCGTCATGTTTTTAGGAATCTATCTCCCCATATGACACCAGGTTTCTTTGCAAATGAGATTCATGCAGATAATTCATTTCTGTACCCCCAATATAGTGCGTGGTACTGAGCAACCGCCGATTCGTCCAACAGATACTCTGAGTGGCTACTGTGTTCTAAGAAAGACCGAGTTCCTGTTCTTAAGGAGCTTAAGCAGAGTAGCACAGGACATGGGACATACACATAAACAGATGTCAGTACCGCAAGAGAAAATATACCATGAGAGGTGAGGGAAAATAAATGCTCTAATGATTTGGAGAAGGATGACGTTCCAGCCAGGTCTGAGAAGATACCGTTAGGGTAAGACCCTGCCACACTCTTAGGACTTGAAGATGTAGGATGGGCGGAGGAGCAAAGGAGCTCAGAGAAGGAAGGACATGAGCAGATACCAGCCCAGGAGTATCTGAAGTCCAGATACCAGCTGACAATCAAAGTGACAAATCCCCTTCACGCCAGTGAGGGAGAAAAGGGCCATTTCAGACCGTGCAAGAGCTGCTGGGAAAAGTCAGCCAGGCGTCAGATTGAGAAGAACAACTGGTCAGGGCAGACTGTGCTCCAGTATGGGGCCCAGCGTGGGTGACTGAACAAAGACAATTTCCTGAGTGAATTCTGCAAATCTTCTTTCATTGTAACAAGAACTACTGCTATTTATTGAGGACACAGTTCTGATGCTTGTGATCATGACACATGCACTTGTCTCCATTTCACAAGGAGAAAACCAAAGTTAATAAATCCAGCACCAGAAAAATTTAAAAAGCCTGAGATTTAGAATCAGAAGGCTCACTCTTACTTTTCTATACCAATGGCAGAACTTTTCTGGAAAATTATTAGAATTTATCAAAAGCCTAAAAATGTTTATATACTTTTAAACCAATAATTCTACTTCTTGGGAGATATGTAACAAAGCATCAGCTTAATGCACAAAGATGTATATAAATTGTGGAAGCAGCCTAAATGGCTAGTTAATAAACAGTCATTTGAAAATTATGATTACAAAAAATGTTTAGTACCATGAGGGGAAATTTTTGTATCAAAAGTAGTGATGAGATAAAGGCAGGTTATGGAAAAACAAAATTGCCTACATGGTAAGATCTGAACAATGTTAAAAAGATGCATGGGAGGGGCGCCTGGGTGGCTCAGTAGGTTAAAACCTCTGCCTTCGGCTTGGGTCATGATCTCAGGGTCTTGGTATCGAGCCCCACATCAGGCTCTCTGTTCAGCGGGGAGCCTGCTTCCCCCTCTCTCTGCCTGCTTCTCTGCCTACTTGTGAACTCTCTCTCTCTCTGTCAAATAAATAAATAAAATATTTTTAAAAAAAGATGCATGGGAAAGACTGGAAAGAAATGCAATTGCCACTGGTTTATCCCAGCATCTTATCCTCTATAAACTTGAAGGTTTTTGATCTTTTTCAATAGCTGCCCTCAGTGACACAACGTCAACTCCTCCCTTTTCTCACTGGGTAGGCTTAATGATGGACGCTACTTCCAGGAATTAGAATAGTCAGTCTTCTTCTGGTGTTTAAGATTAATTTTCAATGTTTACACAATAAAACTATTCATTTTTAAAATATCCATCTAAGTTCCCCTTCAAAGCTCCTGCCCTGCTCCCTCCCAGGGAAGCTAGACCTGGCCGTGGATCTGGTGGTTTGAGGCGAGGGAGGGGGAACACAGGCTGTCCCCCACTTCCCTGCTGGTTCCTCTCTGTGGGAGGGCTGGGGACAGGGCCTGGGAGGCCCAGGTCTTCCTACCTGACAGCGGTGGGGAAGTCATGGTCTCTCTCATGGTTGGCCGCTGCTCTTCAAGGCTAACAGGGTGCTTGCTGGTTGCCATCTTCCTCTGTGTGGCAACATCAAAACACTGGCTCTCTTGTGCAGAACTTTCTGAATCTCAGCTTCCTTACCTGTAAAACAGAAAGAAAACGAACGATGTCATGTGGGTGGTGTGGAAACAGAATAAAATAATGTATGTGGGAGCACTATTAACTGTAAAGTTGAACATGTAAAGTTCAACGTGTAAAGGTGAAACTACGTAAACAATATTTCCTATTATTATTACTTAGAGGAGCCTGTTATTTGGAATGCTACTATTATTTGAAACGGATACCTCCACTTAGAGATCAAATGGGTATTTCACTAAGTAGATAGAAACAGAACTGGTGAATATCATCCCCTCCCAGCTCTTCTCCCAGTCTTCCCCATCTCAGTTAAAGAGCACGTCCATTCTTCCAGTGATGCAGGCCCACACCTTAGCTGGTAGCTGTGGCCTTCTCCTTCTCTCACATCCCACCCATATCCAACCCCTCAGCCGACCATGCTGACTTTTAAACCCAACCTACGAGTCAATAGCTTCTTCTCACTTCTGCTACTACCCCGCCCAAGCCAGCTCACCTCTCTAGGGCAACGGTCCTCTGATTGGCCTTCCTTCTCTACCCTTGCTTCCCTGTGATCAGCTCCACAGTGCAGCCACAGTAAGCCTTGTCAAACCCGAGTTGGTTCACGTTACTTTTGCTTCCAAACCCTTCAGTGGCTTTCCATCTCACTCAAAGCAAAACCCAAAGCCTTTGCCAAGATGTACAAGGCCCCATATGATCTGGACACTGGTCCCCTCTCTGACCTTGCTCCAACCACTCTTCCCTTCATTCCATTAACCCCAGACACTCCATCTTCTCACTGTTCCTCCCACAAGCCAAGCATGGTCCTGCCTTAGGGCCTTTGCACTCTCTCGTTCCTCTGCCATGAATACTCTTTCTCCAGATAATCACAGGACTTGCTCTCTCACCTCAACAGAGCTGTTTTCCCTGATCACCAAATTTAAAACAACATACTCTTGCTCTATCCCTCTTTCCTGCTTTTTCTCCTTTCTTAGCAGTTAGCACCCCTGCCATATTACATACTTATCTAGTATGTATCTGCCTTCTTATCTGCCTTCTCCCACTTCTCTGCCTTCTCCCACTAAAATGCAGGACTTTGCCCAGTGCTCTATCCCTAATACCGAGTAAAGAAATGAATTCCTTCCAAGCATTTCTTTATAACGACCATTTCATAGATATACCTGCCCAAGTCCAGTGGCAATTTTCATGCCTCTGGGTTCTTCTGGATTGGGTTCCCCTCTTTGTGTATTGGGGAAAATCACATGCTTCCTTCTAGGTCCTGAAGGGTAACAAAAGCCTATTTCCGTGTTCAACTCTTAAGTGGTAATTATCCTGGCACTGGGAGTAATTATCCTGGCATTGGGGTTGGAGAGAAGAGGAGGGGATTTGCCCTTAGTGTCTGACCATCTCTGATGCTCTTCCTGATGTCTATAGCTGGCTGGAGTCTGGCAAGATGCATTCTACCACAGCCCACTTTCTGGGAAGTTGCACTGTGGTAAAGACAAATACATGTAAATAACCAAGAAATGTGATCTAGGAAGTGGATAGGTGTGAGACATTTATTGTATTTACAGAAAGTGGAGGGAGGAGGGCCCAGCAGAGCGTACACCCAGGGATCCACAGAGATGTTACTGGTCTTAAGAGTTGGGAGATGGGGTCACATAAGACCATGAACTCTAGGGATGCTCCCATCTACATCTGCCACCCCACTTAGTTCAACTTTCACAGGAGGCCAAAAGAAAACTCGGTAGCCACTCAACCTGAGTGATAACTATGTCTGACCTCAGGGAGTATTGTCTTAAGGGGAGAAGGGGCACATCTCTATTCTCTTCAATATAGAGGCTGATCCCCCCCCAAAACAACCAGTTCATTTATGGGTCCATGTGGTCATGATACTCCTGGTCTTCAGGTGCTGCAGGCTCCAACTCCGCTCTTCTGACCTTAGCTGGCATTGGGCTACCTTCCCTGACCCTTATCCACAAAGCTGCACTTCCCTGAACTGTTTTCAGGGAAGTGAACTGTTTTCAACAAGCTGCTGTCTTCTACCTCAGACCTGCCTGGACTGGCTAGGGCACTCCACAACAATGTTCTATTTCCCTTGGCAGAACCTGGCTCTGGCTCCAATCCTTTGCCACCAGAAGCACCTGTATGCAACTACCCCGGAGAGACCAGCAGGGGGAGCCAGGAAAATCCAGATTCTTCAGAGAGACAAAAGGGGTCAAGGATAAAAGCTACTTCTCAAGAGGTTCAGGTAATTTTCTCCTCATTTAAGATACACAGAACCAAGTGCACTGTTAAAACAACTGATTGTGATGTTCAGGTGAGTGGAGAGCCAAAGGGAATTTATCCATTCGGTGATCAACAACTATTTATTAAGCAACTACTACATGCCAGCCTAGGCATTGCGTATAGATTAATTAATGACAAAGACTGCTGAAGTCCCTAACCTCATACATTAAGGTTAGTGAACTGGAGGGAGAATAGGTAAGTAGAAGTCTAGGCACTTGGATCAAAGAGAAGATGCAGGACAGATTCATAGAATGCGGGGAGTGGGAGAGACAAAAGAACAGAGTTTAAGGCCAGAAAACTCCTATGATTTTACCAATGCAAAAAACAGCCAGAGAAAGAATGCCAGGCCCAATAAAACTGCTAAAAGCAATCTAAATGACAGTACACATCCCAGGATCTAAGGGAAATTGCTTCAACAAATAGAAACTGAAAACTTGATCAATATACTGATGTCGTTTCAAAAATAATCCAGTGGGGATAAGGAATAAATGAAAGTAGAGATAAAACAAGACTGGCCACATGTTGATGATTCCTCAATCTAGGTGGCAGATACCTGCTAATTCATTATATTATTCTCTCTACTTTTGCATATCTTTGAAAATTCCCATAGGAAAGTGCATATATACCAACAACTTGATCAATAACTGCTACAGACAAGTTTCACAGAAGACACCTTATTTGTTACGGGGGAAAACTGAGCATCTCTGCTCACCTAAAATTCCTAAAGAGTTCAGAACACACTGAGGCTGTGGACATTTTCTCTCCTGTCCCCACCTCTCTCATAGATCTGTTGCCAGAGCCCATGATCTTGATCCTTCAAAGAATGGCACAATGAATGCAAGGTATTCACTGAGGCTCCTTACCTGTGTTATTTACCAAAGCGGGGAAGAAGAAACTCAAAACCTCCCTTGGGGAAAATAATGAGAAGTAAATTCTATCTTCTGTTGCCCAATAAGGAAGGAGTGTGTGGTAGTGATGATGAGAAGGGGATCAGTGGGAGTCGGGGATTAATTCTGTTCCCAGTAGCAATGCAAGGTCACCGGACAACCTTGAACAAATCCCATAATCTCTGGAAGCTCCTCCTTTCTAAAGACAGGGACATAGTATATATGGAAACCGCACTTGTAAATGTTTGTTTTGGCAGCATGAGAAAAGTTCAAAAGATAGGTTCTTTCCCATGTGTCTCATCAGTATGACATCTCAGGAATGGTTATTTACAAATGAGCATACAGCAGGTTTTAAGGTTGGTGCCACTCTAGATCTCTGAAGAGCTCTGATTCAAGAAAGAGGTTTTCTTAGGAGGCCTTTGACCCCAGAGACTCAACTCACAACTGGCAGGAAGTATTGGGTCTGAGCTGAGGCAGATGGGAGTAGTCTGTGTTTCTATGAGGATGACCTAAAAACAGCAGCCAGCATTCTCTGACATCGAGGGGGTGACACTTGATAGCTAATGAGTCTGGATTCAGAAGAAACAGTATAAACAAGGCTATCTAGAAAAGTTAAAAGCAACCCAAAAAACAGGGTGAAATAAGAGCTTAACAAAAATAGCACAGCAGAGCAAGGAAATAAAACAAACACTTCATAATTATTTTAAATGACAAGGGTACTGATTACACAAATGATCCACACAGAAATATGTGTTCCCAAAAAAGTGAAAGGAAAAATACAAAATACTGATCACAGTATACAAGTGTACTCAGAAGCATGCTTGCAATAATAAATGTAGAGAAGTCACAAAGCTACAGTAATCAAAACAACATGGTACCAGCGTAAGGATAATAAATATATATATCAATGGATTAGAACTGAGAATCCAGAAATAAATTCATATATCTATGGATAACTGATTTTCCACAAGGTACCAAGACCATTCAATGGGTGAAAAGACAGTCTTTCAACAAATGGTGCTGGGACAGTTGGATAGACATATGCAAAATATGACACCAAAAGTATAAGCAACCAAAGAAAAAAACAAACTAGATTTCATCAAAATTATAAACTTGTATGTGTTAGGGCACCTGGGTGGCTCAGTGGATTAAGCCTATGCCTTCGGCTCAGGTCATGATCTCTGGGTCCTGGGATCGAGCCCTGCATCAGGCTCTCTGCTCAGCCGGGATCCTGCTTCCCCTTCTCTCTCTGCCTGCCTCTCTGCCTACTTGTGATCTCTCTGTGTCAAATAAATAAATAAAATCTTCAAAACAAACAAACTGCAGCCTCATCCCACCCCACACTTCCAGGCCCTCAGCTGGTTCCATCGCTCTCTCTTCCCTGAGCCACCCTCTCCTTCTGTCTCTCCCTCCGCTCATGCGCTCTCTCTCTCTCCCTCTCTCTCTCTCTCTCTCTCTCTCTCTCTCGGTGCATATCCTAAAAGCTGACACTTCACTGACTGAGCCACCCAGGCGCCCCTAAATGTGTTTTAAATGTGTCATTGGTTTTAATGATGCAGGGGCATACTGAAACCTGAAGGCTTGCGTCCCTCTCTTTGCAACTCATTTGTCATCATCATTTCCCATCTCATCCCTGATCCACGACTGCATACCAAACCCCTAGCCATTACGGAACACAGACCGCCCGGGTTTTGCGTTCTTCGGCACTTGTGCTCATGCTGCTCCTTCTGTCTGGACACTCACGCCCTAGGTCTACCTCAGCCAATCCTATCTTGTCTTTCAATACCTAACACAAATGTCACTGGTGCCTTGAAGCTCCTCCAACTTTGCCCTTACCCCAACTCTGAAAATGTACTTTCTCTGTTCCTCTCTATGTTCCTCTACAGTGACATTCCTTATACTCTATTGTAATGGTTTAGTGCCACGTTGGTCCCTTTTCCTTCCTCCTCCCTCTTCACTTCAGACAAGGACTCTAAGGAGGCACAACTTTCCTATTCTACCTCTACCACCAGTGTAGTGTTTGGAACAGAGCAGGAAGAGAAGAAACCAACACTGACTGAATGCCTAATAAGTGCAGAATATATAACAAATAATTCTTCACAACCATCCTGTAAAGTATATATTACCACCCTCATTTTACAGATGAATAGACAGGTTTAGAAATCCTGAGTAACTTTCCCAAGATCATTCAGTTTGTTAAGTGATGGAGTAGAGGAGTTGAGATCAGAACTGGGCTCCTGTGCAAATTCAGAGTTCTCCCTGTCAGTACAGTGAGGCAGTTTTTAGCACAGGCTATGGGACCAGACTGCCTGGGTGCATATCCTGGCTCCTCCACTTACTATCCTTTGTTTTAGGCAAATTACTTAACTTATGATTGTTTCTTCATTTACAAAATGAGGATTAAAATTGTGCCTGCACATAGGGTTTTATGAAGAATAAATGAGATAGTATATACATAAAAGTACTTATGGGGCATCTGAGTGACTCAGGTGGTTAAGCATCTGCCTTCAGCTCCGGTAATGATCCCAGGGTTCTGTGACTGAGCCCCGCATTGGGCTCCCTGCTCAGTGGGGACTCTGCTTCTCCCTCTCCTTCTGTCTCTCCCCCCGCTCATGCTCTCTCTTGCTCACTCTCTCTCTCTCAAATAAATAAAATCTTAAAAAAAAAAGCACTTAGAACAGTATCTGGCACATACTAAGTACTCAATAATGTTAGTTATGATGCTTTTATTACTGTCTCAATTTGAGCTACTGTTGGTAAATATTGGATGGTTGGATAAAATGTACATCATTCTAGGCAGAGATTGCTGGATCATCCAACTCACTGGCAAGTGAGGACTAGAGTCTCTTAGGAATCCAGAGAGGAGGGGCACCTGGGTGGCTCAGGCAGTTGGGCGTCTGCCTTTGGCTCAGGTAGTGATCCCAAGGTCCTGGGATCAAGTCCCACATTGGGCTGGGGAGTCAGCTTCTTCCTTTCACTCTCCTCTGTGCTTCCCTCTCTCTCTCTCTCGAATACATATTTTGAATCTTAAAAAAAATAAAAAGGAATCCAGAGATGAGATGTTAAAGCTCTAATAAGTAAAAATACTAATGTGATATGCTTTGACCTTTTTATGACTCTTTGAGCTGACAATGGCTATAAAACAGAGGAAACCAAATATTTCCAACTCCATTTCCAGATAATTTGGATTTGCTTAAACTATCCAGCATAACAGGAGCAAAATCAGAGGTTCAGCTAGGCTCTAGTTTCTGATCCTAGACGGTGGCAGTAACAACAACAACAACGACATTAATAATAATAGCAGAAGTTCTTAATATGTGAGGTACTCTTCAAAATACTTTAATGTTTATTGGAGCAGACTTCCCTACTATATCCAAGATAGCAGAAGCTCAAAGCAAAAAGCATGTTACTGGCCTGATGGCAGAGCTATTTTAGGAATGGGAGCCTTTCTCATAAATCTGATGACTTATGAAGGTGACAAAAGGTTAGGCCTCTCAGTGTTGGAGAGGACAAGATCCTAGAAAGTGGAAATGTTCCACCACTGCCCAAGTATCAACAACGTGGCTGCAACTGGGCAGAATTTCTATTTCGAATGTCAAGATAATAAGGAAGTTGCTGCCAATACTCCATAAAACTCAAGACACTTAGCAGTGATGGCTGACTTCCAACTGAGCCATTAACGTAAATGTAAAAGAAAGCCCCAGGTAGAAATATCATTAGGAACTCAGAGAACACACGAGTGTTTGAAGCTGGTACTTAACCTTCTATTATTGAACTCAGGGTCTTGCCATGCTGGGACCAATCTGAGTTCACTTATGACACCCCCTTGTGCCTATAATACTGCTCATATCGGTTATCTGGGCTTCACAGAGGTAATTAGGGCAGCAATCTCTTATGCCTGTGCCTCAAAGTACTAAGATGTTGATTTCTACTGTCCTTGCATTTCTTTCCAGGCCACAATAGTTCTATGATCTTGTTTGGGATTCCTTTTTTCTTTTCTCCATTTCACTATAACAGAGTCTGAAGGATATATAACATATTAGTATTCCCTGACATACAAATCCTTTAAAGGATCTCTCTTAAGAGGATATGGGATGGAGCCAACCAGGAGAAAAGGTAGATGAAGAAAGTTTCAAAGAGAATAGTTCACGTGACAGTGCAAAATGATAGAGATGCCCAGGAGGGAACTGAGATAGATAATAAAAGGAAAAGCAGTGCCTGACACAGAAGATACTCAAGAGCTGTTTGGGGACTGAGAGAATAAATAGTAACAGGAGAATGAAATACCAGGATTCTAAAGGTGGAACAGACATATTTTCCTAGCTACCTTGTTATTCCCAGACCCAGCATATATTTAATAGATAAACATCGCATTTACACATTGTCTATGTAAATACAAATGCTAATTACAACCCTGAACGATAAATTAAAAGTAATTCATGGCAAACACCACAGTCCAGGGCTTGGCACACCTGAAATACACAGATGAATGTTCTTTTTACATTTTGAAGACAGAGCAAAGATTAGGGCAAAAGTGTTGCCTTCCTAAAGTTAACCCATAGAGCCTATGCCCCATGACTGCCTAGACTAGGCCTAGTATTCAGCCAAGGTCAATTGCTCCAACTCCAGACTCAGGATTTTCCTTTCCTACTCCCTCTCCCTGACAGTTTAGAACTCCTGGGGTCCATCTCTGAGTAACTCTGTTTATTGCAAATGCTCTTGGTAAGCAATGAAGTCTGAATATGAGGCTTGGTTTCTCACTTCCACTTTGAGACCCATTTCCTACCCATCAGCACCTGCCTTCATGGAGTTCACACATTCGCATTATGCTCATGAGTTCTAAGGCTAGATCCAGAGCTCCTTTGTGCCTTCTTCCCAGCCTCCTTTTGTTCTGGGACCTCCTTAGTTCATCCCTACTCACCTGCATCTTACTCTGATTTTTCTGTCCATTAGTTCCATATCAAACTGCTTGCTGGGCATTTCTACATGCATATGTCAAATTCGAAATCACTGAGGCCAAATCCATTATTTATCCCCAAATCAGCTCCCCCTCTCAACCTCCCTGGCATGGCTATGGGTCAATTAGAATGGAGGCACGACCAGTTAGAAATCTACCTGTTGGTAGGCCAATCAATGTATTGGCTCCCATGTCAACCTTGCCCATAATCCTTCCAGCCACTTCCAGTCCTACTCAGCTAAACTTCTTTAGGTAGTGGTCCATTCTCGCATTCTCCCTTCATCATCTCCTTTCCCCTCCATAATCCATACATTTAGCTCTCCCGAACCAGCCTCCCCCCCTCCCAACCAAAACTCCTCCTGACAAAATCACTAATGGCTTTCTTGTTGCTAAAGCCAATGGATTCTTTTTAGCTGTTATCTTAAGTGACTCTCCAGAAGCATTTAACAATGTTGACCACTCCCTCCTTCCTGCAATACTCTCTAGCTTCTCTAACACCACACTCTCCTGATTGCAATCTACCCATCTTTGACTGCTTTTTCTCAGGCTCCCCCAAATCTGCTTTTCCTCTTGTTCCTTATCTCAATGAATGACACCACCATTTCCTAAGTTTCCCTACTTGCTCCTGACATTCCTCAGTCATGGAGTCTTACTTATTCTTCTTCCTAGTTTGCCTCTCTTCAGCTTCATTACCTGTATTTGAAGAGCGCTTACTATGTGCCAGGCAGGAGTGTTCTAAGTGCTTAATTCCCACAGCAAGCCTCTAAGGTAAATTTTATCATCTCCAACTTTCAGATTAGGAAGAGGCCTAGGATGGTTAAGTAACTTGCATAAGGTCACATAGTTATTCAGCAGCAGAGCAGGATTCAAACTGAGAAGGCCTGACTTAAGTCTGGGTCCAGGTCCACCATTCTCCTTTACCCACATTAGTCCAACAGCCTCCTTGCTGGTCTTCCATCTTTCTGTCTTGGCTTCTTCTAATCCTCTACCCTTCAGCCTGAGTGATCTTGTTAAGACATGTCACTCTCTTGCTTAAAACTTTTACTGACTCCTCATTGCCTTCAGGATAAAGTCTATGCTCAGGGACCTCCATAACCTGGTCAGCAAGTATTCACCTCTTTGGCTGCATGTTTTTTGGCCTCATTTTAATCATCACCGTGAGTGCTCCACTAGCATAGGGATAGCCTATATTTCCAGGCTTCTGCACATTGTCTGACCTGCCAAGAACACTAACTCCTTCCCCATTCAGATTTTACTTTTTCCTCTGAGCCTTTTCTAACCTAAAACTAGGCCATAAGCCCCTCCCTGTGCATTCCTGCAGCCCCCAGTACTAATCTCCACTGTAGCATTTATTTCACTGTTGTTTTGCCTACTAGTATCTGCTCTATCACAAAATTATGAGCTTTTGGAGAATAAGGACCTTGTAGAGTTCACTGTTGTATCCTCAGTATTCAGCTTAGTGCCAGCCTGGTATGCAGTGGCTGTTTAATAATCACTGAATCAATAAGCCTTTACTGTCTGTATCACATTGTTTAACACCTACTTAGGCCATATAATATTTTCATTTCATATGTGTTAGCCTGATCTTTATGACCAGATTCTAAGTTTCTGGAAGATAGCAATATACTCAGTACTTCAAAGTCAGAGGTTGCTGACACAAAGACTGACACAGTTAATATTTATTCAGGGCTGAGTGAACATCAACAATCCAATGGTGTAGGTACTATTTTTATCTCTCTCAACCTCCATTTGAGGAAACAGAGTCATAGAGAATTTAGTAGCTTCCCTAAGATGACATAGCTAGTAAGTGACAGAGCTGGGATCTGAATTCTGACAATGGTACCTGTACTCTTAACCACAGTGAGAACAGGCTGAGAAAACTGAGAATTACAGATTCTAAGTAATTTACCCAAGACCATAGTGCAGTGCTGAGACTGGAACCCAGGTCTTCCCAAAGCCTACACCCTTAACTATTTGGCATACCACTTCTCTTGCTTTAAATGTCAGCACTTAAAGCTCATAATGGGTGTTGATAAACTTTAAAAGCTGCAGCTCTGGTTTACTGAGATTGAAGAATATTACATTCCTTTCCCAAAGAGGCATCACTGTAGCTTATTGGGTTAATTTACCTTAAATATCAACAGCTTAGTCTTACAAGCCAATTTAGTTTATACAGTCTCTAGTGTTATCCCTGCAACACTGAAGATTGTGTTTTCCTCAATGTGAAAACCCATGTTTTCTAAGACTGGCTTCTAAGTAAAAATCTACTCTCATTTAGAAATTTACTCTTCTTTTCATTTCTCAAAACCAGTTATGTGGTATTTCCAAGTTCTCTGCTTTTGTGCTCAGTTCCTCAGTGTAGAAGGCCTTGTTTCTGAAAGTAACCTATGATCCACCAGCCCTCTTGGCTGTTTTATTGTTTACCCTTAAAAAATTACTATTCTCTGTAGGCTTATTAGACTCTTTGTGTTTATGTGGTACTCTGCTTTTCCCCTTTATCTCAAATATTTATTAAACACTTAACTGTGCATCAAAATGCAAATAACCTAGCTCATTGAAGATTATACTTTCAAAGAAAATAGCCTTGGGGTTTAGATTAGGAATATTATTTCCTGCGGAGCAGGGAGCCTGACCTGGGGCTCGATCCCAGGAGCCTGGGATTATGACCGAGCCGAAGACAGACACCTAACGAAGACAGATGCCTAACGACTGAGCAACCCAGGCATCCCTGGAATATTATTTCCTTAACAAGCTTCATAAAGTCATCCTCTGCTCGGTTTGCAATTATACACCCAAGTATCTTTCAGCAAAATCTCAGTAGCTACTTCTAGAGCACATTTTATGGAGAGAATAGCTGGAGCCAACTCATTAGATCTTACTCCAAAGATTTTTACCAACATGTTAGCCCTATTTTGCTGACAAAAAAGATTCTTAAGACTTATTAGAGCTCTTCCACTAACATTCCCTGTTATCAAAAGGAACTGCCCATCTTGCTTGGGAAATATTCTGGAGGTTATTTCCTGGATTAACAGTGTGGCTTTGTCTCTCTGGATCAGTAATGATTTAATATAAAACAGAAAGTTAAACATTCCTGAATTATTTAGTAAAACATAAGTATTATATTTCACAACACTGTCTTCAGGGATATATACAATCTAAAATTAGTATATGAGTAGTGCTGTATCATATTATTATTGTAGTAATATTTCCAGAAGAAATATGGAATTTGGAGTAACTATAGGCCATGAAATATGGCCATATTGTACCAATACATGAAGCAAAGTTCAAAACTAGATCATAAGAAAAAGACCAAAACGTCATCAACGATGATGAAAGGCACATCTCTGAACTAAATCCGATTTCCCTGAGGAAGGAAGGTACTGAACTTATTATAATAGAACACGCCTTTGAAGGACTGAGAAACCAGTCTGTCATTCTAGAAAAAAAATCAAATCACACAGATAAATGTCTTACAGGCGAGAAAAAGCAGAGATGACTAAGCTGAAAAAAATCTCCTCTAGCCTGTCTTATATCTTTTCTAGGTAGTGCTGCTCCTGATAAGACACATGGCACAAAATATGGTTTCTCTGTCTATCAAGGTAAGTTACAGAAGATCGCAGTTTTCTAAACAGAAAAGTCAGATAACAGCAACAGGTAATGAAGTTTAGGATTCTGAGGAAGAAATACTGGCACCCCTACATGGGCACAATAGATAATCTGAAAATGGTACAAGTTCTGGCCTGTGTATAGCCTGTCTCTATTATAATCAGAGGGGAGAGTATTATAATCTGGCAGAAGTAGCCCTTCAGAGTCTGAGGGACATTTCATCAGGTAACTGAACACTCACTGCATACAAAGGCAATAGATTAGATGCTGGGGAATCAATCCAAAAGAACCCCCTGCTACTCTGAAATTAAAAACTCCATTCTCATTTTCTTAAGCCTACATATTTTATGTAATGAAACAAAATGTACAACATATTTCTCCTGCAGTGGTGTAAGAGTATTTAGGATCCGATGGAAAATTGTGCAAAGAACCCTTCTCCTTCAGCCTTCTGCCTATAGAAATATCCTACTGATTCCCTGAAAAATAACATAAGGTTTCTTTAGCAAATGAAATACACCCTGTCACTCTCTCCCTGATCATTTCACTTTGTTTTTCATGACACTTAAGACCACCTAACACTTTACATATTTATTATTTCTTTCCCAAATAGAATACAAGTTCTAAAAGGGCAGAGATTTCAAGTATTTTGTTCACAGATACATTCTCAGTATCTGGAACTATATCTAGTACGTGGTTAAGTTCTCAAAAAATTGTAAAATTAATAAAAGTGTTTAAAAAGACCCGTAAAATACATTAAAATTATTAAACTCTAAAATTTTGGCATACCTGTGTATATGTATATGTGAGTAAATTTACAGATTCTGTGTAATATCCAGCATAGGCCAAGTCAGGAGTCAGAAGATCAGAAGCTTGTGTGGGGAGACAGAAGCATGATTGCAAAAACAAAGCAATGCATCCTATTAAATGGACTGAAGGAATCAAACACAGCAAACTTCTGTAAAAGTAAACTAAATTTATCTCTGTTCTTTCCATGTCTGAAATCTGACTGTAGTAAATTCAAATTTACTTCAGATTGGTTGGATTGACATTAGCTTTCTTCCTTGATAAGGCTTTTGAAACTTAGTGAAGTCTTTTTCCTTCTCCCTAAATTACTGCCTAAAGATACAAGCCCTCAGATCGAAACAGTTTCCTATTTCTATTTTGAGATTTGTCTGAGTCACAAGGTAGTCTTGGAGAATCACTCTGCTCTGTCTCTCCATTTACTGAGACTGCCTGGGAACTCAAACTGTCAGCCAAACAGGAAGAGGACCGACCCTTCTGCCTAACTCCAAAAGGCCTAAGTCTTATGAATGTAGTGAGGTTTAATGATGGATATAAATCACTGCGAATGGATTTCCCACAGGGTGGAGAAAAAAAGGCAAACATTTGACTTAACTTCCTCTATATGAATTCAGGGCTGGTAGAAAGGGTACACTATTAAATATAGCTGAACAAATGTCCCAATGTGTGTATAACATGTATTTTCAACTAAGAAACCCCTTCTGTACTCCTATTATATATGATACCCCCAAAACCCCAAATATAAACAATGTAAAGTGACTGATCGGGTCCTGGCAAAGTTATACTGTTTAAAAAAAAAAAAAAAAGTCAGTGTTCATAAAAATGTATAAGCCACAAAGGCCCTTTCTCTTTTTCAGAAATGGATATAAAGTGTTCCTTCCACCTGGATACTCTTATTTGAGCCCCCTATGTGGTCTTGAGTTTCTCCTGCTTGTACAGTTAGCATCTCCTAAGTTGTTCTGCCTTTGTGACTATAATTTCAAACCTTCCTCCCCACAATGATGCCTCTTGACAGAGTTACTCTTTCTGTACTCACACAAATGGAAACAGAAGAGATGAAAAGCCCTGGGGATGCAGTCACTGTAGGTTTCAAATTGATCCTCTGCTAAGCACAACCTGAACTTCTCTGCCTCTCTCTTCTCTGGGTGGAGTTCCTCTCTGGGCTTAGTGATCTTGCATGGCATAGGAGGCTTAGGACCCAGGGGGCGCCTTTCAGCCGAAAAACACCTCGCTGCAGCAAGCTAGCTGGGAAGCTCCCAGTTCTAAAGAGAGGCTGTTTACCAGAAGAGCATAACAAGGGCAGGTCTGACTGCAAGGCTAGGACTGGGAGGCAGAGCCCACGCCAAGGGGACCCCGCTTGGACACTGGTTGGTCAATCACCTGCAAGATGAAGGAGGTGAGGATGCTCTTGGCCTGGGTGCAAACATTCCTCATCAGCAACATGCTCCTAGCAGAAGCCTATGGATCTGGAGGTGAGATTACAATCTTTCCTTCCTGCAGCAACTTAATGAAGTAGAGAGGGTAAAGCTGTTTCCCAAGCATGGCCAGGCTAGACAGGAAGATCATTGGAAATGAAGCTTTTAGCTGTTTTCTCTTGTTCCAAGAAGGCTTCTCTCCCCCCCCCCCCCTTTTTCTTCTTCTTCTTCTTTTTCCTCCTTTCCCTGTCAGGGGCTTGCAGCCCCATATCTACCATTAAGAACAAAGGCAAGTACCCACTTTCTCTGTCCTTCTCCCTGCCTGTGGCTCATGAGTGGATGGAATTTGGGATTTATCTCCCCTACTCCCTAAGTCCTGCTGTTTTCAGGGTCTTTGCATGGTGTGGTTAGGGCACAGGCCCTCCTTCCCCATGCTTTCCTGCTGAGGGGAGTGGGAGTTTGGAGTCACATCCAAGCGGCGATGAGGCAGGTTCCCTCCAGTTTGAGGCTCTCTTTTGCCTGACTGAATCAAGGCTTTTGTAGAATTCTCCTGGGAGGGAGTGGTGCCAGTGCCAGTGTGGCCATATCCGCGAAAGGAATACCCCCAGTTTATGTAACGTGGAATTGCAACACGGGGATGAATTTCAGGTCTGGCCACCCACCGACCCAAAACTCCCAACATCTCCAAAAAGGTGCTCGAACCCAGGCCTCCCCTGCACGCTCCTCCAAAGTGGCCACAAGTTCCAGAGTAACAACCCCTTGCACTTGTGCAGCGCTTTCCGGCTTACAAAAAGCAAAGCAAAGCTAACACGCTCTGGGTGTTGAGCGGGGCACCGGAGAGGGGCTTTAGACGCGCTCTCTCTTCTTTCTTTTTTGGGCCTCACAACAACCCTTCGAGGCAGCAGGGGTTTTCCACATGAGGTCAGGGAGGCTCTGCCGGGCCCCGGGTCGCCCAGGCGGGGTAGGCCCGGCTCCCCTGCCGGCCACTCAGCGTCCGCTGGGACTCCTCTTCCTCACAGACTGCTTCTGGGACAACGGCCACTTGTACCGGGCGGACCAGACCTCCCCAGCACCGGGCCTGCGCTGCCTCAACTGGCTGCAGGCGCAGAGCGGCCTGGCGTCCGCCTCCGAGTCGGGTGAGCGTCCGCCGCGGGCGGCAGGCGGGCGGGCGGCGACCGCAGTCTGGGTCCTGGCCCCGTCCCATGGCGCCTTCTCTCCCCTCCCAGACGCCAGCAACCATAGCTACTGCCGGAACCCGGACCACGACCCGCGAGGGCCCTGGTGCTACGTCAGCGGCGACGCCGGCGCTCCCGAGAAGCGGCCTTGCGAGGACCTGCGCTGCCCAGGTACCCGCCCGGACTCCGAAAGCCTGAGGACCCCCGAAACCCCCACGCCCAGGGAGGCCTGGGAGCGGCCGTTACACCCGCCGCGCACGTGCGTCCGCGCGTCGCCGGCCGGCCCCGCCCCGCCCCCGCGCCGTCCGATTGGCCAGGGCTGTCTCCAGGCCTCAGGGCCCAAAGCCCATTGGTCGCTGCCGCCTCTCGGAGTGAGCTCATCCTCCGCGAGCGCCTTGTAAACAACCATGGGAGGCGAGGCCCCATCTCTTGGCCGCGCGGCCCCTCCCTGGTGCGCAGCCCCGGGGACCTCAAGGGGCTTGAGTCCCGGCCCCACGCCCTTAGCGAGTTCCTCAGCGTGTAGTGGCGGTTTGTGGAGCGTCTGCTGTGTGTTAGGCACTGTACCCGCAGCGCCCCTGGGAAGAAGCTGTTTGGGGGATCTGAGCCTCAGAGAAGTTCAGCGACATATGGAAGGAAATAATAGGGTCCAGATTCGAATCTGAAGTTTCTTAGACTCCAGAGCGAAGCTAGTTGCTCCCGAGCCGGCTAGACCGTTCTCTGAAATTAGATTAAGTGGGATGTGTAACGCATATAACGTAGGGATTGTTTGCTAGCGCAGCGGGAGAATCCTCGGAGAAGAAGGCAAACCGAGCCGGGCCTTGAAAGATGGCAAGGATTTGGACAGATAAAGACAGGGGAGGCAAGCGAGGCTCTTTCTTACGTCCTCCCTGTCATAGTTGCCTTGTCCCGAATGTAGTGTGGCCCCGTCAGACCTGGTCTCGCCCCTGGGCGTGGATGGATTTCAGTGTGTATAGGCATCCTAAGGTGAACTCGCCCTCACCTCCCCCAACACTCTAGGCCAGTTTCAGCTGTGAAATTCACTCAGGCCACTCTAATGAGACATATTTTACACTTCACCTCCAGAGACCACTTCCCTGTCCCCTACAACCTCCGCAACAGAAACTGAGGAGGCGTCCGAAGTGCCAAGTGGAGATGAGGCGCAGGTGTTCGCTCCTGCCAACGCCCTGCCCGCCCGGAGTGAGGCAGCAGCTGTGCAGCCTGTGATTGGGATCAGCCAGCGGGTGCGGGTGAACTCCAAGGAGAAAAAAGACCTTGGAACCCTCGGTATGATTGTCCCAGCCCCTCCTTGTGCCGGTCATCAAGAAATATTTTCTGATCATCTGGGGTCAGGCTAATGGGTCCTTGTGTTCTGTCCTTGGCAGGCTACGTGCTGGGCATTACCATGATGGTGATCATCATTGCCATCGGAGCTGGCATCGTCTTGGGCTATACCTACAAGAGGTCAGTAACTTCTCTTCTGGGCTCGGTTAGAGGAGGGGAAGAAGGTACATAAAGTCAAATCCTACTTCTTTGTGGCATACATGCTCAAAAAGGAAGTGAAGTATTGAAAGAGGAAAACTAGCTTAAGATGTACAGACTTGGTTCTAGTCTTTAGCAGGTGACCTTGGACAAACTTTTTCCTTCGGTGCCTCTACTCCTCACCCAAAAAGCCTTGTGAGGTAAGAGCTCTTGTTTCCCACTTTCCGGATGAGGAAGCTTTCATCAGAGAGGTGAAGTGACTTGCTCACGGTCTCAGTGCCTGGGAGTGGCAGAACCTAGATTCAAACCCAGCTCTTTTGATACCAGATTCTCTACTGTCTAATCCAACATGCCTGGAATGGCATGAGTGAGTGGCACTGCAGAAATCAGGCTAAACACTCATTGCAGGGTCCCAGAGATTGATTTCTTTCTGTGAATGATAAAATTCTACTAGAGGGACACCTGGGTGGCTCAGTTGGTTAAGAATCCAACTTGATTTCAGCTTAGGTCATGATCTCAGGGTTATGAGACTGAGCCCCACATTGGGCTCCAACTGCACTGGGTGTGGAGCCTGCTTAAGATTCCCTCCACTCCTCCCTGTTTTAAAAAATACATAAAAATAAAATAAAATCCTTTTTATAGTTGGTGGGTGGCTATAAAAAGCCACTCCTTTTATAGTTGGGGCTTAGATTCCCTGGGCCGTAAGCAGTGGGATCTCCTTCAGAACAGGAGGGAAAAAGGAGTTGGAGGATGTAGAACCTGTTTGCTACTCATCACCACCTATGAGAAAGCCAAAGAGCCTCCCAGGAAACTCAGGAACCTGACCTGTGGCTGGAACAACAGGAGGAGAAATGCTCCCATTAGAGGCTCTCTGAAATATCATATGGAAAAGACTCTCACAGTCCATGATGGGTGCATGATGATAAGTCAGAATTGCATTCATTTTTACAGCATTGGCTGGTTCTGGAAAAATCACTTGTCATTCTGGGCACTATCAGGGGATTTGACTTCTAGCCCTGAGTGCTTGTGATATTTCTCTTCTGTGGTCTGGGAAGGCTTTCTGAAAGGGAAGTGACATGGTAGCCTGCATTTTCCAGTGGTAAGGGCTATGTCTGAGCCCACAGTCCTGGTGGGTCACCCAGCATTAAATAAGCCTCGCATGTCCTTAGAGACTGTGTAGTTAGCCCTCTCATTTTACAGGTGAAAAAGGGAAAGTGTTGGCTAACAGTAATCATAACAATAGCAGCAAAAGTGAACATTTACCATATGCCAGACCCTGCTTCAAGCAATTTGCATGCTTTAACTTAGTTCTTACAATCACCCTTATGAGGTAAATGCTGTTACTATCCCCAGTTTACACATTAGGAAAGAGATGAGAGAGGATATGTACCTTGCTTGAGGTCACACACCTAGCATTTGGTGGAGCCAAGTCTTAAGTCTTACCACAAACTTATCTGTGTGATTTTGGGCAAAGTTGCTTCTGTTTCCTACTGCAGAGCTTAGCTTAACATGGAGCACATAGTAAGTGGTCAGTAAATGATAGCTGTTTTTTTTTCTTTTCTGTAAAATGTGAGTCCTGTACTAGTACTCTCGGAGCCCTTGTTCCTTCTCTGATTATCTGATTCAGGAAGCAGAGGTTCAGAGAGAGCCAAGCATTGACCTAAGAGGCTCTCCTGACTTCTATTCCGAGGCTGTCAACCCCAGTGGGATGGTTAACATGGCAGGTCCAGGGACACCTGCAAGTTCATTTCAGCGAGTTAGCAGAAATGATGTGGTAGCTCTGGCCTACAGTTTATGATCAGACCCAAACCTGTTGGCTGAGTTTGAGCCCTTGAAATATTTCCTCCTTCCTTAGCCACTGGATAGCAGTTGGCTCTTCTCCAGTCTTGTGACAATTTCCAGGCCTCCAGGTGCTTGAACTGACTAAACGTTCTTAATTGTGAGCTCAGCTCTCTTGCCCAAAAAGGAATCCAGGCCTTTTTTCTTCTAAATTTGCTCTCTAGGCTGTCACAGGACTGCCCCAAGGCCTAGAATTTACTGTGCTGTAAACTCAGGGCAAGGCACCAAGTCACCAGACTCCCTGTCACTAACCACCGGACCACCCCTTTTGTCTGCAAAAGTGCTCTGAGAACAGAATATAACAGGAAACCACATGTGGGCTAGAGCAAGCTCTCAGCTCCCATCTCTCTCCAAAGTCAGAGAACAGAGTGCCCTGGAAAGTTGAGTGTAGCTTCTGCGAACGTCCCTCTTCCTCTGCACTTCAGTTTCTTGACTGTTGAATGGGGATATATCTCCCTCCCTCCACCCATACCCACCCACCGAAGATTATCATAAGTATTAAATATAAGCAGAACACCAGTCAGGTTAGATAATCATAATAGTAGCCAGCATTTATTGCATGCTTTCTAAATAAATAGGGCCTTACTGAATGCTCTTCCCTGATGATCTAGCCCAAGCCTCATGACCACACTTACAAGGCTCACTTTTTATACTGTTTTACAATAAGCTGCTGAAATCTAGAAGAGTTAAGTGCCATGTCTAAGCTACACAGCCAGTAAGATGTGTCCAAGGATTATCAGTATCTCCCAAAAGCCGGGTGAGGCTCAGCAGCGTCATGCAAATTTGCTTTGAATTGCGAAGGACAGTAGGAAAAATGGAAACTTTGAAAATAAAATAGCTGGGTCTAGAAGTCAAAAGAACCAGGATGTAGTTTTGCAACTGCTGCCAATTCTGGGTGTGACACTGGACAAGTAATTTACCTTCTCTGGTTTCCTTAGAGTTTCCTCATCTGTAAAAAGTGTAAAGGCAGGAGGTCACACATGATGATCCTCTGAGCTCTAATGTTTCCTAAAAAGGCAATATTAACTGCTGGTGGCTATAGACAGTACTGGGTTCAAATCCCAGCTCTGCTATTCGCTTAAATAAATGATTTAACCTCTTTGCATCTGCCTTCCCATCTCTGAAACAGGGATCCTAATAGATACCATATAGGTTTGTTGTGAGGATGAAATTAGACAATGTAGTTGGGCATAGCGTTCGTGTTCATAGCCTTAGCTACCTTAAGGAACTTATTCTGAGCAGCACTATGGCACAGCACTACTTCCAACTGGGAAAATAGTGAAAGAATAATTGGAAGAAGCCTATGTTGCATGAAGGGAGTCTGGGGTGTTTCCATCACCCCAAAGAGGAGTCAGAAGCAAGCAGCAGCTTCAATCACACCAGCTGACTCTGGACAGCCCAGCTCCCGATCATGGCTCTGTTGTAGTCATGGACAGAATTACTGTGACCCTTGAACTCTGCAAAGGACCAGGAGGCTAATGGAATGGAGCTTTCTCCTGGCTGGGAAGGGTGAGCAGGAACCAGGCTTCCTCTCAGGGGAGTAGGGCCGCAGGTGGGGGTGGATGAGGGCTCAGCCTGTCGGGTCTTTGTCATGGTTGTCTAGGCTACAGGGTTCAGCCAGCCAGTCTGCAGCTCCCTGTCCCTGCCCCAAGTGCAGTGTCTGTGCTATCCGGAGGGAGCGTTTTATCTTCTGATAAAAAGGCAAGGGAAAAACTGTAAGTCAACACTACTCCACCCCCTTAGGAGAGGAGCTGAGTCAGTGAATAAGCCTTTTGTTCTTTTTTGGCTGCCAGACAACAGCCTGGCTGCCCCCCACCCCCTCCAAAGGCAGTAGGAAGGGGCTGAGCAGCTTGATGGTCAATGTAGCAGGCCTGGTGGCCTCTTGGATCTTGAAAGGAGCTAGGGACAGCCTCTGCATCTCCAGCACTCCTAGGCACCATTAACAGGAGGCCTGTGGGGTTGGGTGTGTTTTGAGGCTTCTAAATGGATGAGACTATAATCCAGATGAATCCCAGCACCTCCTTTACCCTTGGCTGTTCTTCCAGTCCTGTTCTGCTCCGTTGATATGAATTGATTTTTTGTCCCCTAAAGACTTATGATGCAGCCTGACCATTATCAACAGCTGGCCAGCTTGGTAAAGAAGGTAGCTGAGGAAAAAGCAGGACAACTCCAAAGCCTTGGTTTCTTCATCTATAAAATGTAGATAATATTATCTTGCAAAATTGGTGTGGAAGTGTACATATCTAAAGTGCGTGGCATCCAGTAGGTGCATAGGTGCATCCAGTAGGTGCATAGGTAGCTCTTTTCATCCTGGAAGGTCATTTTCTGGCATCTTAGTAGGTACTCAGGATGTATAAGTTCTCACTTTCCTTCTTCCTCCAGCCCCTTAGATTTTGAAATTCAGGCCTTGGCAAAGGACACTTGCATACTCCATCTCTTTTGTTAATTGCCTTTTGGCCTTCTACTGGCTTGGGGCTCCCTTAATAAAATAAAATCCTGACCTTCCAAGTTTTCCCTTACATGGGCAACCTTGAAGAATCTGGCTTTTTGTTTTATTATGGCAGAACGTGTTTCCTTCTGTGGTGGCAGCTGTAACTGATGAGCAGCGCCCAAGGGCAAAGTGAACCTTGGGCTCAGTGGGGATACACTTGGGCCAGACAGCCATCTTCCCATGTCCCTCCATTTCCTTTTAGGGTGCTGTGGGAGTTATTTTGCTGCAGGAGTTGGTGGTATCCAGTACAGAGGCTAATGATAAGGATGGGGCAAGTGCCTCAAACTTGCATATGCAGAAACTCAGTCACCCAGGGTGACTCAGGGAGATGAGCTCACAAATTTGCCTTCTGTGACCTTACAGTGAAAAATAGGGAATCAGAACACATCTCATGTGAGGAATCTTACATGTCAGGGGCCCTCGAGGTTATCAAGCCCAAGTCCTTGTTTTACAAATGATAAAATTAAGGTCCAGAAAGAAGGGGAGCTGCTGAGGTCACATAAACAATTGCCTTGGCTGGTCAGTAGGAGTTTCCTTGGGAAACAGATTAAGATATCATTGCTTGGTGAGTCAAGTCATATTCAGGGCAAATCATAGTAACCTCCTCAGTGAGTTTTACAGCAGTTCCACTGTTTTCAGAACGCATTCACATTCATTATCTTATTTTGAGGCAGATATTATCCCCATTTCACAGATGAGGAAACCAAGGTTCAGCAAGACTAAGTGTTTTGCCAGGTGTTACTCAGTCAAGGCTGAGCAGGTACTAGAATGCAATAGAATTGGTTGATTTACAGATCGTTCTGGAGGCACCTCTGTAGACTCCACCCCCTCCAGGCCCTGCTGTTTTCCCAATATCCCTCTAGAAACTTGTCATTGTACCTCATATGATGGATGTGTAATCCATCTGCTCTCCCTGAGGTCTGAAGTAGGCCTGTGTTATTTCACCAAGTCATCCATCAGCTGCCTGTTTCAAGGCCTCTTTGGGGTGGGCTCCTTCTGGGAAGATTTCCTGTAATAGTTGAGCCCATGTGTCTAGTTGTGACTTCTTGGTATGCTGATTTGGGTCCTGGGTGTTGGTTCTGGTGTGTAGTATGCTAGGCATTCACCAAACTCTTTGGCCTGCAACGGGCGTGGTCCAGGCCAGTGCAAGGGGCCCTACATGTGCAGCCAGAAGACTGGGTTTGAGTCCCTGTGCCACCATTTCTTTGGGGTGACCCTGATCAGGTCAGAACTTCTCTGAGTACCAGCTGGAGGCCAACAGACTTGGGTTTGAGCCCATTATGTTATTGGAGAGTTCCCTCACTTCTCTGAGCTATTTCTTCATCCCAGAAAAATGAATGATAAGACCTAATTCCTGGGGTTCAGCCAAGAATGAAGTGAGATAATGTACACAAAGTTCTTAGCATGGAGTGAGCACTCCCATTTGAGTAAAATGGGCAATGCCATGGCCCAATTGGGTCACTGAGCACCTTGAGAATTCAAAAGTGTGTGAACATGGAGGGATCTGATGGTCACTGTTTCATTATTTCCCATTGACCTGAACAGCCTTTAGTCCCTTTTTTCCCCTGCATGGGCTGGGGACAGTCCTTGTTTTACACCTTCCTAGGACTTTAGAATAAGATAGCTATCTTAGAATAGGTCAGTTTTCTGCACAACTTTATGGGTTAGGACTGAGATGGTTCTCTGGGTCTCTTGGAGCCCTTGGCTGAAAGAACAAAACCATGTCTTGCTTTCAGTCTCTCCCCTCTACACTATCTTCACTGAGCCTGTCTGCAGCTGTGGGAGGTTCATGCTACTATACACCGGTTTTAGAGATGAGGAAGCAGAGACCAGAGGTATGGGAGCTTCTTAAGGCAGTCTGGCGGAATGGAAATCTCAGACATCAGCCACTGATTTGCTCTGACCATGCTTAGCCCTCCCCCCTGCCTGGGTGCAGCAATGCTTTTAAATGAGCAAAGCCATGCAGGAGGCACAGCCTGAATGCTTCCTTCTTTTCCTGCCAGGGGGAAGGACCTGAAAGAGCAGCATGACCAGCAAGTGTGTGAGAGAGAAATGCAGCGAATTACCCTGCCCTTGTCTGCTTTCACCAACCCTACCTGTGAGATCGTGGATGAGAAGACTATTGTGGTCCACACCAACCAGACTCCAGTGGACCTTCAGGAGGGCAGCACCCCCCTCATGGGTCAGGCGGGCACTCCTGGGGCCTGAGCCACCAATAATGGGCAGGAGCCCATGCAGATACTGGTGCAGGACAGCCTACCCTCCTACAGTTGGGAGGATCTACACTTTTTGTTGTGGTTAAAACCCTCCCTCGACCTTTTTTTTCCTTTTGAATTCTAAAACAGAAGCAGGTGTTGTGCCGAAGGGGGGGCGAGGCTGGGTAGGATCCTATCAGTGCTCCTCCTCCACCCCTTGGAGCAGGATTTTGCCTATGGATGGAGACAGCGGCAGTCCCCACAGCAGTGCTGCTGACAAGGGCTTCCAAACATTGCCTGTGCCCCGGAACTGAACCAGGGACAGACAAGGAGCTCCCCCAGGCTCCTCTGTGCTTTATTATCTAAGATGGCCTCAGTCTCCGCCCTTCCATTTGTTCTCTGTGGGCTTGAGTGGCACGTACTGTTATCCATAGTTCAGGTCAAGCGGGTCAAGAGGCAGTATTTAAAAAATATATTTAGTTTTTAAAATAGTTGGGATGGAACTCCCTACTGACCTCTGAGAATCAGAAAAGAGTTCATACAAAAGTCAAAACTGTGGGTTGAGAATGGGATCTAGACTGGGGGCTGTTGAGGGGTGCTCCAGCTTGCTGGTGGCGATGTGCCTTGATAACCATGGGCCGGCCCTGGGCCCGGGGACTCTTCCTATTTCAAAAGGAAAGGAAGGGATTCAGAATCGCACTGAACATTCCGCTTGGGAAGAGGGTAGAGAAGGATCCGTGGCTGCTTTAGGCCACAGGACGTGAGGGGGACCTGGGGTACCCTAGACAGTCTCTGTTCAGGGTGGATAATG
Organism: Nasua narica; assembly: GCA_028533885.1. NCBI lineage: Eukaryota > Metazoa > Chordata > Mammalia > Carnivora > Procyonidae > Nasua > Nasua narica. The sequence continues at coordinate 20,855,334 of CM052808.1, read as the reverse complement.
ACCTCTTCCTTTTTCAGGGGGAAGACAACAGCCAACTAACCTGTGGGAATTACACTGTGAGGCCTTGTGAGCTGCTTCTGCTTCTTAACTGAAACTAAGCTCAGAGTTTGCAGGTGGCTCTGTGGCCTCCAGGCCAGTGCATTCCTGTGGGGGTAGTAGGTAGGGTCACAGCCCCTAACTTGTAAAACAATCAGAACCATTGGAAGGGACCTTAGGGTTCCTCAAGCCTTTTGGACACAGGGGCCCACAGGGGGGAAGTAATGCCCAAGGTCATAGAGCAAGCGACTGGCATGGCCGAGAGGAGAGTAACATTTCTCCACAGCACTGTGCTCACTGAGCCAATGGCTCAGCAGGGCCTCCAAGCCCTAAAGTCACACTTGGAAGCCTTAGCAGTGCTCCCTATCCAGAGCTTCCTTCCCAAAGCCCTTCCACTGCCCCACAGGGAGAGGGGGGTCAGTAGGGCCCATTCTCTTTAGCAGACTATTCTGGGAGTGGTTTGCTGAGGGGACCTAGGCCTCATGGGTCCCTTGGTGTTAGTGATGCTGAAGAAAAGAACAGTACATTACTGGTTTCTACTTTTCTATAAAAGCATTTCTCTGTGTACGTTTTTATATACCTCATTCTGATACCTGCATATAAAGTGCAGGAGATTGCTCTGCATTTGACTTGTATAAATTAAAAAGAAAAAAAACCACCAAAACTCCGTATTGCCAAGTTTTTATGGGGTGCCAGGACACACCTCCTGTGAGTTGGTTGGTTTTTGGTTCCCTTGTGCACACCTGTGTGGCGAGCGCCGGCTGCCCTTCATTAACCCTGGCCCTGTAACTGGGAGGCGGCAACAACTGAGCGGTGGGTAACTGCTGCCCCTGTGTTCGGTCATCACTAGGAATCACTCAGGTTGAGGCTGTAGGAAAGATGGGTGTGCTGGCTTCCCCACAGGCGGTTTTGGTCACTGCAAATCTTCTCCCCCTCAGCATTCTTCCTGAGGTGGAAGTAGTTAAAATGGACATCCAGGCAGCCCTTGGCAGGGGCTGGAGACATAAGTGATGGGTGGTGGTGCCGCAGCAGCCAAAGGCGGGGGACGGGTCCTTGGGCTGCAGGGAGCAGCCCTAGGTTAGAGGAAGGCCCCTGTGGGGGTAACTCCTAGGGCTCCAGAAGAAGCTACCAATGGGAAGTTGTTGGATTTTCAGCATGAGATTTCAGCAAGATGTTCTCTGCCTCTAGGAACACCCAGGGGGATCTCTCCCCATGCCTAGACATTGCTCTATACTTCTAGATTATCAGTTTTGCCAGGAACCAGGTTCTGTCCTTAAATTGAACTCCCGAAGCTTTGGGAGAAATCACCTTCAGGTATATGGATTTATACTGTGCCCAGGATCCCACCAGCCAGATACTGTCCTGCCCAGTGCTCCCTATCTCCCATGAGCAGAAGCAAGGCCAGGTCTTCTGTCAGGCACTTAAAGGAAAACACAAGGGGTGAAGGGGACCTGCATTCATTTCTTCTCTTTATGAAGGTGGCATCCAGCCCCGCAGGGAGGATATCCAGGTTTACAGGAGGGTCTGTGCATCAGAGGGTGGAAGTGTTGGCCCCAAAGGAAGGACTGGCCCTGCAGGTCAGTCAGACCTGGTTCAAGGACTGGGTTGCCTTGTTCCCTGGAGCAGAGTGGTGTCTATATAAAAGGGAGTTAGGGTTGGAGGTGGGGCAGGGCATGAGAAGTCCCCCGCTGTGGGGAGTCATGGAGCAGGGGCCTCAAAGTAGCCAGCAGACCCCGCATGTGTATCCTCCTGCTGAGTCAGGCCCCAAGTCAGTTTTTCATTCTCAGTAACGTCACTTATGTTAACTGCTTAATTTATTTGGTCTGCTTAACGGCCACCATGGGCCCACCATTCCCATGCTTGCTGGGGACAGCTGAGGCACGACCAGCTGACTTAGGGTTGCTTGGAGCCAGGGCTCAACCCTACAGCAAGCTTGCACACTCCACACATAAGTGTGGTCTATAAAGCAGGTAAACTCTGTCCAGAGAGGACATCTAATCCCACAACTTATCAGGTCTATGTACAGTATTTTCACATATCACCCAACAGATATAGCAACAAAAACAGTACTATCATCAACCGCTCTCCTGGATCACTCCCCCTCGTTACCTCCCCCGACCCCCCCAAAAAACACAACCACCACACATTGCAATAATATCCCAAACCCATTCCCAATTTGTTAAATATGGTGCAAGCTCACAGACACATAGGAGGAGGCAAATTTTGTTGTGTTGAAGGGTCCCTGGAGTTCTGGGAGCCAATGTAGAGTGTGCCTCCAGGGCTTTTTAGTGCCCATAGCTGTGTCCAGAAGCTGCAGCCAGGAGCTACAAGGAGCTAGTGAGCTGGGCCAACCAACAAGGGAGGTAGAAGCCAGAAAGCCCAGCTAAGGGAGCAGCCTCCCCCAGCATCCCAGCTCTGGAACGCTGCCACCACCTCTTCCTGCCCAAGTTGCTGCCTGGACCAGGCATGGCGAAGGGGGAGCAATGGCTGCCACAAGGGAAGGGCCGAGACTGCTGACATTGCCACTCTCTTGGCTCATACGCTGGGCCTGCGGCAAGCCACACAATCCTCCAGAACCCACCTAGCACTAAGCTAAAGGTCTTGGGCTTCTGACTGAGGTGCCCACCAGGGTATGAATGACAGCAGCCAGGATACGGGCTTACTAGAGGCAGGGCCCCCTTTCTTTCCAGGCGCAAGCCTCTTGCTGCGTCTGTGAGTACGTGCTTGCTGCAGGCGGAGCGGCCCAGGAGCTCTCAGCGAGCCTCGAGCGGTACGGTTTGACAACGTGAGCTGGAAGCTCACACTGTTGTGGCCCCGTGGCCCGGGAGATGAGCAAACTAGCCCTTCCCCTGACTCCTGGCCAGTTCCACCGCGAACTAAGGGACTCTTCAAAATCTGCTCCCTCAACCCCTGTCCCAGAGGAGGGTGGGACACAGAGTGGAAGGGGAGGGGTAGCACCACTGTCATTTCACATCCTTGGAGAGCCGCCTGGCCACCAGTCTTTCTCTGGTCCACACTCCCACTTGAAGTCCTCCTGCACCCAGCTGGACTAGAGACTTCGGAGCCCACGGGCAGGTTCGCCCTGGATCCTGCCCAGCAGGTCCAGGTCATGCTGATTAGTGTAAGCAAGAGCCTCCTGGAATCCCAATGCCAGGGAGGTCCCAAGTGGTCACGAGTAACAGATTCCTCCTGGCCCATGGGCCAGGCTTTTTTTTTTTTTTTTTTTTTCCTCTTTTCTTTTTTTTTTTCTTCACAGCTTTCAGGCGAGTGTTGGATCTACAGACAGTAACCAGGCCCCCAAACCTTGATGTGTTTTCCTGGTGCTGCACCCGCTCGCCTCCTGGGGAGGTAGTAGGGATGGCTTGTTCTCTTTCTAAACAAGCTGCCAATCCACAGGAAGCCCGGGTGGCCCTGCCCACAGCAGGATGGGGCGCAGAGGGGGCAAAGGTGGATGCAGAACGCCCCCCTGCAGGGGGCGGGGCCAGGGCTAGGGGGGTGAGTCCCGGGTCAGGCCGTACTGCATGCTCACAGTGTGGTCCAGCTCTTCCAGCTCTGCAGGCAGTGGGATGCCCAGCTCCCCCAGGTAGAGGCAGAGAGCCTCAAAGGAGTCCTCCAGTTTTGAGAACGCTGGTCTAGGAAAAAAAAGAGGGGGGTGAGTCGGAGGCAGGTGAGACAAGGGCAGGGCCACAGGGTGCTGTGTAAGGCCCCCAGGCCTGTAGCTCAACCACTTCCTAGTTGTGTGACCTTGGGCAAACCCCTTAACCTTGTGCCTCTGCAGGAAGCGGGGATGTTACATAATGTTGCAGCTACTGTGTAGGGTTGCTGTGAAGATGAGAGAGAGCCCTGTGACAAGGCTGGCCTTGCTCAAGGGGGTAGCTTAGAAAAAGAAAGTCCAGGGGGAAAAAAGCTCGCCTCATGTCTTGGAGAAAATGCAACCATCAAAGACGGAATTGGACTAAGTGCCTTTTTAAAGATTCTTTCCAGTCCTCAGAGTGTTTCCACATCAGTGGATCTGCTCAGAAAGGGACGTTTCATACGCAGCAGCTCTTCCCAAGGGGAAAACAGACAGCAGGCTCCCAGTGCTGTGGAAACAGCTTGGCCACCCTGGAACCCTAAGCCAGCTGAGGCTTACTCCTCCACCTCCTCCATGTTTTTGTTTAACCATCTTGTCACCGTCTCAGCAAGGCCCACTCTCACCACCTTATTTAAAATTACAACTCGCACTCTACACATCCCTCTTTCTTCAGTTTTGCTCTTTTTTCCATACCATTTGTCACTTCCTAATATTCAGTGAGGGGTAGTCTATCTATTGCTTATCATCTCTCCTTGAGAGAATGGGACTTCCAGGAGGGCAGGACCGTGTGAGCTCGGGGCAGGCACTCAGTATTTTTTACGTGAATTAAACACAGACAATTAAAATGACTAAGAAGGGACATTAGCAAACAAATACTAGGTAGCTTCACATTTTCTCCTCATGCTCTTACTCTGGTGTTACAGAAAGACTGCAGTCCTTTGGCCCATGAAGGAACAAAATGTAGAGCCTCCCACCAGCAAATCCCAACTCTAATGTGGACCTTTGGAAATCATTTTAAAATAAAGGTTATATGGGGTGACTGGGTGGCTGGGTTAAAGCCTCTGCCTTTGGCTCAGGTCATGATCTCAGGGTCCTGGTTCCTGAATCAGGCTCTCCGCTCAGCAGGGAGCCTGCTTCCTCCTCTCTCTCCGCCTGCCTCTCTGCCTACTTGTGATCTCTCTCTCTCTCTGTCAAATAAATAAATACAATCTTTAAAAAAATAAAATAAAATAAAGGCTATGTGTCAACTGGTTATCTTGACAGGAGATGGAGCAGAAGAATGAGGAGAGCCGAGGGGCACGACAGTTAGATAATCATAGAAAATGTGCACTTTTTGTGCTATATATTTTAGTCATATATGAATTCTCTTAAAGATTTACTTATTTAAATATTCTCTATGCCCAACTTGGGGCTTGAAATCATAGCCCTGAGATCAAGAAGTGGCTGCTCCACTGACTGAGCCAGCCAGGTGCCCCTTGAATTTGTTTAAAAAGGATTTTTGAGAGCAGGGGGAAAAAAAAAAAAAAGCATAGATTCTAGTTGTCTAATGCACAAACTTGGCAAGAACTGGGGTAATGCTGACAATAATGGAAACCATAACCTGACAGGAATAAAGGTCATTTAAAGAATTTTTCTTTAAAGGAGATGATTAGCTAAATGCATAAAGATGCTCACTGTAGTACTACCTATTATAAGGAGAAACTGAAAAAACCCGAGTATCTACCTTATGTATATTATATGTTCGGACAGCCTTTTCAACTGAATTTCACATAGTCAACAAAAAATGATAGAAAGACTGGGTAGTAACAAGGAAAATGCAGGACAAAATACAAAACTTATCTTTATTTTAGATTATAACTATACGTGTTTGGACATAGGTGAACATGAAAAACACTTATTCTGTCAGAATGGCATAGGTTTGGGTGAATTTTCTTCTGTTACAACTTGTTTCCATGGCTCTGTCTGTGTTATATCTAGGTCACTCGCGGCTATGCCCTTGTCCCCCCAACCAACCCGCCGGGCATGTCAGAGTTGTTAGGGCAGCTTCAGTGGTTGACAGCCGCATCCTTGAGCTCAAGGCTCCTGCCACCTCTGTACCTGGGAAGGCCTTGGGGATGGCCAAGCCTGGGGCAGGCATCCCAGGCCTGTGTGAGCTGGGGGAAAGTGGCGGGATACCAACCTGCTCTCGGGCTCCAGTTTGCAGCAGATGGCAGCCAGGGGGAAGAAGGCTGGGGGGCAGTCTGTGGGGACAAACTTCTCCCAGAAGAGCTTCACGTTAAGGCCAAAGTCCAGTGTTCGGGGCAGGCAGTCAGGATCTGCATACACTTGCCCGATGATCTGCAGATGAGAAGACGGCTGGTCAGGAAGGGACTGTGGTGGGTGCGGTCACAGGGGAGTGGGTTACTGGTGTATGGACAGGAAGGATGGGCAGAAGAAGAGGGAGGTAAAAACCAAGGTTAGAGAGCTGTCTCCTATGCCCAAATCTCACTAACCCAGACTCTCCTCTCATCTGAGAGTTTGGTTACTAAGGAGGGTTTAGGAGAGGCTTCACTGTAGTAGAAGCAAGATGTTCTAAATCTGGAGAGGCAGCTCCACACATCCCACCCTGCCCTGCTGTGTCCCCTCGTGTCTATGTCCCCTGTCAGAGTTCAGGCTCTGGGAAGTGAGGTCCTGGGTCAGATTCATGTCTTGAAACCTTTCGGTGCCAGCCCTGTGCGCTTTGCACACAATACATGCTCAACTGACTTCTATTAAAGAAAATAATTTTTAAAAAGCCCTCCTTTATTATTCCAACCATCCCTTGTCTCCTCTACCACTCACCACTTGTAGGAGTTACAGAAGACTGAACATATATGTGCTTGACTGAGTGCTTCCAGACACACTGAGCTGAGCTCCTAATGGCAGAGATCTTTCCAAGATTCACTCTATCCACCCCCCAGTGCTCAGCACTGTGCTACACAGGCGGGCCCTTGTTGCAGGGGCTTCTTCCACTTGGGGGGCTGAGGACCACGGCACTACTAGGGCCCGGGGAAGGGAGACCAGAGGGAAAGGTTGCATCCGGACCAAGAGCTAGCTGGACAACTGTAAGGACCCTCTCATCTGCCCCTTGGGACTGGCTGCGGGACTAAGAGCAAGTCCCTGTCCCTTTCTGAGCCTAAGTTTCCTCACCTGAAAAAAACCCTGCCCAATCCTTCTCATGGGACCAAAGAGATTCTAATGTGTCAAGAGATGTGTGATAAACTGCAAAACCCTATACCACTTGTGCTGATTTTATGGTGAACTGTTCATCACGAGGAGGAGCAGTCCCAGTTCCGAGGGAGGGCGGAACTACTAGGCCCACTGCCTCAGGCCTGGCCTCTGTGCTGACTGGAGCTCACCTCACAGAGAACGATCCCGAAAGAGAAGACATCCACCGTCTCATCATAGCTCTTTCCTGGGAAAACAGAGGGGAGCAGGCTGTTAGGTTTAGTCTCTTATCCGCTCTGTACCAAGTCTGAGGCCAAACCAGGCCACAGCCAAGAACCAGGACTAGAATAGCCTCTGCCGGGACACCATAAAGGCTGTCCAGGACAAGGAGCCCTCTGAATATCATCTTTCCCCAGCCCTGGGTGGGCTGCCTCAGAGATCTTATAAAACACACTGCCCCAAATGAAACTGCATGGGACAGTGAAAGAGAACTGGATCAGGGTTCACCTGAACTCTGTCATTAGCTAGCTGTATGTTCCTGTGCAAGCCACTGAACTTCTCTGGGCCCCAGACTCTAGAAAACGGTTGAATTGGGCCATTTCTGAGGCCTCACAACCCAGTTCATTTCAAGAATCCCAGCCAATATTTCAGAGTGGCTCGAACACTATCCACAAGGGGGCACCATACTTCAGTTCTCAGCAAGGTGGAAGAAAAGGCAAAATCTCTGGCGACAAACACCGAGTTCTCAGCTACCCCTGGGACACAAAAGTCACAGTCAGATCTCACCCTAGGCCCAGGAGATCAGGGAGGAAGGAGTTTAGGAGGTCCAGTCTGGCAAGGGATAAATCATCTAGCCATCAGCTGTGGGTTCCTGTCCTTACACTTCACAGGCCTCCCCTGGAAACACCCAGGACTCTGATCCAAGATGTGGACTCCAAACTCCCCTCTGGGGGCACGTCCCCTCCATTGTCCCGTGTCAGGACTCACCATTCAGCATCTCAGGGGCCATCCAGTAGGGGTTTCCCACCACTGTATAGCGCTTCTTGCGGTCATTCTTACGCAAAGTGCGTTTCTTGGTGGCGGCCTTCTCCACTGGGGGCTTTTTCCTCTCCTCAACTATGAGCCGTGACAGCCCAAAGTCTGCCACCACCACGGTCTTGTCCTGGTAGGACAAGGGCCAGGTCAGGACTTGGTGAGGGCATTCCCAAGAGAAGTCATTGAGAAGGGGAGAAAAGGTACGTAGTAAAGGGGAGTCACAGCTAAAGCTCTCTCTGGCAGACAGGGCTGGTTATTTGTTTTCTAACAGTCTGCATCTGCGTAGCAGATTCCCCAGACCTGTGCGTGTTCACAGCAGAGACCCTGGAGCCTGGATGGGTAAGGCTCTGGGATCTGGAGAGTTGAACTCAGGGGCAGAAAAAGGGATTTTTTTTAACCCCATTGTGCCTTGTTCCCCAAAAGATTTAAGGCATGGCTAGAACCAGGGTAAGACAGAAAAAAATAAGGTGGAGGTAGGCAGTGGAGGGACTTGGGAGGATAAGTTCTTCTAATAGCTCCAGGGCAGTCGTGTGGAAAAGGGTTAAGGTTATTTAGTATGGACCCAGAGCGGAGAGCCAGGGCCAGTTACTGGACACCCAGGGAGCTAGACTGCAAGCTAACAGGAGGAATGGCATGCTAACAACCAGAGCTGATGGGTGGTGGGAAAAATGCTGGCCCCCAACTGGCCATTGTACATTTACCAGCTCTGTGGCCTCAGGGTGAGGCTTTGAGGTACCACAGTTGTAGAACAGGGTGTGGAGGGAGCTGCAATTCAGAACTACCATGGGGTGGAACCAGGAAAAACATCAGGACTCTATATACAGTTAAGGAACTTCTGGACCTCCCTCTGACCAAAGGATGTCGAAGGCTGCTACTGGGAGGAGGTGTAACTGTGTTGGCATGTGTTTGAGAGCCCCAGAAGACAGAGGAGGGCATCAGGTGCAGCAGGAAGGGCAAGACAGAAGCCCTAGGTGACAACCCAGGTCAGAGGGACAGTCTCCTTTGTGACAAGGCAAGAGGGCTGACCCCAGGCTGACCCCAGGGAGACCCAGGGTGGTGGGACATACCAGCTTGATAAGGCAGTTGTGTGAGTTCAGATCCCGGTGGATGATGCACATGGAGTGCAAATAGGCCTGGAACAGAAGTATGAGCTGAGGCCAATGGCCAGTAATTTAAGCAATTGCAGACTTTGCAACTGGGGGCTACTTTTCTCCCAGGCCATCCCTACTCAGCTTCAGAACCCAACCTGGACCCTGGGGCGAGGGCCTCCTCTGGTCACGCCCTTGTCCCAACACCAACAGAGAGCCAAAGGCTGCCTGGGCTTCCTCTCTCTCCCTGCTACCACCTTCTGACCATCCTTCGTTCACTGACGCCAACCCAGTGGCTGCTCTAGACCCTCCCAGCCCCCTCCTACAGACCCCAGCTCTGTGGGCCCCGGCCCTTGCATGCTCCCAGCCCCTCTACCAATTTTATGTAGATCCAATCCACCCGAAGCGAGTGCCCTCAGATGCACTGCTCCTAGGCCCCCTCACCATCATCCTCGCCCCAATCTCTGGCTTCAGCGGCCCTGTGATAGGGCAAGAAGGGACCTCCCCCTGGCTAGCTGGTTCTCTATTCCGGACATTCTCCTTCCCTGAGTTTTAGCACGCTCCTTGCTCTTCCCTGTCTACACTTTAACTTCTCCCTCTTCCTACCCCAATGTTTTCATGCAAATCTCTGTCTCCTATTCCATTCTCTGCCCCCACCACATCCAGGCCTCCATTCTTGGCTCTTGTCACCCGGCAGCCACTTCCTTTTCTTTCTCTTCCCTTCCCCAGCGAATGTGGAAGGAGCTACCTACACCGCCCCCTCCGGTCCTTTACAATACTGCTTCCATCCCGAGGCTCCTGGCTCTGCTCACATACCCAGGGAGCTCTTCCTAAATGCTGTAGGTCTTGTGACCTGCCCGCCCGTCCTTTCTCCAAAGGCTGCCCGCCCTTCTCCCATGCTACCTGCTCCTGAGACTCGTGTGCCCGCATTTTCCTTCCAGCCTCCTCAAAGCCACCTTCTCTACACATGCTGACCCCTACTAACCACCCATCAGCCTCAGCCAGCACTAGCTCTTCTCAAGCCTGTTTCCCCAACATCACTGCCCCCCCAAACACCTGGTAAATGACACCCCCATTCTTCTAGGTACCTCAAGCCACCCCAACTCCTCTTCCCCCACCTCTCCTCCCTTGCTGCCAACCAATCTCTCTGCACCCTGCCTCCCAGTCTCCCATCCCCACAGCCATACCTTAATTTGGAAACCTGAAATGTTTCACTAGCCCCACCCCTGGTCTCCCTGCCTTCAGTTCTCCCTACTCGACCCCCACACCTACTGACTGCCCTGGACTCATCTTCAAAAAAACACAGCTCTGCTCACAAAACTTTCTTGCTTAAGTATCTTTTACACCTGTCTTTTTGGCTTCCTAAATAAAATCCAGACTCCTTAGTTTGAAACACAGGGATCTTAATATATCTCCAGACTAGCACAGTCTTCACAGACCCCACATGAAGAGCAGCTGATTAAAATCTCAGGCTTGGGGGTCAGACTGACAAGCCTAAGCTACTTGCTCTGCTCCTTTCTAGCATCAGCTTCTCATCCGGAAGATGGAGTTGTCATGAGGGACACATCCACACACGTTAGTCCCTCAGCTCAGTGCCTGGCATACAGAAAGCACTCAGCAACAGTCACTGGCATTACTACTATAATTGGTCTCCTTCTTTCCCAGGTGAAACAGACTATTTCCTCCTCTCTCCTCCCAGGTCTTTGCTGCCGTCATCACCTCAACCTTGGGGCCTCTCGGCCAAAAGGAACTTTTATCTAATTCTGATCCATCCTTAAGGCTTAACTAGAACATATATGCCCCCCTTCTCTGATTTCACAGGCCGTGAGTTTCTCTACTTGCACCAAGTTCCCGCAGCAGCTGGACACTACTAGTTTGCCTTACCCATGCCCTGTTTGCCCTTGAAGATTTAGAACTCGTTAAGAGTAGCTTGTGGGCTAAGAGAAGGCAACTGGGGACAATCTCACAGTCACTGAGAGAAGCTGCTGACTGACCCAGCCCGCACAAGCTGCCCAGGCTGCGGGGCTCTGCCTTCCGGCACCTGCCTGCAATCCCTGCAGCTATCCTAACCCCCCCCCCCCCCCCGGCCACCTCGCCACCACTCCCACCCTTGGCAGTTGTTGGCAGAACTCACCATTCCAGAGGCGATGCCTTTGGCAAATCTGACCTTCTGCTGCCAGGGAAACGGGTCCTATGGGATGGAGGAATGCCATCAGAGGCTGTGTGGCCCTGTCCCATTTGGGATCCAGGCCCTGTGGGTGAACATGGGCTTCCCGTGAACCCTCCCTGCCTGTGCCCAGTCCTGCCCAGCATGACCCTTTGCAGGCAAAGCATCGAGGGTGGTTTGCTCACCACACTGCGCAGAAAGTCCTTCAGCGTGCCCCCCTCAATATACTCTGTTAGCAGGTTCAGCTTCTTGTCCTTGTATAGCACACCAATGAACTTGAGCACATTGGGGTGGTCCAGGCTGCGCATCACCTTCACCTGGGGGTGGTAGGGACCAAGGAGGGTGGATGGTTACTTCCCACTGTGTCTTTCTTACCCCCTTCCCTCCAGGGAGTCAGTCTGACAAGAGTTACCTGCATCTCCTACCTCCAGTCTTATGTGATGGGGTAGAACATTTCCACATGGGTAAGGATGCCTCACGGGCCTCACCTGTGGGATCCTGCTTTTCTAGGAATTTTACTGGGGGGGGGGGGGGACTCGAATGGGAGGGTTCAAGAGTAAAACAAAGGCCTGGAGGGCAATGGCCAGACCATGGGAGTACCAACCAAAGGAATGGAACAACTTGGGAGGGGTGGTAAAAACTGTGTGAACACTCCAGGGTGACAGTTCTCTGGGAGGCCCCACTCCAGGCTCCCTTAGCAGGGTGTTCAGATGGCAAGTGTAACGCCTAGTTGTCCTAAACTGGTCTGTTTTCATGTCCATCCCTCCCACTAGCTCTAAGCTCCTCTGAACCACATCCCATTTGTTACTGGATCCTTTGTACCCAGATCATGCTGTCTTTAGTAAATGTTCATTGAACAGATAGTTACGTATTCCTTTAGAGCTCTTTTCTGCTCAGCTTTTAAGAAAGTGATTCTTTTTTTTTTTTTTTTTTAGATTTTATTTATTTTAACAGAGAGAGAACACAAGCAGGCAGAGAGGCAGGCAGAGGCAGAGAGAGAAGCAGGCTCCCTGCTGAGCAAGGAGCCCGAAGTGGGACTCGATCCCAGGACACTGGGACCATGACCTGAGCCGAAGGCAGCTGCTCAACCAACTGAGCCACCCAGGCGTCCCAAGAAAGTGATTCTAAAATAAGTTTCCTCCCAGGGCACCTGGGTGGCTCAGTCATTAAGCATCTGCCTTTGCCTCAGGTCATGATCCCAGGATCCTGGGATCAAGCCCCACATCGGGCTCCCTGCTTGGTGGGGAGCCTGCTTCTCCCTCTCCCACTCCCCCTGTTTGTGTTCCCTCGCTCACTGTCTCTCTCTGTCAAATAAAGTCTTAAAAAAAAAAAAAAGTTTCCTCCTGAAACTGTTATTTAGTAAGATCTTTCCCTCTTCCAACAGTGACCCAAACTCCTAACTCCCATCACCCCATCTTCTTACCTCAGTCAGAAAAGTCTTCTGTGTTTCCTCATCACACCGAATTAACTCCTTCATGACCATCACTTTGCCGGTGGCTTTGTGTGTTACCTAGTTACAAAGGAGGGCAACTATTACTGGTGCAGAGTTCCGGCCAACTGTGTATATACGCAGCTGGCCATCCCATCCCCGGGAAGACCCACGGAGCCAGATCAGACTGACAGAGTTCATCTGCCGAAGACACAGCACGAGGCAACAGAGGCCTCAGAGGGGAGCATACCCTCTTCCTGGGAGAGCTGGGCATGCACAGAGGGGAGGCAAGAATGCAGAAAAGGGAAGTGTAGGAGGCAGGAAGGGACACTGCCAAGCCAAGCAGGGGCTCTGGTCATCTGACAGAGGAGTGAATCCCTTGGGCGAACAGAAGTCTAGGGACAGGAGGGTCAGTGCCACAGACATGCACCAGGGAGCTGGGTGGGTCAGGGTGAGCTCTCCAGCCCCAATGCCCTGAAAGCTGAGACACACGGCTTACCTGACCCCCCCTCCCAGCTCTCAGCAGAGGAGGAGGAGGAGAGAAAGAGAGAAAGGTTAGTCCCCAAGGCTGTTCATCAGGGAGGCAGGAGCCACTCCCCAGTGTGCTCCCTGCAATATGCCCAACACTGAGGCCTCAGGGCATCTGAAAACACCCGGGGACTGGAGGTGGCAGGGCCATGGGCACAACTCATCCCAACCTGGGTCTCCAGCTCCACCAAGCTCACTGTGACAGCAATACTGCCCTTAAGTGGCCTGGGAGGGCTGGAGTGTAGCCCTCACACCATCACCTGCAGCCAGGAAAGGGGCCTGGTGTCCTGTAGGGTGTGGAGTGAGATCATGTGATGAGAACTCCCCGAAAGAAGGTGAGAGAGGGGTTGGGGACAGAGGAGCAAAGCAGCTGCTGCCTGGGCTCACCTTGATGGCCTGCCCGAAGAAGCCCTTCCCCAGGACCTCCCCGTGGATCAGGTCACATGGCCGGAAGATCTGCTGTGAGTTGCTGCTGGAACAGCGGAGGGATTCTGAGCGGCTGATGTCACGGCTGAAGAGCAGGGGCTCCTTTGGGGAGCTGGGGCCAGGGGACTTGGAGATGCTGTTACTGCGCCTGAAGATGAGGAAAGATGATGGTAGGGCTAGGGCAGTCCTCAGAGGTCTGCCAGTAAAACCCTGGAAGTAGAAACCTCAAGGCCACCCTACTACCCTACCGATCACAACGTCTGTAGTTCTGGTGCTACGATGAGGGGAGCGAACTCTTACATCAGACAGACGTGCCATCTGGGGGCTGCAAACATCGGCAGTTTATTTAAGTATCAAAGCAGGAACCCTGGGCACTCACCTGGAATGACTGACTAGACTCTACTAGCTTACAGCTCAATATATGACAGTGCTGTAACACGGTAATCCACCACGTCCCATGTCTGCTTGAGTCAAGGTGCTAAATGGGTTAGATAGCCTACCGCCATCCAAAAAAATGACATGGGATTCTGGCTATTTTGCTCATCTTTCTACCCGTCTACATTTCTCCGAATTCTAAAATAATGAGCAATGTGATTTTTATAGCCAGTGTATTTACATTTTTAAAAGCAGCCAGTAATAGTAATGGTTGGTAATTGTTACTGACTTCCTGAAGAAGGGACAAGAAGGCTGAAGTCCACAGCACTGCAGGTAAACTGCAACCCTGAAAACACCTGTCTGGCACATCCTATCTCACTTGGGCTCCCAGAAAGGACAGCCCACAGGCTTCTCAGCCCCTGCTCTTTGTCTTTGACGCCCACCAACCATGCCCACAGAAGCACACAAGGTGAGCTGCCTTCTCTCCCGCACGATGGCCCTCCAGCCATCTAAGCAGCTCTCTGGCTACCCCTCACGTGCTCAGGCCTACCCTGCCCTTGGGTGCCACTACTCTACCAGCTTAGTTGTGCTGAGGCCAAGAGGGCAGCCAGAAGTTCGGGCCAGCAACCTGCAGGGAGGGCCCCGTTTCCAACAGACGCCAGGCAAGGGCCCTGAGTGATTCAGTCTGATCTCCTGATCAGGAGGGCGGATAGAGAACTTGACTCATAGTGATACTAACACGACCTCACTTAGTGCTGACCCTTTGCTGGCACCATGCTACTTTGCATTCCTTTCCACACTGAATCCTTACGTAATTGGTGCAACAGCCATCTTGGTCTTACAACCCCAGTTCATAGATGCAGAAACAGAAGCTCAGAGATGATGATGTGATTTGTGGCGGGGGTGGGGTGGGGGGGAGCTCAGCTCAAAGGTATGGTATGGGTGTGTCTACCCAGAAGGGCGCTGCTCCTGACTCCTGTTCTTTCAGTCTCCCTACCTGGCACCTGCATCCAGGGCGATTGCTCCCTCCTGGTGGACCTGGACAGCTCTGAGATTTTAACTGTTGGTCCCTCAAATCAAAAACAGCTTGCATTCATCTCTTGCTTTATAGTTTTCAGTGTTCTTATTTGTACTTATTAATCCTCCCCATACCCCTACTCCATCCTCTGAGCCCCGTGCCTCCCTTTGCTGGTCCTTTAGGGGCCAGCGTTGCTACCTCCTGTTCGGCTCAGGAGTTCAGTGGACAGGGCCTGATGCTCTGGTTTCTAAGGAAACCTGGCAGACAGCTGGGTCAGATCACGCACAGGCACCGGCTATGAACTCTGATTTCTACGGGGGGAGCTGGGTCAGCACAATCCTCATGGCCCATCCCTGACCAGCGCTTTCCCTTCCTAACTCTGCCGGCCTCCCAAAGCCAGCTCGACCTCATCTGATGGCTAGGCATGGGTCAGCTTGGAATCAGGGTAGGAGGCAGCACCTCAGGGAACGTCTCCTTAGTGTCCCTTCCAGATTCTCCTTGGTGTCCAGGGTGCTGAGGGTATGGGAGTGTGCGGCATTCTGCATGTGGGGAGAGAGTCGTGCGTCCAGCCGCAGCTGGTCCAGGCGCTGGGAGACAGGATCATGTTCAATCAAGAGCTGAAGCGTCTGGCTTGTCTGGTTAATCGCATCCTCTACCTGTGGCCAAGAGCAGTGTAAGGCTGGCTCCCACAGGCTGTCCCAACCCCGGCCACCCGCTGTCAGCCCAGATGATCCAAGCATACTATGGCCAATGTTCAACTTGGCTAATGGTGGCCTCCAGCTGCCAGCAGCCCCACAGTGCCCTCTCCCTGGCATCCTGTCAGAGATCCCATCTGTCAGACCATCCCTGCTATCCTGGGAATGTGCCAGCCTGACACAGGAGGTCACAGTGGTCACGAGCTCCACAGCAAGACAAGAGATATATTGGGGGTGGAGAAAGGCAAAGGCCATAGCATGATGTCCCAGAGGGTCTGTTCCATGTCCCATCCTCACATGACAGACTGGACACACATGGTACCTCTTCCACTCGGAGGGTGCGGACAGGGGTCCCATTGATCTCCAGGATGCGATCCCCGGGGTGGATGGCGTTGCGGTTGTTGGGACTGATGTGCATCCGGTTGACCCTGGGCCAGACAAGAGTTGAGGCAGGACGAAGACATCCTAAAAATGTACCTGACCAATTCCACTTGTGCAGGAAGGCTCACCATGCCCCAGGCTCCTACCGGCCCCCAAGACCCAAACCACTCACAGGGGAAAATGCAACACCCTTTACAAGGTACCCTCAGTAAAGGGCACCCCACTCACCCAGTGGCCTAAGCCAGAAACTTGGATGGCATCTTCCCTACCTGGAGCCCCCCACCCTCTGTCTTCAAAAATCCTGTCTTCACTTCATCACCATAGTTACCAACACCTCTCACCTGATCTTTCAATAGCCTCCTAAATGGTCTCTACACTACCAGGCTTGCTCCTCTCCCATTCAACGCCCATCCCAGCAATCCTTCTAGAATGCTAACCTGGTTGCATCACCTCATTGCTTATCCCTCAAAAGACCTCCTGAGTTTTTATAATCCCTATATGACTTAATAGCCCCCTTTCTGGCTATTCCCAAACACCCAATCTACACCAGACACAACCCCAGACTTCCACCTCTGCACTGAACACAATGGCCACCCCTCTTCATCTAATGAGGTCTGGATGCAGTTCTCACCTCTTGATGACTTCCCCAACCCTCATACTTCTCACCTATACTGCAAGCACCTAGTGCTTGACACACAGTAAAGGCACAATCACTCTTTACAGGGTTGGGAGCCACGGGTGCTTCATTAATGGTATTAGACAAACACAGACTCTTTCCCTATCTGGTCTCTGGCCTGGACCTAGGATGAAGTCTTAACTTTTTTCTCTTTCTTCCTCCATTCATTTACTCAACCAACAGAACAATAATCAATGAACATGGACTACATGCCAGGCACCATTCTAGGCCCTGGGGGCATGCAGTACTGAACAAGACTAAGTTCGAGAAGGAACTCATCAGGAGGACAGATGATAAACTAATATACATAATCAAGCCAGCTAGTTTCAAAGAATAAACATGATCTGAAACCTGACACGTGAAAGGTGAGCCGTTCTGGCATTGGTATTGGTAGGAAGCAACCGAGGCAGAGGGAAGAGTACGTGCCAAGGCCCAGGTGGGGTTACAGCCTAGTGAGCTCCCGGAGAAAGATATGAGATGAGGGTGAAGGGAGCTCTGCACCCCTTGAGTCCCCCCTACGGACTCTGTGTAACAACTCCTGCTCTAGGGGTTCTCAAAATACTCACTCTTTGACTTGCACAGTGGTGGCATAGTTGGAGCAGGCACTTTCCACGGACACGGAGAAGCCCCGTCTACCCTCGGTGGTGGCTGGCATGGAGATGTGTGTGACGGAGTAGGGCAGCTGGTCCTGAACAGACTCCGTGGAGAGCCTCTCAAACATGGGGGCCAGCACCACCTCATTATGGCACTTCCCACTGGGAAGAGGAACATAAAAGGGGCTAAGATCCCGGAGCCCCACCTGGAAGCCCCCAGCAACTACTGCACCATGTGTGGCTTCAAGCAACAGTACCCACATTCCCACTATTACCATCCTTGCCATGATTCCAGATGGCTGCTCAGAACAAGGAGCCCAGGGTCTCGAGGGTAGGCTGGGAGTGTGGGTGCCATGGCGTGGGTTCTCTTCGCTCTGCTTTTGACTCACGGTGAGAACCAAGCCCCATTCCTCTCTCAGGGCCTCAGTCTGACTTGTCAATTGAAGAAATTGGACTGAGTGAATTTTAAGGGGCTTTTGCCTTTAACTTGCTGGGATCCTTCTCCTAGGGGACCTTCCCAGCCACTCTCCCTCTGGGAGGATTTCAGGGCAGGGTATCGTTATTCTCATAGCAGGTGAGGACAGGGGGCAGAGAGATGTTCACTGTCTTGCTAACAGATTACAGAGGTCGTTATGGGCACTGCGATGATAGGAATCCAGTGCTCTGATACACTCGTACTGTTTCTGCCCAACTCACACTGCCACCTCCTTCTCTCTCTTGGCCACTCTTGTAGGGGGAGGATGGACACCACCTTACCAGTAGAGGGTGGCATGCTGCACCAGGGCATATGCGTCCCCATCCTCAATGATCACCTTGCAGCTCATACAGGCAAAGCACTCTGGGTGGTACTTGAACTCCCCCGCCACCTGTAAGCAGAAAGGGAGAAGGGTAGTCAGATGATGGATGGAGGAAGTTAGCTGTCACAGCTGGAGGGTAGGGGTAGGTGAGTGACCTCCAATCAAGGATCTACAGGTCCTAGTCACAATCCACCTTTGCACTCCCTGCCCTAGAGCTTCCAGAGGATGAGTCAGATTGGTGCCTCCCTGTCATTTCTGAGATTATAAAAAACTGTTTTGGTCTAATCCATGAGATCAAGTCACCAGAAGTCATCATCCCCCCTAGAAAGGCACAGTTCCTCTAACACAGGGTTGGCACAGGGTTGGTGACTAGGCTTAAAGCCCTTTTCTTTTCTTTTCTTTAAAGATTTTATTTATTTGACAGAGAGACATGGTGAGAGAGGGAACACAAGCAGGGGGAGTGGGAGAGGGAGCCCAATGAGAGGGAGCTCAATCCCAGGACCCTGGGATCATGTGGCAAAGGCACATGCTTAACAACTGAGCCACCCAGGTGCCCCTTAAAGCCCTTTTCTGGAACAGGTAAGGAAGGTGGAACTTCTCTCTAGCAGCCCATTCAAGGGTCTCCTTTCCTGATTCTCTGCACTCAACTTGGGTGTATCCTCCTCAACCTGTAATGCTCTCCTTTGAGGCCTTCATCCCATTGTATTGTGTCTCCTCCCTGCCCACCCACCCATCCACCCCCCAACATCAGACTGTTAAGTTTTTAAGGGAAGAATCTTACCTGGCACTTAACTGGTACTCAACAAACATCTGTTAAATGATTGAAGAAATAAAAGGGGAGGGCTTGGCTGATAAAAGACTAGAAGATGAAAGGCCATGGGGAACCAGAGGTACCGTCAATGGACTCTGATGACCAAGAAGGACTCACTCACCATGACAGGCCCCGTCATCAGCAGAGAGCACCCATGGCAGAACTCCCCAAACTTTCCCCAGTAGTCCTTGTGGCAGTAAAGCTTCCCATCCTTCTCATAGTACCAGTTGGTGAGGGAATCCTGGCATTCTGAACACCTGAAAGGAAGGAAACAAGAAATTCTTCTGGATCCTTTGAACCAGGCTACACAGGCTGTCTCTGGCTTCCAGGTTTAACAGCAAAATGGACAGTCCTCTCCTTGATCCAAAGCCAGGATGGGGGAAAGTTACAGTTTACTGCTATCCCCTCAAAGGAAGTTGATTCAGAGTGAAGAAGATCCCAGAAACCAGTTCTTTGGTTGCCTGCCTCACCTAGGAGACATTAACCTTTTTGGGTCTTCAAGCCCTTAGAGAATCTAACAACGGTCAAGAAGCCTCTCTCAGAAAGGCACATAAAAGGAAAATGTGCATATTATTTAGGTATGGGGTGTGTGTGTGTGTGTGAAGGACTGAAACCTAGTCATGGCCACAGTTAAAAACCTCTGGTCTAGACAGGTATCTTGATGAACCAAAGAAATTCAGTCACCTCTGTTCAAAAACCTACTCACCACCAACACCACTGGGGATGTAACACTCTTGAGAAAAAATCATGTTAAGCATTAAGAAACAATCAGGTAAATCCAGAATGTGGGTCATTCTGAAAGACTACTGGTCTTTTTTTTTTTTTTTAAAGATTTTATTTATTTATTTGTCAGAAAGAGAGAGAGCACAAGCAGGGGGAGTGGCAGGCAGAGGGAGAAGCAGGCTCCCCGCCAAACAAGGAGCCCGATGCAGGACTCGATCCCAGGACCCTGGGATCATGATCCGAGCCAAACGCAGCCGCCCAACCAACTGAGCTACCCAAGCGTCCCAAGACCACCGGTCTTGCCTCTTCCAAAAAGTTAATGTCATGAGGGGAAAACAGGTATAGGGATTAAAAAAGCCTAGGGACACAGCAACCAAATATAACACTTAAACCTAGGATTCAATTCTGGATTAAAAAAACAGCCATGAGTGACTTTTTGGAACAACTGAGGAAATTTGAATTTGGACTATACATTAGATTATATTGTGAAATTACTATCCATTTTCTTAGGTGCAATAATGATACTTCGGTTATACAGAATTTTTAGAAGAAACAGATTAGAGTAAGGGTGAAAGTCAAGTTATCTACAACCTTTTTCATAGTTCAGCAAAAATAAAATCCAGTGTGTGTGTGTGTGTGTGTGTGTGTGTGTACACATACTTAAAGGGAAACTGGCTTAAGTTAACAAATCTAGGTGAAGGATACATGGGTATTCTTTGAACTATTCTCTTTTTAAGATTTTATTTATTTATTTGACAGAAAGAGAGAGATTACAAGTAGTAGGCAGAGAGGCAGGCAGAAAGGGGGGGGGGAGCAGGCTCCCTGCTGAACAGAGAGCCTAATGCGGGGCTTGATCCCAGGACTCTGAGATCATGACCTGAGCCGAAAGTAGAGGCTTTTTCTTTTTAAGATTTTATTTATTTATTTGACAGAGAGATCACAAGTAGGCAGAGAGACAGGCAGAGAGAGGGGGAAGCAGGCTCCCTGCTGAGCAGAGAACCGGATTCGGGGCTCGATTCCAGGACCCTGAGATCATGACCCAAGCTGAAGGCAGAGGCTTTAACCCACTGAGCCACCCAGGCGCCCCTGAACTAGTCTTTCAACGCTTCTATATATTTGAAAGTTTTCAAAGTAAAGTAATGGGGGAGCCAAAATTCTATCAGCACTGTGCGAGATATACGTCAGACCCACAGCTCCTTTCTTCTCCAGTTACATGATTGTAAAGCTCCACCCCTCAGTCAGGTTGGGTGTGTTCTCAAGCCAAGTCTACACAAGATAAGCTCCTCCTCATTTCAGGACCCAGAGTTAAGGGCTTCCTGGCCTGCTGAGCACAAGCTCTCTTTCCAGTGAAGAATCTACTCATGTTGTCAAGACTTTGTACCACCCACCCTGGCCACATCCTTGCTTCTGAGGAGGCAGGATGGAGTTACCTCTTAGTTTGAATCCTGACCCTGCCAACTCATGTCATCTTGGGGAAGTTACCTTACTTCTTTGACCCAGTCTCCTCATCTGTGAAATGGACTACTGTGAAAACAAAATAACATGTATCAAACTATATAGATGTTCATATAAAAGGCTAAGTACAGTAAGAACTCAATAAGTGTTAACTGCTTTTAAAGGTGATGATAATGCTAGCTGCTCACATTTTTGCCACTTCCTCCACTAGCTGGGTAGCTCTGGACGACTTCTCTCAGTCGCTTTTCCTCCCTGACAAAATGTGACTAACGGCATCTTAGTACAAAGAGCACTGTGAGGATTAAGTGAGCTAATATACGATGAAAGCCTTTTGCAAACTGTGAAGAGCGAAGCAGGTGTACTATTACAGTAACTTGGTAAGCACTGTAGATATAAAAGATAGATATACAGATTTCCCTACTCCACTTTCCAAGAGCTTATAATGAGTTAGGGAAGAGAAAGTCTAAACAAAACTTAACAATGAAAGGTGAGAGGTCACAATGGGTGCTACTACTTCCGGGCACTGCAGGAGGTAGAGGAGGGAGACAGGAAGGAGTTGAAGCAGCTGTGGAAAGCAACCGAGCTAGGGAGGTCTAGAGAAGCAGGACCCTGAGAATTTCTCTTTATGGAGTGTCCAGTTTCCCCTGGGTGCTCAACACCAATGGCTTCTGCCGTCAGTTTTTCCCATCCTATAGCATTTCCTCTTGTTCTTTGGATGCTGAACTTCAAGGACTTGAGAGCTGGGTACAGCACGAAGAGTATGGGTATGAAGTACCTAGAATGGTGTAATTAGAACCATGAATTACAGGAGGTGGTGGGGAAGACCCTGTTCCGGGCATGTAGTTCAAGTTCCTTTCAGTGTAAAAGGCATGCAAGATGAGCTCTGAGTTGGGAAGAATAAGGCCTGGTTCAAGTTCTTGGGAGCTATGTGCCCTTGGACAGGGCCCTTTCTCTCTCTGCATATAGTTTCCCCATCTGTAAAATGAAGTAATTGGACACCCCCATACCCCCTTAATCCTGTGCCTATCAGGTCTTTCCCTAATGATCCAGGGTTCAAATCTCAGAATCACCACTTACCACCTCACTGCTCTTGGGCTGGCTGCTTCACTTCTCAGCTGTGAAGTGGCAACATCACCACGTACTTTCAGGGTAGCAGTGAGGACGTTAAATCCAGTTCTGAATGACTGTGAGGAGCTTAGCAGAGGGCCCGCACTAGAAGCAGGGGCTTCCTTCTTGCCTCCCAGCTTCTGACTTGAAGCTCTTAGGTACCTGTCTTTCTCCTTCAGGAGATTGTGAGCTCCTTGAGGACATGAGCAGGGTCCCGTTTACCATCGGTAGACGCAGCACCTAACAAAGGGCCCAGTAGAGTAAGCCCTCTGCAGATGTTTCCAAACTAAAAATGGTGGGAATGGCAAGAACTGGCAGTCCAGATGGGAGCACAAGCATTCTGTGGCTCACGGTCACCAGGTCCTGCCCTTCTGCTGTCTGCAGTGCAGAAAAGCTGGTGCACATGTATTTGCACCTAACTGCAGGCCTGGGCCCTCTTACACCCTCTCAATGGTATGTGTGCTGCAGGGCACAGGAGTACCAGAACACGTCCTCCTTTCCAGTGCCAATATCCTGCTTTTGTGTGTTGCAAGTAGCCCTGGCCAGGCCCAGGAGAGTGGGGAGAGAAACGAGTGCAGACATGCAGGCGAGAGCCACGCCAGGCTTCTGGGAAGAACACCTGCCTGGAGAACGACACCACCAGGGCACACATCTGTGTCAAGGAATGCTTTTGAAGGGTATGGCCAGCTATACAGTCAAAGTCGGCTGTCACAGGTGTCTGAAGAACAGGAAGGTGAACAGCTGATAGGAGAGCTGGCTGTGGGTCCCTAAGCTGTCTTGTCACAACTGGTTCTCAGGTCACTGGAGTGGTAGACTTATTAGACTCCTATTTTAGATATTAAGGAGAGTTACTGTTACCTGTTACTTGAATGCCAACCATATTCTGGGCACTGTATGAGGTGCCCGACTTCCATAATCTCTAATCTTGATTGCATCCTACAAGGTGACAGGATTATCCCTGTTCTATAGACCGGAGGCTGAAAAGCAGAGTCAAGTCACTTCTGCAAAGTTGCCCAATACATACATGATGGAGCTGGAGTTTTAACCTGTGTATTCTTGGCCATGAAGCCATTTCCACTACACTGCATCACCAGAGTAATGCAGCACATTCACTAAGCTGGGCCTCAGGATTTGCATCTGTGAAAATAAGGAGTCTGGAGCCCTGAGAGCACAAGTCCCTTTGAGTATTAACATGTAATGAGATTTCCTTTTAAATCCAAGTACTGAACGTTAAATGGCACAATGATTCTCTCCTTCTTTTAGTCCACAGTGTTGTGTTCCCCAGCAGTCTCTGCCTTTTTAAGAATCTAAAACATATTCTGGGAATTTTAGGTGCTACTCCAAAAAATCCCCCCTCGGAGTCTTGGAGGCCATGGCCATGTTTCTCCCAAAGCCAAGGCTTTTTTCCAGCTTTCAATTTTTTTAAAGTTTCATGTGAAGGTCAAAATCTGCCCTAGCGTGGGCTGCCCAAGGGCATCCAGCTTAGAAGCAGTGGAGCTGCTGGTGGAGCCATACAGCGAGGTCTGAGGCATTGGTCAACACCCTCTCCCAAGCAACCAGAGTGAATAGAGGTGAAACCCTCCAGCCAGGAGAGATCACAGAGAGGCCCATATGCAGTGAGAGCAACCTCCAAAATTCCTCTCCCAAAGCACTAAAGAGGGCTGGGGTAGCTGCCAAGTGAACTGAAACTTGGGGGTCACTTCAATGGGTAGCTCAGATCCAAACTAAGGACTTTTTTTAAAAAGATTTTATTTACTTATTTTAGACAGAGGGCAAGCACGCGAGCGGGTTGCAGGGTGGGATGGGGTAACAGAGAGAGGAGAGAATCTGAACCAGATTCCCTGTTGAGCATGGAGCCTGATTCAGGGCTCAGTCCCAGGACCTTGAGATCATGACCTGAGCCGTAATCAAGAGTCAGATGCTTTACCCACTGAGCCACCCAGGTGTTCCTAATGATTTTATTTTAAAGTAATCTCTATACCCAATGTGGAGCGTGAACCCACAATCTCAAGATCAAGAGTCACATGCTCCACCAACCAATCCAGCCAGGGATCCCAAACTCAGGACTTTTGAGTCAGCAGGGAACACACAGTTTAAAAAAAAAAAAAAAAAGATAATTAGGTTGAGATTCTCACAAATAACTCTTTCAAGACCTGGGTCTACATTCCTTCTTTGGCATTTACTATCTGTGTCACCTCAAGCCAGTTATTTCATGACTCTGGGCCTTAGTTTCCTCATTTGTGTATTGGTGATAATAAAACTTCATGAGTTTATGAGAATTACGTACAAATGCCCAGAACGATCCCAGGCAGGTGCCCAGTAAATGTTCATTTTCCTCCCTCCCCTCTTTAGTTTGAGAACACCAAGGGCAAAAGTAAGCAGACTCCTTTCCCTCCATGCCTAAGCAATACAGATCGGATCGGTATCTAGGCCCAGAACCAAACAGATTTCTGTTGACTAGAGGAGGTCTTAAAATGAATTCCTTATCAAATCAATTAGAAACCAATTGATTGTTATCAATTCCTATCAACTGGGAAATAGTTACTGTGCATCTAGGATGTGCAAGACCAAACAGGCAAGGTGCTGTGCTGGGAAATGCCAAGTGAGACATCGGCCCAGCCCTCACTCACATGCACATTCTTCAGAACAAATGTTTACAGGTTAAAATTTCAGCCTTATGTGGTTGAAGCAGCCACTATTTACAGTAGATTTACAAAGTTTAAAGAACAAGCCCTCCCATGTCCTGGTAAAGGCCTGGTTGGATGCTCATCCTTAGCCCCCTGAATAAACAGACTGTTGGGGAGAAGTTGCTTCCAGCCCTTTGCCTCTGAGCTCTGACAGGGCTCAAAAGGGAAAATGGGCAGGTCTCTCTGCCACAACCTGAAGGTACTGTGACCAGGGATGCCAATCCTCCCCCAGGCACAGAAAGGCAGATATAATAGGGGCTAGATGGACCATCAGAACCCTCCTACCACTGAAAATCCCTTTTTTTTCCTATTTCCTGCTGAACCTGTAGACTGAAACAGGCTGTAAATGAAGCTGTAATTATTATGGACTATGTTGTTATCCTGTTTTTTAAAAAAATTAATCAAACACATAATAAGCCTCTGATCAGCAAGAAATAAGTGTTATCAGAGTGTGTTGATTCAGTTCCAACCAAAAGCCAGGAAACCTGTAGACTCGAGCAATGTGTACAGTCATACTGGAGAGTAAAGCCTTCATGATAAGGAAAAAATGGACAAGAGCTTGTGCTGTGCGTCTCTGAGAACCACATGAGTTACGGGCTTATAGGAATCACTCACCTGATCTGAGTCCTTCACTTTCCAGATAGAGTTCTAGAGGACTTAAGGCAGTTGCCAATGTTACTGCTAAGGTGGGCAGAGTTGAGAATAATTTTTCCCTTTAAACATGGGTTGCTTTAGAATACAAAGATGCACTTGTTTTCTTCAAGAGACAATGTGTAAATCAAACTCGTTAAATCAATGTTGGACATTAAGTGAAATTCTATAAGAAAACAATCCTTTGAACACGTCAGACAAAAGTTATTCCTTAATTTACCTCTTCTGTAAATCCCAATTTGAGGCATTTTCTTACTTGGGAGCACACCTATAATTGTATCTCCCCTCTATCACTAGTGGCGTTGGCGGAGAAGACCGTGCACCCTGCTGAGTGCAGTCAGGCAGGGTTGTACAGGGTAGAGAAATTACATTCTTCGTTCCCTGCTCCCTCGTCCCTCCCTTGTGCATTGTCACGCCTGATCATGTCCCCGTGGAATTTGGTTGCGTCACCTTCCTGCAACCACGGCCCTAGAACTCCTGTGGACTTTGTACTCCCCCAGACACTTGGGGTCAAGGACTTAATTTGCTTCACAGTATCTGGCAAGGGTTGTGTTCAAGAGCCCAGGAAGTCCAACTCCTATGCTCTGTAGCAGAGGAAACCGAAGCCCAGGGAGGGGACTGGCCCCTGGTCAAAGAGGAGCCCTGGAGAATGCCCTGTAATAAGGGAGGAGGCTGATGGTGGGACCGGTTTTCTGACCAGTGACAGTGGTGATTGATTAGACTGATAGTTGGGAGAGCAGAAGGTCTGGGTGGTCCCTCCTGTGGGGCAGAGCCCTGCATGCTGGCTATCTCTTCAGAAGTGGCTACAGGAATGTGGCCTCTCATTTGGAGGAGATGGGGGGTGGCTAAAGTGAGTCAGTAACCCCCTGACTCCAGCTGGGCAAACAAGAACTGGGGCAGAGAGAAGGTAGTCAGTTCCCTAGAGGCAGAGAGAGCAAGGCAAGGAACAGGCAGACCTGGGTAGCATTGGTGGCATGACCCTCAAAAGGTTCAAGTTGAGAGTTCATTTTCTGCTCTAACTTCTGAGTTGTGTCCAGTTCCCAGAGATGAAAAGGGGCAAGGCATTCCTGGCTTCTCAGGGAACAACCCCTCCCCCAAGCTGCCTTTCCAGGATTAAGAGTAAGAGGGATTAATGAGGCCCTGGTCTAAACTAGTGGCTACTTCAAACACTTGGCATCTTGATTCCACACGGTAAAACCTACTCCTCAACTCAAGATCAATTCCCATTGGCTCTTCAGAAAAGAATTTTTGCCATCCCTTCAATGTGCCAGGCAAAACTATGGGGGCCCTTTTTGGACTCTCTCTGCTAGGAGAGAAAAGCAAATCTGACACTTGCCCTTGGGGGAGGTGTGAACAAAGGAAGGTACAGCCTCCTGAAGAATGAAACAAACTCAGGAAGATGGGAAAGGCTGACCAGAGAGACCCCACATGTTATTTCTGTTGAAAGTGGCCTCTTCTGTAAAATGGGAATACATAGTTCCAACAGGCTTTGAGAGAATCAAAGGATAAAGTGCCTAGTGGGGGAGGAGGGGGCGCCTGGGTGGCTCAGTTGTTATGAGTCTACCTTAGGCTCAGGTCACGATCCCAGGGTCTTGGGATAGAGCCCCTGTATCTGGCTCCCTGCTCAGCGGGAAGCCTGCTTCTCCCTCTCCCGCTCCCGCTCCCCCTGTGTTGCCTCTCTCGCTGTGTCTCTGTCAAATAAATAAATAAAATCTTAAAAAAAAAAAAAGTGCCTAGCAGAATGCCTGAAGAGTCAGCACTGAAGACTGGTTCCCTTCCCCTCCCCCCAAATCCAAAGGCTTCCCACCACTCTACCAGGGTCCAGTAATTCCGAGAAACCACATGGTGTTCTGCTTTTCTGCTCAGGGCATGGCCACCTGACTAGTATCCTGGCAGCGAGGTCTGGGCAGGAGCTGGGTTGGGGAAGCCAAAAGGGAGAGGTCGACCAGGACCACTGGTGAGGGGGAGGCAGCCCTTGGAACAACAGGCTGCTCCCAAAGAATGAAAACAAGCCCCACCCTGGCCAGGAATGGCTCCATTCAGGAGGGACCCTGAGGGCCAGAAACCCCCTGGGGAGTTTCTGTTGGAGGTAGGGTGGGGCAGAAGCAAAGAAAGGCAGGTCAGAAGTAGAAAGTTTCCACATCTCCCTTGGAGAAGCCCTACAGAAAAAGGCCCACAGAGGTCTCAGGCCTGGGGACCTGGCCTGAGTGGGGTGGGAGTGCAGGGGTGGGGTGGGGGCTGGGCAGAAGCTCAGAACACTCCAAAAGCCAATCGCCCGAGTCTCAGAAGGATCTGCCCAGGCCTTTCCCTAGCAACTGTACTCACCTGGGAGCTTAGAAGCCCTTAGAGCCAGAGGCAAATGTGCTTGCCATTAATAGAAAAAACGTTTATAGAGCACCTACTGTGTACTAGGCTGCCCACACCCAGGCCTTGCCAGCTTCTTCCACGCTGTTTAACAAAACTTGCCTATCCTGCTTGTTGGGGCAAATTCCTGGCAGACAGCTCGGCCTAAAGGTAAGACACGTGAAAGGTGGAAGAAAGCACCCTATTTGTGCTCTTCCCCCCGGAAGCAGTAACACCAAGAACAGGCAGGGTCACCGGCATCTTTTGGAGGCTCTTCCAGGTGTGCCTGGGAAGGAAGGAGAGCCAGAGTTCCCCAGGAGCTTCCGTCTGGGCATATCCCTCACGTCACCATTCCTAGAACATGGTGGAAGCCTTCACCAGGCCTATTCTGCTTGGGAAGAGCTTCTGCTAGCTTCTACCTGACAGTGCCGGTGGTGAAGGGACAAGTGAAATCTGAGAAGCAGGTTTAGGGAGGCCTCGCCCTCCCCTCAGGACCAGGGGCCAGAAGAGGAGATGGAGAGGGGGACTCAGAGCCCAACTCACCGAAAGGGGTCTCTGGAGGTGAAGTAAGCCGGGACGGACAAGTAACTCCCCATCTTCTTCCCACACCAGATAAACAAGCTCAGCTGCAAACCCGTCTGGGAGTGCCTCAGGCTGGCTGCGGACGGCCACCATGACAGGCCCAGGGCTCCCGGCACCTCTGGCCGTGGGCGGGCTGCCCAGGGCTCACCTCTCCCTCCGGAGAAGCCGGAGGGGCGTGAGGACTCCAGGCCACTTGCCCCCCGGCAGATTCCCGCAGGGGGTCATGACTGGGACGGCTCCTCCCCAGTTCTCGGAAGCTCCGGCGGACCCTCGGGATTCCGGGAGAAACACCTCTCTGCAGAGGCTACAGACACACGGGGATTCTCGGCCCGGGCCGGTGACTAGCTAAGAAAGAACCACGGCTGTCAAGTTAGCCTTCTCCTTCAGTCCCTCCCCTGATGAGGGAGGGAGGGAGGGAGGGAGGGAGGAAGAGGAGGGGCTCCTCGCGGAACCGAGGTGTGTGGTTGGAGCAGCTATTAGGAAATAGACCTTGCAGGCAAGGGGTGGAGCTGGGCTGGAGGGAGGCTGCAGGCTAGCGCCAGACCACCAGGACTGGCTGAGCGTCCGTCCCTGAGCTGGGGAAGGGCACCGCCGGGAGAGAGAGCGAGCCCATCTGCCTCCCCAGCTTGAGGAGACGCCCAAAGGATAGTTAACTCTGCTCGGAGATGAAGGAAAGCACAGGATACCAATTCCGGGCCAAGCCACGCCCCCCCAAAAGCCGGGGTAGGGGGTCTATTGGGCAGGGGAGGCAGGTCTAGAGACTAGAGACCCAGGTCTAGAGAGCTGCCTACTAGGTTCTCGGCTTGGGACTGGTATCTACTGGGTCCTGGCGCTGGGTCCCCATTCATCCCTTTCCTCTGCCTGGCCTGGGGACAGCCCCCAGAGCTACCAATGCCGGCTGCCACTCCACTTCTGGGCAGAGCTGTGCTGAGCATGAGGAAAGGAGGTCTAGAGTGTTAACTGACGTTTGTCAGTTTGTTAACTGAGTGTCCACGTAGCAAGCCCCTTATAGCACTTTCTTATTTCTCCAAGATGAAAATTATCTCCATAAACAAAGAAAGCAAGGTTCAGAGAGATTAGCTAACTAATTCAAGGCCAAAATACTATTCAGTAGCAGGGCTGGGATTTAAAGATTTTTTTTTTTTTTTAATTTGAGATAGAGAGTGAATGGGGGGACAGAGGGAAATGGAATAGCAGGAGCTCCATGAGCAGGGAGCCTGATGCGGGGCTCAATCCCAAAACCCCAGGATCAGACGCGAGCTGAAGGCAGATGCCCAACCAACCAAGCCACCCAGGTGCCCCAGGGCTGGGATTTAAAGGTAGGCCCCTTTATGAGAGGTCCCTATGAGAGCTCCACAGCCAGAGCTCTCAGCCCAGAGCTCATTCTGACTCTTTAAGGGGAAATATCTCCCTCGAAGCCTTTCTGCAAGTTGGAGACAGCCCAAGAACTGGAGCCAGGTCACCTGTTACCTCTCATTTTTTTCTTTCATTGCTAGAATGCCATCCATTGGCCTCAGTGGGCACTGGTGCTTCTTCTGCTGTGTCCATGGCAACCAGGCTTCTCAAATTGAAAAATGGGGCATGATGGAGGACAAGGCTGGGAGTGTCTGTGGGGATGATGGGCCTAGGTATCTGGAGTGGCGGCCTGGCAGAAGAGTACCAGCTGAGGGGCTGACCAAACCAGAGAGCCCACCAGTGGGAAAGCCCCTTATCCCTCTGCCTGCAGGACTGTGAGGGGAAAAGCAAGGTTGCTGGAGTGGGAAACGTCCAGACCTCACTGTTGGACTTGAGGGAGTAATAGCAGCTCTCTCTCACCAGGCACACATTCCTCTTCACTGAGGTCACCCTATCACCGTGACAGGAAAAGTCTGTGGCAAAGGTGGTGGCTGGGTTACAAGGGAACCTTTTCCCATTCCTCTATTGATTGGGCACATGGGTAACAATGAATGTGATAAGAGAGATTGTGTTTGCACCCTGTTATAAGATAGCATTTATTAAACACTTAGTATGTTCCAGGTTCTGTGTTAACTGCTCTCCACTTGTTATCTATCATACTTAAAATTGCCAATATATGGGGTAAATGTTATCATCCCCATTTAACAGATGAAGAAACTGAGGCTCAGAAGGGTTATGTTAATAACCTGAAGACAAACAGCTAGCAAGTGGTGCAGCTGGTGCGTGAAATGCAGCATGGTGCATTTCAAACCCAGTCTGTGATTGTAGATCAGGGGTCACGACGCTTTTTCCCTAAAGGGCCAGAGAACAAATATTTAAGGTTTTGCAGGCCTACACAAATACAGAATCTGTCAGTGCAGTGCGGAAGTGGCCATATATAAAATATAAACAAATGGACATGGCTGTTTTCCAATAAGCCTTTATTTGTGGACAATGAAAATTGAATTTCATGTAATTTTCATGTGCCATGAAACATTCTTTTGCTCCCCCCATCATTAAAAAATGTAAAAATCACAAGCCACACAAAACCAGGCAATGGGCTATAGTTTGCCAACCTCCACTCTGCAGCCAAGGCATTCAACCACTCTGTTTACTGCCCCTAATAGTGAAGACCAACTTTTGGCATGTGCGCAGGGCTCAGCCACATCTATCTACTAGCACGCAGACACCACACCCCAGCCCCAGAGGCAGCCAGCAGGCAGTAAGCACCGGACAGGCGCTCACTCTACACCAAGCACTGCTCAGCACTCACACATAAAAATCAAGTTTAACCCACACAATCAGTAGTGCTATGTTTTCTCCCTTTTTACAGAGGGAGGAACTGAGGTACAGAGTCTAAATTGCTTGTATGAGGTTACCCATACAAGTAACGTACAAGAGTAAGTGAAAGGAGAAGCCAGGATTCGAACCGCAGTTTCTATACCGAGCTCCACCATCACTATGCTGGAGCCCAGTCTGGGCCTGGAGCCAGACTGTCTGGGTTTGAATGCGACAATGCACTGTGTGTAAGTCCTTGGCCCAGAGTCTGGAACACATTAAGGGTTGATAAATGTTAGCTGCTAATATCATTAAGACTATTGTTACTACCACTATGGGCTAGCTATGTGGCCTTCAGCAAGTCACTGCCTCTGTCTGGGCCTTGCATATGTCTCTAAATAGCTTCCGGCTTCAACACTTGTCAACCCTATGAGGTTGCAGAGGGTTCCCTGTTTTCTTTCGGTCTCAAATTGAGTTTAAACCTCTTGAGCCAACTCTGAGGTGATTGGGATCCCAACCTGGGAGCCACGCAGGAGCAGCAGAGGAGGTAGGGCAGGGTGGAAAGGGTAAACAACACACAGGATACCAAAAGGCCCGCCCAGCTGGAAAGCTGGGAGCTCTCTTTCTCCCAGTGATAGAGCCAACTATTTCTCACCAAAAATCTATTATGTTCCCTTGTAATTCGATCAGGCAAGAAGGGGGCCCCAAATTAAGTCTGGAACTAGAAAATTATCTTCTAATTGCACCCTCTGATTTCCCTCTGATGAACAGAGTGCAGATGGAAGAAAATGCAAGCCACAAAGAGACTGGGGCCAGGGAGCCCATGAGCATAACTCCTCTTGACATTTCACACAGCTCTGCTGTTCCAGCGGCGGCGGGCGCAGTGAGTCGGTGTCTAGGAATGCGAGCAGGAGGCTGCAGGCATTCTCTATTCCCCCCACTCTGCTTACAAAGGACTCGGTGGGTGGGTGGGTGTGTAGGGAACTAGTGTGAGGGCTTCTCAATTTTATGAAAACTGCCTCCCCCTCAAAGAAGGGCAGCCGTCTCCCCATGTCATGAGCGGAAGCCCCTCCTAGGTGGAATCCATCTGACCTCCATAAATCCAGACTTCAGGAGGAACCACCGAAGGACTGATCACCAGATGTGATAAGCTGTTGGCTGCTCAGACCCAAGTGTGTGGTTCCTCAAGGCCAACTTCAAAGGGCCTAAACCACCCAGAACTGGGTGGTGAAAGGTCACACTGGAGACTATACTTCCCCCTCCTGCCTTTGGATACTGGCCCTGGGTGGAAAGCTACTCTTCTAGGTCCCTACAGCAGCTGGCAGAGGATTCAGCAGTTACAGCTGCCAGAGGCAACTGCAAGCATCCTTGGACTGGCAGTTACCAACAGGATAAGATGGCAGGAGAGGTACTAATCTCCAGCACATTTCACAAGTTGGAAACCCAATAAGGAGCCAAGCAAACTGATTCTTCAGAACCAGATGAGATTCAAGAGGCTGAAGGCAATAGCCTTCAAGGCTGGCAGAGCCAAGTGAGCACTCTGGTGAGGAGTGGTGAATGAATGAATCACCCGGACTTCTCCTTAGAAGGCAGCTCTGGTCAGATCATCTGAAGCCCAAGAAACTGTGTTCGTGTGGGGCCCTCTATTGGCCGGGAGGACTCCATCTAAGGAAGGGAGCTTCTGGGGACTCCATAGCTTCTGAACCTTGAAAGGTGAGCATTGCCATCCCCATCTACTGACCATTTCTCCAGTCTCTGCTCCTCCTCTCTTTCAACATGACTATAGCAGTCATCTTTCTAAAACAGGAGTCCTGGAAATTCCACTGATAGAAATTTTGCCCAGAAGGGGTACCTGGGTGGCTCTGTCAGTTAAGCATCTGCCTTCGGCTCAGGTCATGATCCCAGGGCCCCCCACCTTCCCCCTGTGTTGTGTGTGTGTGTGGGGGGGGTCCCTGCTCAGCAGGAAGCCTGCTTCTCCCTCTGCCTGCCCCTCCCCCACTTATGTGCACTCTCTCAAATAACAAATAAATAAATAAATAAATAAAATCTTTAAAAAAGAAATTCTGCCCAGAGAAATATTCCTATGAATGAGCTAGAACACATATCCAGCACTGTTTAATACCAAAAGATTAGGAACAGTCGTGTGTCTATTACTAGGAGTGGGCTGGGGGCGCCTGGGTGGCTCAGTAAGTTAAAGCCTCTGCCTTCAGCTCAGGTCATGGTCTCAGGGTCCTGGGATCGAGCCCCTCGTCAGGCTCTCTGCTCGGCGGGGAGCCTGCTTCCCCCCCTGTCTCTGCCTGCCTCTCTGCCTACTTGTGATCTCTTTCTGTCAAATAAATAAATAAAATCTTAAAAAAAAAAATAGGAGTGGGCTGGGGACACCTGGGTGGCTCAGTCAGTTAAGCATCTGCCTTTGGCTCAGACCATGATCCCAGGGTCCTGGGACTGAGCCCCTCATTGGGCTCCCTGCTCAGCAGGGAGCCTGCTTCTCCCCCTCCCGCTCCCCCTGCTTGTGCTCTCTCTGTGTCAAATAAAGAAAAAAATATTTTAAAAAATTAGGAGTGGGCTAAATACAATTACACAAGCATACTACAGAATATTATGCAGCTGTTAAAAATGAGGTAAGATGTTACATAAAAAAAATCCAAGTGTCAGAAAGAGTGTACACTATAATTTCACTATTTTAAAATTCTTATGTGCACAATCCTTAAAGAACATCTGTAAGACTCCACTACTTGGTTATCAGTTTCTCCTTTTAAGTAGTGAGACATCTAGAAGCAGGGATAAAAACACCATTGATTTTCTACCATTGTGATACTGTTTGCATTATTTTCTTACACTTAAGTGCTTACACTTACCCATGATAAATGGATAACAACCAAAAGAAGTCCCAAGATTTAGAACAAACACCTCCTTATACTTTTTTCCTAGTGCTCTTATCCAAAGACAAAGCCTGCCTGAGTGCACTACACTCAAGATTCCTGGGGCTATTTCTTTTTCTTTCTTTCTTCCTTCCTTTCTTTCTTTTATTTTTTTTTAAAGATTCATTTATTTGAAAGAGAGAGGGAGTGCATGCATGAAAGTGGGGGAAAGGGAAAAGGGAGAAGAGGGAGAGAACCAGACTCCCCACTGATACGAGGCTCGATCCCACAACCCTGAGATCATGCCCTGAGCTGAAATCAGGAGTCAGAAACTTTACTGGCTGAGCTACCCAGGGGCCCCTCCTGGGGCTCTTTCTTCAGCTTCCCCACCAGGGTCATGGCTCTGGCCACCTCCTGCCTTCCACTTCCTGACCCAGCCATGTAGGCTTTTCCAAGCCTTTGCTATCTTAGCTCCTCCTGCAGCCTCCTCCATCTTCAGGCTGGTGGCTGTCTCCTCCTTTTTCCAGGTCTAACTTCACCAGAGCATTCAATCTCCTCTGGGAGAGTTCCCATGATGTTGTCCCTAAGCACCACACACAGGAAGGGCTCTGAGCTCGTATCTATCTAGTGCCAGATGAAACATGAGGCCCATATCAGGCTCACCCTGCATCCAGAGATGGCCACTATAGAAACATATGACTCAGGAACCCCCTTATGAGCAACTACAGGACTAGAATGGCCATGGTAACTAATGTTTATAAAGCATTTTCAGTTTACAGAGGGTTTTAATATTCACCATCTAATTTAGTCCCTGAAACAACCTCATGAGGACTACCTAAAGCACAGACTGGGCAAGGGAAGCCCAGAGATGTTAGGTGATTAATCCAAGGTTACTGCTGGAGTGCAAGACTGAGATTAAAAGCTGCCTTGCTGACCTCAAATCCTATGCCTTTTCTTCAACGTGAGCCCTAGCAAGGTGTTTAGGAATCCCACCTCTCCAGTATAGAGCGCCAAACTGCTGGGTGTGTTGAATTCCTGCATCTGAATTTCTAGGTTTCCTACCCACATTCTTACTGTCAGGATCATGAAAGAGCTTACCAAATGCCTTGTGGAAATCAAGAGAGGGTCTCGTGACTTTCAACCCAGTGAAAACACGAAGTCATGACTAATTGACTATTGCTGAATCCTAGTGATGGGCTCTTTTACAAGTGCTCACTGTCCGCCTATTCTATCATCTGCAAAATTCCACAGAATCCCATTAGAATTTGATGAAGGAGTCAAGTCAAAAGGATTATAAGTTTCCTTTTTCCAGGATCTCTTTTTCCTCCTTTTTGAAAACTGAACCAGTTAGACATTTCCAATTTATTTTGCTAATAGATCCTTGGTACATGGCAGGTGTGGATCAAATAATCATTATACTTGGGCACTGTCCCCATTCTATGAGGTTTCTCAAAAAAGTTACTAATAGTGGTTCTGCTGCTATGCCATAAAGACTTTTTCATTTTTTTTCCTTTTTAGTATACTGGGAAATAATTTTCCATCTAAAAACTAAATACATTTCCTGTGATTGGGTTCCCTCATGCATCTTGGGCTTCCCATCCTCCCTTCCTAATTTCAAGTTGATGAGCTGTAAATCAAAGGATTGGATTAAATCTCTAAGGTTCTATCCAGATTTCCATGACACTTAAGACGGATGCCAAGGATTATCTTTTGCTGGGTGTTTGTTAACATGACACCACATTCCAGAAGTTGTGGACACTTAGTTCCCACTCTGCAAGACACTGACTAAGTTCCATGAGTTAGGCACTGAGGTAGGCTTGCTCACATACGCTTTCATTTAATTCTCAAAACTTTGTGAGGTTGAGGCTGCCATCTCCTTTTTACACATGAGGAACTAAGGTTCACAGAGAAGGCTGTGATTCGAGGTCACGGGTCTAGGAATTGGCAGAGCTGGGCTTTAACCCAAGTCTTTGGATTCCAGGTCCAAGACAGTAAAGTTGCCTCAAATAACTATTTTACACTTGCTATTTGATTTGCAGGGCATTTCTGAAATGTGGTTGAGAGAACAGCAGCATTAGACTCCCGGGGGCATCTTGTTGAAAATGAAGACTCCAGGGCCGTACCCAAAGCCTACATAGTAAGAATTGCTTAGACTGAGCCCAAGAATCCACATTTTAAACGAGCCCCAGTGTTTCTGATGCACACTGAAGACTGAATCTACTATTTTACTTTTTCCTCTGGGCTCTTCCATTTGATTTCATTCTTCTCGCACACTGACCTTGAGAGTCAAGCAGGATAGGTCATTATTACCCCCTGGCTACAAGTGAGAAAAGAATTTAAAGATAGGTTGTTCACCTTCTTATTTTGGATTGAGCTTAAAAAAATAAATGTTTGGTGGCTGACATTTTGTAAAGCCTTGGCTCACTGACGACTTTCACCTTCCTGGTATTGTTCTTACTCATTGGTAACCCCACAGTAGCTGCCTCTTTTTTTTCTTCAGTGACATTAGAGTGGTATTCAGGGTATGGTGGGAAAAGATGACTCCAGCATGTAGGGTCATCTCATGAAAAGGCCAGCTTTGGAACTGAAACAAAACACAAGGGCTAAAAAACAAAACAAAAACAAAACAACAACAACAACAAAAACCACAAAGGCTGACATCAGCCAATTTCAGAAACAGCTGATGCTGCTGTAAGAGTCAGTACTATTGAGGGTCCAGTCGAGCACCCTCTAATCTAAGCTGGATCACTACAGAGCAGCCTCAGGGAGGTATGAACAGAAGATGACTGACAGAGAAGAAAACGGTCCTCAAATCTGGTTTGAGGTACTTGGGAAGTTCTTCCTGGTAATAGTGAGGGATACATGGGGCGCCTGGGTGGCTCAGTGAGTTAAGCCTCTGCCTTTGGCTCAGGTCATGATCTCAGGGTCCTGGGATCAAGCCCTGCATCGGGCTCTCTGCTCAGTGGGGAGCCTGCTTCCCCCTCTCTCTCTGCCTGTCTCTCTGCCTACTTGTAACCTTTCTCTCTCTGTCAAATAAACAAAATCTTAAAAAAAAAAAAATAGTGATGAGGGCACCTGGGTGGCTCAGTGGGTTGGGGCCTCTGCCTTCGGCTCGGGTCGTGGTCTCGGGGTCCTGGGATCGAGCCCCACATCGGGCTCTCTGGTCAGTGGGGAGCCTGCTTCCCCCTCTCTCTCTGCCTGCCTCTCTGCCTACTTGTGGTCTCTCTCTGTCAAATAAATAAATAAAATCTAAAAAAAATAGTGATGATGTGGAGGAAGAGAATTTGCTAGCACCCCTCCAGTACCGCCCAAGGGAAGGGGGATTCTAGCCCTTGGGGGAAAAATATAAGGCAAATTAGCTGCCACAGTGCAGAAAGCATGCCAGCCCTTGAGCTTTGATGGTTTTAGGCTTTGAAATGACATTTATAGACAGAGTAAGTCTTACTCCATGCTCCCACTTCAGAAGGAAAGCTCTTGCTTAGGAGAAAACTGCAGAGCAAAGAGATGGTGATGATGCATACTGAAAGGGCTTCATCCACATGTCCAAAGAGAAAGGTGGTCATTTGACAAAAACATCATTTGCCTAACAAACATTGAGCACCCACTGTGCTCTGGGCACTTTGCTAAGCTCTGGCATACAAAGATGAACTAGATATGGCTCCAGACTTGGAGAATTTCATACTCTAAGAGTGATGTTAGATGTGTAAACAAATACCAACAGAACTAAAATGGAGGTATGAGAATAACAAAGAAGGAGAAAGTCTCCTTTGTTTGGTGGGGAAGGTTCAGAGTGGATTTGGTCAGGCTCTTCCACAGGGGACAAGATGTATCACTTGAATCTAAAGGCTGATTACCAGACAGACAAAAGGCACTCCAGCCTGAAGGAACAACATGTGCAAATGCACTGAGGCATAACAGAGTATGGTCCGTAAGCTGCAGAACAGGGCTCATGTGAAAGGTGATTAGAGAGGAGGCTGGGATGGTGGGAGAGGGCAAGGGCAGATCACCAAGAGGCAGGTCTGTCAGGTGAAAGAGTCACCCACAGGCAGTGAAGAGTCATCAGAGGTGTTGAAGCAAGCAGAGCTTCCCAATGAATGGAGCATAAAGCCTAAAACACCAAAGACAATGATGGTCTTTAGTGGTTAATCTATCTCCTTGAATGGGCATTTATGTCTCAAGTCTACACTGGCTACAGATACATCCACATGAAGTTTGCGCGCCAACTAGTGTTCACAAACAGCAAACTATGGCTTCATCCTCAGGCAACATCTCTACTGGGCTGGTCATTTTATCAGCTAAAATTTGCCTGTATGGGCTATAAGCACTTAAGAATGAGGTTGTGACCCCTTATAAATAATCATCTACTGTTGCTCTATGGTACAACTTAATGTGCAACATTCGGTGTCCAAACTGTGTTTACATAGACATTCTTCTCCTGGCTGCACTGGAAAAAAAATGCTTTGGATACCTTAATAAATCTCCAGGTGATGCAGGAAAAGAACCCTGGCCTGAAAAAGAAGACCTGATAATTTGACCTGGCTAAAAATAGACTTGCTTTGTGATCTGAGGCAAGCCATTAAACCTTTCCGGGCTTCAATTTCTTCCTCTGTAAAAGGAAGGATTTAGGTTTAAAAAAAAATTCCAGACCAGTAGGCCAATGCTGAAGAGAGACACAAGGAAGGGTTGTGGTCAGAGAAAGGTTGAATGACTGACCACCCACAGACCTCTCCAAGGCTAGCACTATCTTGGTGAATGACCCTAACTCAGGCCTTGTTTTTGGCCTCTGAGGTCCACAAACAGGATTTCATGGTACCCAGAGAGGTGAAGACATTCTAGGATGGCTTTAACCATTTATCAATTTCATGGTCCATTTATGAATTCACACTTGAAATTAGAATACCTACATCCTCTTACAGGTGCCACCTCCAGACCCTTCCGGTTATCAAGAAGCCCAAGAAGCTGAATTAGGCATCAGAAGGTTGTTCTGAGCATGGACTTAAAGGGAGATGAGCGGCCATGGGGAAAAATTTCATTCTGGCACTAGTGAGCCAGCCAAACCAGGTCGGTCTACCCTAAAG
The DNA here is from genome assembly GCA_028533885.1 of Nasua narica. Taxonomy (NCBI): domain Eukaryota; kingdom Metazoa; phylum Chordata; class Mammalia; order Carnivora; family Procyonidae; genus Nasua; species Nasua narica. The sequence goes on along the minus strand of CM052808.1, from coordinate 20,816,320 downwards.
AACCCCCTTCTGGCGACCAAATCCAGATTCAATATTTTTATCTGGCCACTCATTACTCCACTGGCTTTTAAACTAATTTTTTAAAAAAGATTTTTATTAAAAAGATTTTTATTTATTTATTTGAGACAGAGCATGAGACAGTGCACGAGCAGGGGGAGGGGCAGAGGGAGAGGGAGAAACAGGCTCCCCGCTGAGTAAGGAGTCCAATGTGGGACTAGATCCAAGGACCCAGGGATCATGACCTGAGCCAAAGGGCTTAACTAACTGAGCTACCCAGGCACCCCCAACTAATTTTTAATGGAAAAAGGAGCATTACTTCTTCAGATACTTAACGATCACCGATTCACATGTTCTTCAGCTCTGAGAGACATGTGGCTCCCTTGTAGCTAATAAATGGCTAACACTCATGAGTGCTCACTCCATGTGAGGCCCTATTCCTACCCAGTACTACACAGGACTTCCCTCATTTATCCCTCCATGATAACATTAGGAACTAGGCAGAAGGTTAGTATCTCCATTTTATAGATGAAGAAATTGGGGTGCCTGGGTGGCTCAATAGTTAAACAGCTGCCTTCAGCTTAGGTCATGATCTCAGGGTCCTGGGATCGAGCCCTGCGTTGGGCTTTTTGCTCAGTGGGAAGCTTGCTTCTCCCTCTCCCACTCCCCCTGCTTGTGTTCCCTCTCTCACTGTCTCTCTTTGTCAAATAAATAAATGAAATCTTAAGAAAAAATAGATGAAGAAATGAAGCACAGAAGGGGTAAGTAACTTGTCCAACGTGCACAACAAATAAATACGACAGAATCAGGATTTGAACCCAAGCAATCTGTTTCTAGAGTCTGTGCTCTTAATGACCACATGATACCCCTCTTAATATATGTAGATCTGAGTAGTTTAACCCCCAGAGGACAAACTTCATTTCCAACTTCTTGGAGAATCACCAATCTATTAACTCGCTCCCTGCCAAAAATTACCCGTAAGATACTATGTAAGTATTCCATTTTTTCCACACTATACTTAATGTATATCTTTAGCTAATGCTATCCTTCAAAGATTTCTAAAATATATTAAAAAACAGGGGCACCTGGGTGGCTCAGTCAGTTAAGCATCTGCCTTTGGCTCAGGTCACCATCTTGGAGTCCTGGGATAAGCCCCACATCAGCTCCCTGCTCAGTGGGGAGTCTACTTCTCCCTCTCCCTGTGCTCCTCCCCCCACCCCATTCGTGCTCTCTCTCTCTCTCAAATAAATAAAAAATCCTAAATAAGTAAAATATATAAAAAAAAAAACAACAAATAAATACAGGTACCTTGGTGGCACAGTCATTTAAGTATCTGACTCTTGGTTTCGGCTCAGGTCGTATTATTGGAGTCCTAAGATCGAGCCCCACGTTGGGCTCCAGGCTCACCATGGAGTTTGCATAAGACTCTCTCTCCTTCCCCCCCATGCACTTTGCTCGTTTTCTCTCTCTCTCTAATAAATTAAAATATAGGGGCACCTGGATGGCTCAGTCAGGTAAGCTCTGACTCTTGATTTTGGCTCAGGTCATCTCAGGGTTGTGGGATTAAGCCCTGTGTTGGGCTCTGCGTTGGGTACACAGCCTACATAAGATTCTCTCCCTCTATCCCTCTCTCCCCACTAAGCAAACAAACAAACAAACAAACTTAGAATTGATATTTGTCAGATTTTAATTCAAATTTGTTTGGTTTACAGTAGCTGAACTCATTCTTCTCTCTACTGCTTTTCTCTCCAGCATTTGTTCCTGTCTGGCTGGTACCTACAGAGAAATATAGCTCTGGGTCATCATTCTTATCTCCTTTAGGGGAAGAAGACAAAGCTTTAACTTCTCACCTAGACACTTGCAGGCAATTTTCCAAAACAACCAAATCTCTGGAACCTACTCCTCTCTGCCACTTATAGTAACTGCGCCCACAGTGGCTGCTAAGGGAAGGATATGGGGAAGGGCAGGGAAAAGCCTCATTGACATCCTATCTCTTGGCCATCCCTGGCAAATATCTCCTCCATACCAATGATGTGCTCAGTGGTGACACAACGAGGGGCAAAATGCCCCATGGTCCATGACTAGGTTACACTTACAGAATATTAGAGGTCTCAGGATATCATAAAGGAAATGATCAAATGAATAAATGTAAAGTTAAAACCACAAAAAAAGCTTCAAAGAGAAAGCATGAAACAGGGGCCATGACCTGTTCTATTACTATTTCCCTGAGACATCCAAGTAAAGATCTAAAGGATGAGGAGGAGTTAATTAGGCCAAAAGGGAGTGAGGCATTCCAGGCAGAGCGAACAGCAGGAACAAGGGCCTTTCAGAAGGAAGCAGGGTGTATTCTGGGCCCTGGGAAGAAAAGCAGTGAGACTGAAGTAGAGAGAGCAGGTTGAAGGGAGAGGCCAGACCTCAAGGGGCTTTGTAGGCCACATTAAGGACTGGTCTTTATCCAAGAGTGCTACAAAGTCGTGGAGATATATAAGGATGGAGAGACAGCAGTGTGATGTGGTCAGATTTTTTTTTCAAGGTCATTCACTCTGGCCACTTTGTGGAGAATAGATTGGGTGGTGTGAGTGACTACGCACAGTTAGAAGGCTACTGCAATTATCCAGGTGAGACACGATGGTAGCCTGGACAGGGTGGTAGTAGGAGAAATGGAAAGACATGGATGGACTCAAAAATACAATCTGGAGATAAAACTGATAGGTGTATATATGGGATAAGAGAGGAGCTATCAAGAAGCACTTCTAGGTTCTGACTTAGGCAGCAGGGTGGATGGTCGTGCCATTCAACAGGACAGGTTATATTGAAGAGAAGCCAGTTTGGGGAGATTAAAAGTCCAGCTGGGTCTGAGATGCCTGGAAGACATTCAAATGGGCAGGGGAAGTTGATAGCAAGATAGACAAGACTAGAGCCCAGTAGAAAGGTTTGAACTATAGATATGAATTTCGGGGTCATCAGTGTGTAGAGGACAACAGAAGCCATAGGTGTGAGTGAGATTGCCTCCGGAGAAACAGAATGTGCCTGGAGAAACAGTAACATTTCAGAGCCAGATAGAGGATAAGCAAACTGGAATGACCAGAAGATATGTACGGGGGATGGAAACCAGGACAGTATGCAATGTCATGGAGGCCAAGGGTTTAAAGAGTGACAAAGACACTAATAATAAATGTTAACATCTATTAAATCCTAATTACGGCCAGGTACTCTATGAAGGGCTTTGAATACATGATCAAATTTAATCAGCACAACAACCTTTTGAGATAGGAAACATTTCTCTTCCCCTTTTCTAGGTAAGAAAATTGTGGCAAAGGAACCCAAGGTCAGCTGATTCAAGATAAACTGGGATGAAAACACAAGCAGGCTGACTCCAAACTCATTCACTTGTCTCTACAGCCTCTAGTGCAATTTGGGAGGTCATACAAGATGAAGCCTGAAGAGCAGCCAGCGAATGGACCCATGTGGCTGTCCCCTGGAAACTGACCGAGGGAACACTGTTTCAGGGGAATGAGAGTGGAAGCCAGACTCGAGCCCATTATTAGAAATGCTCCATATTATTACCTGTTTTTCAGCTGTCTGCAGGAGCCAGTTATGAGACCAGGCCACTGTGTTAAATCTGCATCCCCAACATCATCTAATTTGGTGACTTTAACATAGCAAATGATGCTCAAAATTATATGTGAACTGCTAATGTAAGCAGCACAAAGTTGCCATGTGCTGCTTGCTGCTAACCCTTTACAACATACCGTCCTGAAGTTTTCAGAGTGCTTTCTTATCCTTACCCTTTGATCCTCACAACTCCTTCATGAGGTAGATTACTTTTACTACATCTTTTTTTTAACTTTTTAACTTTAAAAAAAGTTAATTTTTAAAAGAGATTTTTTAAATTTATTTATTTGCTTATTTATTTATTTAATTATTTGACAGAGACAGAGAGAGAGCACAAGCAGGGGGAGTAGCAGGCAGAGGGAGAGGGAGAAACAGGCTACCCGCGGAGCAGAGAGCCCACCATGAAACTAGATCCCAGGACCCTGGGAGCATGACCTAAGCCAAAGGCAAACGCTCAACTGACTGAGCCACCCAGGTGCCCCTACTTTTACTACATCTTATAGATGAGAAACTGAAGCTCACGATGACAAAGGAACTTGCTTAATAAATATGTTAACAATGCTTAATAAATATGTTATCCATCCCTGGCTCCACTCTACCCCTCTTCATCTCTGCCCCAGACAGTAGCTGTGGGGCTTCTTTGGAATATTCGTTCTCTCTCCCCAAGGAAGAGAGAGCATCCTGCTTTATATAGACCAGTATAAAGGCCTGTTGAAGGTCACATACTGCTGCTGTGTACTAGGAGTCCCACTCTGAGTGCATGCTGGACTCCCTTGTGTGGGCAGGGGCCCAGGCGTTTGTCCTCTGTCAGGGATGCCCCAGTCGCCTGTTTAACTGCCAGCCTTAATGAGTTGCTGCTGGCTGTTTCCTTAGAGATAAACTAGACAAATAAGCAAACTAAAATCAAAGGCTTGGGTCCATAAATGCAGCAGCAACATCAACATTACAACAGCAGAGGGCAGGGTTGCTCCATGAACTCCCATGCCAGGAGCCAGAGACGCAGGAGTGTAATAGCACTTTCATTTGACACTTGAGAGTTCATAAAGCCTTTTGAACCAATACCCTTCAGTGTTATCTGACACCACCAGTGTGTGGCAGGCAGGGTGGGTGTTTTTTTATTCCGAAGCTACAGAAGAGGAAACTGAGCTTCAGGGAGGTCAAATGACGACCATATTCAAGAATGCAGGGACTCCACTCTGGCTCCTTTAAAGAGCAGTCCTAGGAAAAGCAATGGGGAGAGTCGCTTAGCGGTTAAGGCTCTGCTGGCTAGAGGAGCTGCAGGACGGGGTAGGAGGTTCTCAGAAATCCCTAAGTCTGTGCCTGTTAAGGTGGTCACTCTTCTTCATCTGTGTAAGAAAAGCCAATCTGCAGTCGCGGAATGTTGGGTTAATTCTGCTGTTTGCTTAGAATTGAATAAAAATAAAAACATGATGTGGATTTTAAAAAAAACGCAGGGACTCTTTTTTTTTTTTTTTAAAGATTTTATTTATTTATTTGACAGAGAGAGACACAGTGAGAGAGGGAACACAAGCAGGGGAGCGGCAGAGGGAGAGGGAGAAGCAGGCTTCCCACCAAGCAAGGAGCCTGATGTGGGGCTCGATCCCAGGACCCTGGGATCACGATCTGAGCCTAAGGCAGACACTTAACAACTGAGCCACCCAGGCACCCCAAGAATGCAGACAGTCTTGTAAGCAAGAAGTCAGAATGCCTGGGTTCAAATCTCAGCTATGCTACTTACTAGCTCTGTGACTGTGAGCAAGTAAACTTCATTTCTCTATTTGTAAAATAGGTACGACCAGTACTATAGTTATTACATCGTCATAAGAATTAAGTTGGATGGGGCACCTGGGTAGCTCAGTTGGTTAAGTATCTGACTCTTGGTTTTGGCTCAGGTCATGATCTTATGGGTTGTGAGATGGAGCCCTACATTGCACTTTCTGCTGAGCTTCTCCCTCTCCTTCTCCTTCTGCCACCCCCCCACCCCCGCTATCTCTATCTCTCTGAAATAAATAAATCTTTTTAAAAAAAGGAATTGAGTTAGATGATACGATGTGAAATGCTTAGGACAGTGTCTGGTACATAGTAAACACTTGATAAACGGTAGCTCTTACTATAATTATGATGCACTGCATTCGTTGAGGTGGGTGGGGGTGGGGGTGAGAAAATAAGCACAGCTTTCAGTGTCACAGAAGCTATCTTGCTGTCACCTAGCCCATTACACCACAGTCTCTGGCTGCTACGTATACAATTTCTTCACTCACCTATCCTGAAGTCACAAATTTAGCAGAAATGGTCTGTTGCCCGATAAAGTGACAGCAGCTTTATATTTGTATTATTCCTTTTCCAGAGCATAGGCATTAGAAATCAATTCTCAAAAGAGAAAGCTCAAAGAGTTTGTGCTAATGATCCCTTGAAAGGAGGCCCTGAAGAGTTCCCAGGAACCTTAAGTATGGAAAATACTTAAGGATTTTCCCTCTGATAATGCCCTTAGGAACCAGGTCAAGCAAGAGAGTACCAGGTAAGGGCAATAAAGATGAGTTAATAGAGGCAGTCTTCCCTTTTTCCATAACCCCTCCTCCTTGGCTAAGCACTTCTGATGAGGGTGGAAGGACAATCATCAGAACTTGTCAAGGTTCTTTGGTTTTCCAGCATGCCAAGTCACCATTAAAAACATGCCAGCTCCATACTTTAACCTCAGCTACAAACAACATGCAGTCTGGCTGCTTTCCTGGCCTTCTTCATGGAGAAGCCAGTTCCAGAGAGCTTCAGAGAGAATGGCCCCAATTCTAGAACCAGGGGCACTGCTTAGGGCAAGGGAAGGCCAGAGGTACGTAGAGTCCAAATAGGCCTGTTGGGAAGGCTGAGGAGAGGAAGCTGGAGGGTTACTCAGACAAGCATCCAGGATCAGAAGGATCCTGGCCAGGCGCCCAACTTCACCAGACTAAGTTACTTCCAGGAGGTTGTCAGCCGGCCTCTGCTGTACAGTCCCAGGTTCCAGCCTTCAGTGACTTCCTATTGTCCTGAGAATCTGGCAGAAGCCTATCAGAGGCAGGATTACGGATGTGGCTGCAGATGAGGGGGATGGGGTAATACAAGGAGAAGGTGAAGGGAGGAGAGTTTGGGCCAAACCCCAGCAATTTCTCCATTGAATACCCAGCTCCGCCCTGCCCTGTGACTAGAAAAACAAAGGTGTGGGGGAAGGGGAAAAGAAAAGTCATTTCCTTTATTGTAACTAACTCAACTGGGTAAGAGCAAGGCTGGAAGGGTGTCATGAAGAATGAATTTCTTTGGATAGCATGCAGGGAGGGTCCTCCTTTCAGCAGGCCTGTGCCCAGACACTGAATTTATCAGAGAATTTAAAAGACCATTCAGCTGGTGCCTCATGATCCTTATAACCAGGTTACTTCTGGGGTCAGATATAGTTGTTCCCAGCCCTGAAGATCTTCCTCCAATCGGAGTAAAAGTCAGTTGGCTCCAAAGAAGCCTATCTCTCCAGGGCAAATTACCAGTCTCCATCTCAGTACTTCATGTCATCCAGTTTTCGTGGGAAAGCTCAGGAGTCAGGAAATGTGCTCCTTCAACAGAGCTGCATTAGAGAGACTATGTCCTTGAGACAAAGATGTAAATAGGAGACCTACCCCCAGATGCCCTACTTCCCCACAGGCATGATCTTTGGTGTAACTGTGCCAGGGTAGTTCCTTAATCTCTGAGGCTCCACATTAGAAGACCAATGGGTATGTATTAAGAGAAACAAACGCATGCACGTAGGTGTATACAGACACACTCACAATTTAATATAAAGTGACAGCTACTGAATATTATGGGTATTCTATGTGTCAGATGCTATGCTGAGCACTTTATATAGGTTATCACATTTAATCCTCCCTGACAACCTGTGAGATGAGTACTTATCTCCATTTTATAGATGAGGTGCCTAAAGCTCAGGGCAGTTACCCAAGGACAGTTAACAAATTGCAAAGCCAGGATTTGAAACCAGATAGTCTCATTCCAGAGCCTGCACTCATCCACCAGGATAATGTGCCTTACTTTTTTCGGAACATATATGTAATGTGTGTCTTTTGCTCTCTACCCCCCCCAACTCTGACACACACACACAAGTTCCCTAACAAACTAGCATCTAATTGGACCTAAGACTTCAGTTTTTTTTTTCTTAAAAATTTTATTTATTCGTTTAACAGAGAGAGACAGAGAGGGAACGCAAACAGAGGGAGTGGAGAGGAAGAAACAGGCTCCCTGCTGAGCAGGGTTCTATCCCAGGACCTGACCTGATAGATAGACCTGAGCAGAAGGCAGACGCTTAACGACTGAGCGACCTAGGTGCCCCGACTTCAGTTCTAAGGTCAACTCTGGTCATCCATGACCTATCTTTGTAACTCTTTTTGCCTTTTTGGTTTCAGGCCTCTCAACTGTGATATGAAGGGTTATATCACACAATAGGTGGTACCTTTTGGTTCTGAATTTCTTTAGTGCTCTGAGAATCCAGAAATCCCAAAAATGAGCTTGTTCTATCCTGTCCTGCTTATTTTGGATAGAAAATATTAACACAAATAGGAAAACAGCAGGAATAAATATGACTATATGGGTTAGGTGCCAAGGTGAGCCCTGGCCTAGAAACTCATTAGGATTTGCTTCAGCTCTAAATGAAAGGGCTAGTCAAAGGCTTTATCTGTTGGTCCCTTGTAGCTGTGACATTCTGCTCCAGTCCTTACTAAGAATCAACTTTTCTGAGGGTTAAAGGAAGAACCAAGGCAATTAGATCCACAGAAAAGACTGGAGAGCTCTGAGTTTGAGCTGAAAGGGCAGAAAAATGCTAGTTCCTCTCCAACTCTTCCAGAGGCCAGAGCTCTCCAGGCCAACCCCCCCACACGGTTCCTGGGTGGAGGCAAGTGCTTAAAGGTCAATTAAATTACCTGATATCAGCATGGGGGATGCTTTGCAACATGAGCTGTGTGTGGGAGCTGGAATCTACAGCACTTCGTGTCGGTCTATAGTCTGTCTCATTCTAAAGATGTGAGTGACAGCCCTACCACTTCAGACCACGGGGGCACACATGCCCACCCAGCCTCCAATGTGGAATGACTGTAGGCCAGGCACTGTTTTATGTTCTGGAGAATGCAGACAAGCTCCCACTCTCAAAGATTCCAGTCTCACAGGGGAAAGAAATAACCATTCAGTGGGTGCCTACCATGAGCTGGGCCCTTGGCGTATATGATTTCATTCGATCTTAACGAGTCTATGAGATAAATTTTTTTTTAAAAGATTTTATTTATTTATTTGACAGACAGGAGAGAGACCACAAGTAGGCAGAGAGCAGGCAGAGAGAGAGGGGGAAGCAGGCTCCCTGCTGAGCAGAGAGCCTGATGCGGGGCTTGATCCCAAGACCCCAAGATCATGACCTGAGCTGAAGGCAGAGGCTTTAACCCACTGAGCCACCCAGGCGCCCCGAGATAAATTTTTAACATCTGTGTTTTCCTGATGAGGAAACTGAGTCTCAGACAACAGGAACAAATCCAACTTTAAAATCTCTGTTGTTATTTTTAAGAAACAGAGCTGCCTTCAAACAATAATCTTAAGAGCTAAAATAAAATTAAATAACAAAAAAGCAGGAAACTAGGGAGGCATCCTGTGGTGAAGGGCTGGCTCTGCCAACTGCACTAAAAACAACCCTTGAGGCACCTGCATAATCAGTAGGGTAGCTGTGGGAAACTCATTCTTTCTGGGTCTGTTTCCTCATCTGTAAAGTGAGGGTGGTGCTGGGACACCCTGGAGCGGGCTGCTCCCCCCACTTCACCCTTTTACCTGTACCTGGCCCATCTGGGACTCTTTCACTTTCACACCAGACGTTTGCTCATGTGCTCTTCCTTACCACATCCCTCCCCCTCCTCTCAACCCACACCAAAATGGGAACTCTCAAGTCAGAAACTTGTTTTTGTATTTTCCAGAATGTGAAGTAGTGACTGACCTATAGTACACTGGCAAAAGCAGGGGACAGACCCACTTACCGGAAGCAAGAGCTGTGCCAGGCTTCGTTGACAGTCCTGTACCGCCTCTGGCTTGGAGCGACATGGTCCCCACAGCCCCGACACTTCCAGGTATCTTCACCTGCACACAAAACCAGGGAGTTTAGAGGCCCAAAGTAGCAGGAGGTACAGAGATGGGATTCCTATCGTGCAGAATAAGACTGAGTTAACGGACTTACAGGGAAAGGGCTGGCCAGTGTTCTGATAAATGCATAATTCCCTCCCCCCCAAGATCTCTGGAAAGCTCTTATCCAGCTTGTTCATCTCCCCAGGGACAGGGAATTCATGGCCTCAAAAGATGAGTCTCGCATGAAAAAGTGCTCCACATCACTCGGCATCAGGGAAATAGAAATCAAAACCACAGTGAGATACCACCTCACACCAGTCAGAATGGCTAAAATTAACCAGTCAGGAAATGACATATGTTGGCGAGGATGCAGAGAAAGGGGAACCCTCCCACACTGTTGGTGGGAATGCAAGCTGGTGCAGCCACTCTGGAAAACAGTATGGAGATTCCTCAAAAAGCTGAAAACAGAGCTACCTTACGACCCAGCAATCGCACTACTGGGTATTTACCCTAAAGATACAAAGATAGGGGTGCCTGGGTGGTTCAGTGGGTTAAAGCCTCTGCCTTTGGCTCAGGTCATGATCTCAGGGTCCTGGGATCGAGCCCTGTATCAGTGGGCTCTCTGCTCAGCAAGGAGCTTGCTTCCCCCTCTCTCTCTGCCTGCCTCTCTGCCTACTTGTGATCTCTCCGTCAAATAAATAAATAAAATCTTAAAAAAAAAAGAGAGATATAAATGTAGTGATCCCAAGGGGCACGTGCACCCGAATGTTTATAGCAGCAATGTCCACAATAGCCAAACTATGGAAAGAACCTAGATGTCCATCAACAGATGAATGGATAAAGAAGATATGATTGGGGGCGTCTGGGTGGCTCAGTAGGTTAAAGCCTCTGCCTTCAGCTCAGGTCATGATCTCAGGGTCCTGGGATCAAGCCTCGCATCGGGCTCCCTGCTCGGCAGGGAGCCTGCTTCCCCCTCTCTCTCTGCCTGCTGGTGATCTCTGTCTCTGTCAAATAAATAAATAAAATCTTTAAAAAAAAAGAAAAGAAGATATGATTGATAGATAGATATAATGGAGTACTATGCAGCCATCAAAAACCCTGAAATCTTGCCATTTGCAACGACGTGGATAGAACTAAAGAGTATTATGCTAAGCGAAATAACTCAATCAGAGAAAGACAATCATCAAGTGATATCTCTGATATGAGGAATTTGAGAGGCAGGGCGGGGGGTCATGAGAGGAAGGGAGGGGGAAAAATGAAACAAGATGGGACCGGGGAGGGAGACAAAGCATGAGAGACCCTTAATCTCAGGAAACAAACTGAGGGTTGCTGGGGGGTGGTGGGGGAAGGGATAGGGTGGCTGGGTTATGGACACTGGGGAGCGTATGTGCTATGGTGAGTGCTGTGAATTGTGTAAGACTGAGGATTCACAGACCTGTACCCCTGAAGCAAATAATACATCATATGTTAATTAAAAGAAAAAAAGTCGAGTCTTATTCCATTTTTTAGAAACGGTTCTGATTGTTCCTTTTTCCACTGAAACAAAACAGGCCTTTTCCTAGAATTTCAGCCCTTGCTTATTATAGCTCTGAGTAGACGAAATGAACAAGGTCTCTTTCTTTTCAGGGTCAGCCCTTCCTATGACTATTCCCAGTCAGCACCCAGAAAAACTTCTCTGGGTTAAATGTGTTATTGCCTTTTCCTATTCCTCAAAAGCCCCGGTTATATAGATATTCCATCACTGAGTCCAGGAGCTCATTCATTCAACCAATATCATGGGTTCTCTTATTGGACCCATGGGTCCTCTCCAAGTTCTACGTTGCAGACTGCTGGATAACATCATCTCTACTCTTCAAGGAGCAAATCCACCGAAAAAGAATCCTTCTTCCACACTGTAATTTTTCCCTTACATGTTATTTCAGAGTTAGAAGCAAAGTGCTATTTTAGTTTGGAGAAAGAAGTTATGGGTATAAAAGGGAAAGAACATTTAATGAACACTTCTTATATACCAAGGCTTGTGCTAGGTGCTTTCAGAGACCCAATCTCATTTAATTCTCAAAACAATCCTGTGAAACAGGTATTAAATTCATTCAAGGGGTGGGAGACTCAAAACCCAGGGCTGGGGGGTGTCAGGCCAAGCAGCAGATCCAGCATTCTAACTCAGGCCCAACTCATCCTGAAGTCCATGCTTTTCCCACTCACTCTACCATGTTGATTCCTGCTCATTCCACTTAGGGAAGTCAAGAAAGTCTTTGTACTCTTTGAGCTAAGCCTTGAAGGACGGGGAAGATTTGCCAGAGGCTGAGCAAAGATGAGGAAGTACCACGTAGGCTGAGAGGTTAGCATGGGCAGTAACACAGTGAATCCATGTCTCTCCAAAAAGGACAAAACACAGGACTCCTGCTGTGGCTCAGATGCCAACTTCTTGAAATAAAGAAGGCAGCTGAGATCAAGCTGTGGTACCTGACTCAGCCCTAGAAAGCAGGACAAGGTTGTTACAAGACTCCCTTGTACGCTCTGTGTATGCAGCTTTGTTTTCTCTGGGTAACTCCAGACTGCCACAGGCACAGTGACAGTCACTGAACCCTGTTTCACAGGCACAGGGGTCATGAATAGACAATGCGCAGCTCCAGACACTTCAAGATTGCTCAGCAGCATTCTGGGGCAGCCAGGACACAGGCAGCTGTCCTCATACCTCAGAGGAAGGTTAAACAAGCTGGCAGAAGGCTTTAAAACCTCGACCCACTAGCTCCTCTCCTCCAGTTCCACAGTGGTAAGACATATATGCCCATTACCACATGAATCTAAAAATTCTCAGACTCTCAAGAGGGGCTTTTTTGGTTTTTTGGGTGGTAGTGACCCAGAGAACGCACTATTATCCTCACAAACTCCAAGGTACAAAGTCGGAGAAACTTACTCGAATTGGGTTATGGACAGTGGACAAGCAATGAATTTGTAAGGTTTTCTTTTCTTTTTAAAGATAATTTATTTATTTGAGAGAGAGAGAGAGAGAGCAGAGCCAGTGAGACAGAACACAAGTGGAATGGGGAGGGGCAGAAGGAGAGGGAGAAGCAGGCTCCCCAGCTGAGCAGGGAGCCGGAGTGGGGCTCGAGCCCAGGACTATGGCATCATGACCTGAGCCGAAGGCAGATGCTTAACGACCGAGCCACCCAGGCACTACTGTAAGAAGATATTCAATGAGGACAGATGTCCAAATAAATCTTCCAAGTTATAGAGGTATAGGTTTGAAACGTTTTTGGAACGTTTCAAATGTTCTTTTTTTTTTTTTTTTAAGATGTTATTTATTTATTTATTTATTTGACAGAGAGAGAGAGAGAGAGAGAGAGAGAGAGAGACCACAAGTAGGCAGAGAGGCAGGCAGAGAGAGAGGGGTAAGCTGGCTCCCCGCTGAGCAGAGAGCCCGATGTAGGGCTCGATCCTAGGACCCTGAGATCATGACCCGAGCCGAAGGCAGAGGCTTCAATCCACTGAGCCACCCAGGTGCCCTCGTTTTGGGGACTCTTAAAGGGAAGGGCTTTTAGGTCAGTTTGTGAACTGCTGTGTCCTATCCCCAGCAAATCTCACTATTTTAAGCCAATCTTGTTTCTAATTTTTATTTTTTAACCCAAAGGAATGGTCTCTAACTTGACCACCCACTTAGTCAACAATTCAGCATCTTGGCCCTGAATGACTTCTGACTGTTTACAAAATTAAAAAATGATCAGGACTTTCCACTATGAGGATATTCAAGATAACTTGTTATTGACACACCCTCCAGAGCTTGCCCTTTCTCCAGTCTTGAGAAACCCAAAGTCATCCAACCAACACTTATTTAGCAACTGCTCTGTGCTAAACTCTAGGGGCATATAATCCAGAGTCCTACTCCCTTATCTCATATCCACCTGGTTCCACCTTCCGAATGTCTCTCCAATCCTTCCCTGTCCTTCACCACAGCCTGAGTTCAGGTCTTTGGCTTCTTTTCCCTGTCTACAGCACAGTCTTAGCTGGCTCACCCAGACTCCCCAGTGTCTACAGAAGAAAGGCTCAACTGTTTCACATGGAACCCCTGTTCTAGAGTCTATCCTATCCCACCTCTCAGAAGATGTGCACTTTCCGTTATCTCTACCACTACTCCCTTCTCCATTGGCTCCCTTCCAATTATCATTTACATTAGTTTAAGTCTTTCCCATTAAAAAAAATCTGGAGCCTGTTTTCTGCTCAAGCTACCACCCTTCTCCCCTTCACAGCCACATATATTAAAAAGTTATCTACACATCACTGCCCTCATTTCCTCACTTCCCACTTACTGCAATCTGACTTCCGCCCCCACCATTTCTCTGAAATTGTCTCACTGAGGGCCAAAGTGACCACTTATTGCTAAATTGAATGGACACACTTTAGTCATTCTTTCAGCAAATATTTATTCCATGCCAACTACATGTTCTGTTTGGAAAGAGCAGCAAATTAAAAAGAGATTTAACCTAGATATATTTTTTAAAGATTTTACTTATTCTTTTGACAGAGAGAACACAAGGAGGGGAAGTGGCAGACAGAGGGAGAGGAAGAAGCAGGCTCCCCATTGAGCAGACAATGTGATGTGGGGCTCAATTAGGAGCATGACCTAAGCCAAAGGCAGATGCTTAAACCAACGGAGCCACCCAGGTGTCCCAGATTTAACATAGATATTAAACAGTAATATAATTAGGGTGCCTGGGTGGCTCAGTTGGTTAAGCGACTGCCTTCGGCTCAGGTCACGATCCCAGAGTCCTGGGATCAAGTCCCGCATCAGGCTCCCAGCTCCATGGGGAGTCTGCTTCTCCCTCCGACCTTCTCTCCTCTCAAGCTTTCACTCTCTCAAATAAATAAAGCAAATCTTAAAAAAAAAATAATATAATTATAATTGGGGCAAGTGGTATGAAGGAGAAATCAAGTTCTAGGAAAATGAGGGTGGGGTAGGGCAAACAAAATTAAGAAAATAATTTTAATGGGCACCTAGGTGACTCGGTTGTTAAGTGTCTGCCTTCGGCTCAGGTCATGATCTCAGTGTCCTGGGATAGAGCTCCGTATCAGGCTCCCTGCTCAGCGGAAAGCCTGCTTCTCCCTCTCCCATTCTCCCCGATTGTGTTCCCTCTCTCGCTATGTCTCTGTCAAATAAATAAATAAAATCTTAATAATAATAATAATAATTTTTAAGCTGAGTTCTGAAGGACAAATATGAATTAACCAGGCAAAGAGGAGGAGGGAAGGATAACACTGGAGACTGGGATTGGGTGGAGGGAAGACATGTGCAAAGGTCTTGAGGTAGGAATGCAAACTCCTCACACATCATTAAATTTGGCTATCGGCAGCTCCAAATGACTAAGGGAACCAAGACAGGTGTCTGGTCTACTATAGTCCTTCAACAAACATTTATTAGGGGCGCCTGGGTAGCTCAGTGGGTTAAAGCATCTGCTTTCAGCTCAGGTCATGGTCTCAAGGTCCTGGGATCTAGCTCCGCATCAGGCTCTCTGCTCAGCAGGGGGCCTGCTCCTTCCCCCCCCCACCCCCCCGCCTCTATGCCTATTTGTGATCTCTCTCTGTCAAATAAATAAAATCTTTAAAAAAAAAAGATTTTTTTTTTTATTAGAGAGAGAGAGAGAGACTGAGAATGAGAGGGGAGAAGGTCAGAGGGAGAAGCAGACTTCCCACAGAGCCGGGAGTCCGATATGGGACTCGATCCCGGGACTCCGGGATCATGACCTGGGCTGAAGGCAGTCGCTCAACCAACTGAGCCACCCAGGCGCCCTAAAAAAAAAAAAAAATTCTTAAAAAAAAAATAAACATTTGTTATAGGAATGAATGGCCCTCTACAAGGTGGCTCCTAAGAACCTTTAATTCTCATCAACTGTTACAAAGGGATGCTCTAATCACATCTTGATCTATTTTCTGTTTCTGCTGCACACATTCATGTTCTTGCATCCTGACATTCACATCTCAAGCTATTCTGTGTTTAAGATACTTTACTGTCTCTTTCCTTAATCAAACTTCTATCCTTCTTTGATGGTCCCCCAAAGGGGGACTTTTTTCACTTTATCTATACCTGCTTTATATCATTTGTTTTGTAATTATAGTTCATTATGTTTCAGTCCCTCCCTCTCTGTGTCCTCCATCCCCACTCCTAGATCTAAGGGACAAAGACTGCACCTTGACCATCTTCAAATCTCCTGAGGCTAGCATAAAGCCCGATGCAGAACAGACCCTCCTTTGTGTGGCAAATTCAACTGAAAAGCTGGATCCAACTGTCAACTATAAAGGTAATTTCCAAAGATAGGCTTTAATGGTCAGAGGAATGATTCCACTGAATAAGGGTTTGGGCTCTCAGGATGACTACCTATGGGTAAAGTCACATGTAGATGCACAGGCCTCAGTTTATCTGTTGAGCATTCACAGTGTTTTTCAGTTAAGTACCTGAGCAAGAATATTCAGCCAAAGCCTTCAGCTACTCAAGCCCAGATAGTCTTCAAAAGTAAACTCTTGGCTTCTTCAGCTCTCTACAGCCCTGAAAGTTGATGATCCTAACTCTCTTACAACTTTTTTTTTTTTAAAGTAGGCTCTACACCCAGCGTGGGGCTCAAACTCACAACCCGAAGATCATGTTTCACCAACTGAGCCAGCCAGGCACCCCAACTCTTTTACAACCTTTAGTCTAAGGAATGCAAGAGAAATATAATAATACAAAGTCCTGGAGATTTCTGTGAGGCCCAGTGAAAGACCAATCCAGAGTCCAGTCTGCCTGAGAAATATTTCATCTAGGAAAATACCTCATTGTACCAGGACCTTCACCCTCTATTTCTATAGTGTTTACTTCTCATATCTGTACTTATCAACAGTGTCTACTGATTGTTAGAGGCCAGAAAAGGAATTTAAGTAAATTCCCCAGCAGCCTCAAAACAATAAGGGGCCCTTATTAGGTGTTTAATAATTAGAAAATGATTTCACAGTTATTATTATAATTTGTTGCTTTTAAAAAGTTGTGCATGTGCAATGCAAAGAGGATGAGAATTACGATAAATGGCTCATTACTAAGGTTCTCACCTTCAGGATCTTTTGAATCCTGGCAAAAATATATTTAGTTAAAAAAAAACATACCTATATTCAGCTTATACACATTTCTCTTTCCCAACTTAATAATTGGTGATGTGGCCATCAAATAATCTCTGAATCCACTGGGGCGGATTAGGATGCAGTAGGATGACAGGATGGTAAGGCTAAAAGGGCCTATAAAACTCATCTACTCTAGCCCAGTCCTTTTATTTTTCTGAAAGAAAAATGGGTTTGAAGAAGGATATTCAAGTTGCCTAACTATCAGAAAGCTGATCCAGGAGGGGCTCAAATCCGAGTTCTGAAACTACCAGACCAGTTGCATTTTTATTATCGTATGCAGCCTCAGACAAGTTAGGACTTGCTTAAGACTACACAGTTATTCAGTGGAAGGGCTCAGCCTGGTACCCCAGCTCAGTGCCAGCGAATTTCTCACAAGACATTAACGTTCACCTTAATCTTGGTCTAAGAGCTGGGTTTCTGCAAACTAGCCCTTTTCAGACCTCAAAGTGGTGAGAAAATTCCAGGCACTGAAAGCTCATGAGACCATAAAGCCTAGCCTGAACCAACATGCACAGATCCTATCCTTTCATTTGAGAAAAATCTTTGATGATTCTCATGTTCCACTAAACAATGAGAACCAGGAACAAAACCCAGCCAATTTAATGCAACACAAAACAACTAGTATGGTAACTGCTGTGCCCCCTGGGAACCGGCACATCAGGTATATAAATCCCACTTGTCCCAGGAGAAAGCAGGAAGCACAGGGGCAGGGCAGCAACTGGTAGGGAACAGCCAAAAGAGAAAAGATCACACCTTAATGAAGTGAGTACCAACAAGACTAACAGTATGATTAACATTCCTCTAGACACTCTCCCTTATAACCCAAAGGCTTTTCCTCCTCACTAGCTTACTAAATATTACCAAGGGGAGTGTCTATGGAAAAAAAAGATTAGATGATTTTTAAAGGAGCTTCTGGACTTCTCTGAAGTTTATATTTTTCCTTCATAAGAAGAGGGATCAAATTATTCCTTCTAGTTCTGAGTCGGTGACACCAAACCAGGGGACTCTCATTTTTCGGGTTAAGGTACATACACAGACACCTCAGAAGGTTTCATTCTTGCTGTTGTTCTCATCTTCCTTTTATTTTATTGGGAAAACCTTGTAAGGGTCAAGAAGAACAGCTAGAGCTAGACCTAGGTTTGAAACCTAATTCTGAGTCTTTGGGCAAATTATTTAACCTCTCTGAACTTGTTCCTTAATCTTTAAAAAGAGGATAACCACCTACCTTACAGGATTACCAAGAAGATAAAGAGAAATAACTTAATGTATGTGAAAATACCTCCTATAGTGCCTGGCACTTAGTTGGCAACTGAAAGCTTTTCTTTATTCTTTCACATATTATCTAGAGAGTTGGCTAGGGGAAAGGTTGAGATGAATTACACTAACCTCTAAAATCTGAAGGGTATGTTTCAAAACAAATTCAACAAATGTTTTCTACGTGCCCATGTGCAAGACAAGGACTACTAGGTCATGAACTTCTGGGGCCCTTAGTGAGTAGTCACGGAGTGTAAGTGACAAGGGTGTGTACAGAAATGACACATGTCAGAGAGGGACAAACCGGGTGCTGAGAGCAGGGCAAACTTGGTAGAGTAATAAGACACTTGGTAGAGAAACAAATGAGACCGATGGTTCCTGTGGCTTTCCAGAGCTCAGGTTCTCCCTTCCAACCATAAGTCTACTTAACTGTTAATGAATAGGCATTTTCTTATCTGGGGGAAGGCATTTCCTTATCAGAGAACGGGTTAACCAATTAATATGTTCCCAAACAGCAGTTCTCTACCCATTGGGGAAAAAAACCCCAACTACTTTCAGTCCTTATAATCAGACGATGGTGTCCTAAGCACCACGCAAGCATGAATTAATAGAATAAAAGATCCTATAAGACGAAGACTCATATTGAAGGACTATTACTGTTCCCATTTTATGAAAACGAAGCTAAAATACTCAACTAACAAGTGTTAGAGCTGGGTTTAGACCACAGGTCTGCTAATTCCAAAATGTATGTCTTTATATTTTAAATTTTCTTTCCTAGAAAAAAGAAATTACAGGCAGAAAGACTTTACAATAAAATGCCAGGGTAGATGCTCAAGGAATACTCTAACAGAACTAGCCAATGGTTTCATGTTCTAGCTCCTGCTGAGTATAGATTAATAGGTAAAAGAGTCTAATTCTTATTACTATATAAATAAAGGTCAAGAGTGAGAAGGATGACAGGCTTGTAAAAGAACGCTAGAGCTCCAGGTCCTCTCACTGAAACGCCAAAGTGATGTAGTAACCCTTCCTAATATGCCCCTGAACCTTAGCCCTTTCCAGGTTTGCACTGATCAAAAGCCAGCTCTGCAGTGGGAATCAGCTCAGCCTCCAGAAGACACAGAAAACCCACCAGGAACGTGGAAAGCCTAATACAGCTCTTTGAACATGATGGGTTTCTTTTCAGCTTTAAAACTTTGTGGTCCTCTTGGACCCTATGTTGCTCCCTCCAACCCATATCCCTCCAACCCATATCCATGCAAGTCACCCTGCCCTGCCCAACATGAGGTAATTCCTATGGTCCGTGCCTACTTCCCCTTTCCTATCACTAACACTTAAGTTCAGGGCCCACTGTACCTACCCCCTGATTAATGCCTTCCTCACCCTTGTCCAATCCATCATGCCCACCAATGCCAGACTGATAGTCTAAAAATAAAATACATCATGACTCTCCCTGCTTCTAAACCTATGGTCTCTACTGTAGACTGAAAAATTCCACAAGTCTAGCATTAAACACTGCTTTACCAGTGTGGCTTTACCTAACCTCTCGGCTTTATCTTTCACTTTCTATAATTCCCCCAGTTGTGCATTCTTGACTCTACCACACATATCAATTCACTATTCCTTGTGCAAACCTTGAAAATTGCCCAGCTATGCATGCTACTTCCAGTTTCTTCCCTTCCAAGATATTATACCCCACCCCACCCCACCCCCCACATCATTTTTAATCTACCTAAGACTTTTCAAATTTTACCTCAAATTTTGGTCTGCATTTCCTGACCAAATCTGGTAGCCACCCTGGATATCTTGCTGTTCTTCAAACATGCCAAGCACATTCCTGGCTCAGGGACTTTGCTTATTCCCTTTTATTCCCTCTGCCTAAAACGTTCTCACAGATATCCAAATGGCTCATTCCCTTGCTTCATTTCTCTGCTTAGATGTCATTAACCAGGGAGGCTTCCCTGACCTCCCACTATCCCTATGACTTTATCCTACTTTATTTCTCTTCAGAGCATTTATCCCTGATGTTTAATATTCATATATTTACATATTGTCTATCTCTCCCACCAGAACATATTCTCCATTAGGGAAGGGATTTGGTCTGTCTTGTTTCCTGCTGTATCTGCCAGGGCTTAGAAATGCTTGGCACATAGTATGAACTCAATATATATTTGTTGGAATGGATGTATGAATAGAGTTCTCCTCTACCTTTGAAATTCTATGTTATCACATACAGCCTTGCTTGCTTTTTTTTTTTTTTTTTTAAGGATTTTATTTACTTATTTGACAGAGAGGGAGATAGTGAGAGAGGGAATACAAGCAGGGGGAGTGGAAGAGAGAGAAGCAGACTTCCCGCTGAGCAGGGAGCCTGACGACTCAGGGCTGGATCCCAGGACCCTGGGATCATGACCTGAGCTGAAGGAAGACACTTAACGACTGAGCCACCCACGCGCCCCTCATACAGGTCTTCCAATAGTTTGTCTTGATTTGTCCATTTTTTCCCTTAATTTTTCTCAATAGACAGTGAACCTCTCAAAGGGACAAACCACATATTATTCACTTCCACAAATATTTGTTTTTGTGGACTTTTTGTTTGCCAGATTCTATCTCAAGCAGCTGGAATATCAGAAAGAGCACTGGAGGAGAAATCCTAGGTTAGTCCTGGCCCTACCATTAGTTGAGTGACCCTTGACAAATCCATTTTTCTTTCTGGGTTTCTTCATATGTAAAACAAGGAGAATTATATTATCTCAAGTCTCTCCTGGCTCTAGCATCTGTTAAAATTTATAAGAGGTAAAACTTGGCCCAGTTCAGTGCCTTAGACATCATAGGTGCTCAGTAAATATTTGGTTTCTTTGTTGTTGATTCTCCTGTTACGCAGGAATCTGAGTTGTCTTGGAACAGTTTAGACAGAACAAGTAAAAGTTTAAGCCCCACTTCCTTCTCTGACTCCACGGGACAACGTCATTCGTGTGTTGGTGATAGTAAGGGATTCTGGTGTTTGTGAGAGGATAAAGCACTGAATTTGAAGTTGGAAAATACGAACTCTGACCACTGGCATTTATTTGGCTACAGAACGTTGAACAAGTCATTCCTGAGCCTGAGTTTCCCCACACATAAAAAAAAAGCCGTACTGGCCTACTCTCAACTCTTCAAAGACACCTTTTTATGCTGTTCCATCTACTTGGAATGTTCTTTGCCCTTTCTTTGTTGGACTAATTTCCACTTATCCTCAAGGACCAGCATAAATTTGCTTTAAGGAAAAGTATCCTCTGTTCACTCTCTAACCATCGTCTTACAGCACTTACCTCCACTGTTTATCTCAATTATTACATTTAACTCCACTGTTACCTCAATTATTTACTATCTGTTTCTAGAACTGTAACCACCACAAAGGCAAGGACTATGTCCATTTTGTTCATCATTATACTACTCAGTACTCGGTTAAGTGCATGGCACAGAAGTATCCAACAAATTTTTTTGGACAAATGTCTAAACTAATGCACCTAGACACTTTAATATCTCTAGAAAGCTTTTTGGTTCACTCAGAGAATCTAATAAACACTATCTCCCTCTAAGATCTTTTACAAGTTTCTGTGAATCAAGGTTCAAAACAGGGAATTTATGTACACAGAGGTTAGAAAAAGTCACTGGAAATCATTCGAGCTGAAGAACTCTGGAGCTAAAAAAAAAAAAAAAAAAAATCAAAGAAAGGGACAGGGAATATTTATACCCCAGCCCTCTTGCTCCAAAAGCCTATTATCAAGAATGAGGAAAAAAATCCTATGCTTCCATGGTGAGGAAGTGACCCATTGGTGGCCTGGTCCTTGTATTCAGGATGGAGGAAGTGACTGTCCACAAGCTGAAAGCCAGGAAGTGGGGGCAGATATCCAAGACAGCCTCCCTCCTCCACCATTCCCTCTTGCCACCTCTAGAAAGCTTCTGGACGCTGACCCTGGTCGACCTTGAGGCTGGGCCACCCACACAGGTGGCTGGGGAACATAGTCAACAGAAAGTCCTGGTGTAGGGAGGACAGGCCAGGGGGTCAGGAAGCTGTAGGGTGGTGTGTGAGGTGACTGGGAAGGGACTGCAGGCCCGGAGAACCTAACCCTAAAGCTACCATTCACCCCTGGACAACTCTTCTTTCCAAGAAGTGTTTGGCCACTTTTCTCTCTTGTCCCAGAAAGGCAAGGGAAGACCCAGCTCCCATGGAGTGCCCAGAACCCCATGGGCCTACTTTCCCCGGGAATAATGCTCCAATCTCTAACCTCTAATCCGTGTGCTAAACGCCAAGGGAGCCCACGCTCCGGGTTCCGGCAAAGGACCAGGGGATCACACGCACCAAGATATCTGCAAGAAGCCTTGGATCTGATCAGAGAAGTCATACTATTCTCCATTTTCCACAGAAAACCCAAAACTCAGGGTAACTAGCCCTTTATAACGGCTCCGAACCCTGAGGATCCCGCCCTCGCCATATTCCACATATCCCTCACTCCAAGGGAACCCAGGCCCCCGCTTTCTTAAGTTTTAATTTGAGGGCCTGTGGTCACCAGATCCATAAGCAAAGCTGGCCCCCTGACAGAGTCAGCATCCCTTCCTCCAGGGACCTCAACTCTCAGAGAGCCTCCCAACCCGCCTGCTCCTCGGAGCCTTCTGTCTCCGGTCCCCCAATTCCCGAAGCCCCACAGCCTCCTCGCGGAGCGTTGTGCTCACTCCCCCCAATTCTCCTAAGGAGCGGGAACCCACGGGAGTCCATTCAGCCCCAAACCCCCGAGGCTGCCAGCTCCCCTCTGGAGTCTTCCGAGATAACGGCCGGACAGGACGGGGAGGCCTTTCCTTACCCGCCTGCGCGGCCATGGTCCCCAGGACGCGGAAATGGGGAAGTGGCGGGGACCGCAGCAGCACCTCTCAGCTCCCGCAGCCAGCCGCCTCAGGCGCGGGAGGAACTCAGCCCCGGGCGCTAGCGGGATGTACCGCCTATGGCGCCCGGGGAGGACCAAACCGCACCTGGCACCGGGGTCCGCCCGCCGACGCCCCGCCCCGCTGACGCCCCGCCCCGCCCCGGGGCCAGGCCCCGCCCCCTGGCTCGGGCTCTGTGTCGGGGCCCGGGCGCCTCCTACCGCGACTGGCGCGGAGCTGGTAAAGGTGAGTGTCCGAGCCTGTGAAGTAGCTGGTCAGGAGAGTCCTCGGGACTCCCTGCAGGTCTCAACAGAGGACCTTCAGTCTCTTTTACAGACGCGGGCAGCTGAGGACCCGAGGGAACAAGTTTGACTACCTCGAAATGGCTCAGCTCATTAGAAACAGAAGTGAGATAGGAACCTAGGTCTCTTAACTCCCAGGCAAAAGCTCCTTCCAGTAGTGTCTGGGAACAAGAATATGTATATGAAGGGATGCCTGACTGGCTCACTCAGTAGAGCATGTGACTCTTGATCTCAGGGTTGTAAATTCGAAACCCCACATTGGGTGTAGAGATGGCTTAAAAATAAAAATCTTTAAAACAAAATGAATATGTAGAAGCTACCCCCACAAAACTTAGGGGATTGAGGGTGGACTTTTCTTAGAAGCTTCCAGCTCAGAGAAGCCACTTATCTGCACCACTATGAGTAAGCTGGCACCCAGTAGATAATCTCTAGGTCAAAGATGATATGAAGGTGTCGCAAGCAGCATTCCAGGGGCAAATCCCTCTTGAGGCCAAGTAGGTATATAAATGAATTCAGCACACCAGATCTTCCAATTTTTTAAGATAAGCCAAAACGCCAGGTGTTTAGGTGAATTTTCCTACTTTTTAAATGTTGGTAACATTTGGAAATTTTTAAAAATGCCATGTAGACCAAAGGAAACACTTGTGGAATGGATTTGCCCTGCTGGTCCTCTTTGTGGAGAAGAGAGCAGTGGACAAGGGGTTAGAACAGCAGACTGGTTCCCCGAAGCTGTTAGCTGGTTGAGGGGCCTTGAGAACCACTTCCCTTCATTGGGCTTGGTAAGGAATTGGGGTCCTTCACGTGACAAAGGGTGGGCTACATCAGCTGGACCTGCAGTCCCTCCCATCTAATTCTCTAGTGCTGGACGTTTGGCAACTGTCATTTCCTTAGACTGGACTTAGGTCATGGGAAAAGTGTCCAAATGACCAGGAAGAGGCAGGGATGGGGCCCAAGGAAATGGACCATGACGCCCCCACCAAGGGCGGAGTTCAATCCTGCTGCATTTGGTTCCAGCACTTGAGTAAGCAAAGGTGAGCACAATTCTTTCTTCCTGCCCTCTGTAATCCAAACTGGATGCAGGTCAGTTGGTTCTCCTCTGGGTGTGGCCGGTGGCCCCTGAAGTCCTAAGTGTGGAGAAAGTGCTGAGGGGGTGGGGGAAGTGATGTCCCTGACTTCCTTTAATTCCTGGGAACCCGCCAGTGGTTGGTTTTACAGTTTGAGGAAATCTCTGGTCTGATTATAGTAGCCACAGGATTTTGTGTTAAAGTGACAGGGATCCAGGGGACTCTGACAGGGAGCAGGGATTTTATTCATCCTGCACATGCAAAGAAGTCATGTTGTATTTTCTCAGGCTCACGGACACTGGCAGCCTTGGAACCAAGACACCTGTTTGTCTTCCCTTTCCTCTGCCCCACAGCAAGACACCCAGGTCTGTCTCTTCTCCCTCTGAACTCTCTCTCATTCCACTTCTTTCCCACCTCCAGCCTCCTGGTGTTCACTAACAGTGACTGCAGGGATAACCAACTCCCCCAAGTTCCCTCCAGGGAAGTTTAGGTATTTCTTGAGAAACACAAATTGAAATGTAAAGAAAGAAAATAGCAATCTGTAGAAATGGTATAACCAAGAGATATCGTTCCAGTATAGATCCAAAGAATAGTCCAAAATCACTTGTGAACTTGAGGGGGACTTCTAGAGGACAGAAAAGACCTGGGTAGGGAGAAGATGGGGGTTTCTAGTGCCCAAGTCACCTGTTCACAGTTTGATTGCCTGACCATAGTTTGGTCAGTCCCCGAGGCCAGATCCTACTGACTGATTCACAATCAACTCTTTAGACCCATAGAAATGAGAACCTGGACACTGAAAACCACCTTAAGGTTCAGACTCTGCCTCTCAAAAACCTTCAACAACTCCTTGTTGCCAACCAAATAAAGGCCAAACCAGGCCCTCATGGGCAAACTACATCTCACTATGCAGCCTTCTCTCCCTACTTCCTTCACTCCAGAACTCTTTTTTCCTGAATACATTCTGCCCTTGTACCACTCTGCCATTCCTATAACCCCTCAATGTTCTCTGTAATTTTGTTGCCCTATTCTACCCAGAAATGCCTCGTTTCTAAATGCTTAACACGTTATTTTCAATTATGTCATTTTGCAAACCCTGTGAATTAATCGAAACCCACACTGATAGGATAGCCATTAATCACATGAAATAGAACTGAAAATTAAGTTCTTCAGTCCACCGTCCAAGTTTCATGTGCTTGCTAGCTACATGTGCCTAGTGGTTACTGTGTTGGGCAATGCAGAGAGAACATCTCCATCATGGCAGAAAATTCTGTTGGACAGTGCTATTTTAGACAATGATCAGTAAGGGCTGTTAACATCACAAAGAGGGACTACCAGGCATTATGTGCCTCCTGAAATGATGCAACAAGAAGTATACACTACCATTTATGACATAGTTACACCAAAAAAAACAAGCCTGAATCTGGTCAAGCTTCTGGATCTAACAACCAATTTACAGGAAATACAAGAGTAGGAGGAGCTTCTTAACACCACAGTGATACATATAGCAAAACTGAAGCTGTGGGAAAATCAACAGGACAAATGAACTGGTCTCTTTAACAGATAAATTGAACAAGGAAGAAAAGAGGGAATGTATGAATGTAACAGAGGCTTAAGAGAAATCTGATACCAGGGTATGGATCTGATTTGGATCTCAGTGCAAGCAAACTGAACAAAAAAGTTGAGACAACTAGGAAGATTTGAGCAATGATTAGATATATGATAACATTTAGGAATTATTGTTAATTTTTAAGGTACATTAAATAGTATTTTGGTTATGTTTTAAAAAATCCTTACCACTGAGATGCATATTTAAAATACTCAATAAATGGCATAGGACTAGGCTTTCTTTCAAAATAGTCCAGGCAGGGGATGCCTGGGCGGCTGTCAGTTAGGTGTCTGCCTTCAGCTCAGGGAAGATCCCTGAGTCCTGGGATCGAGTCCCACATCGGGCTCCCTGCTCAGCGGGGAGGCTGCTTCTCCCTCTGCCTGCTGCTCCCCCTGCTTGGTGTGCTTGCTCGTTCTGTCTGACAAAAAATTAATTTAAAAAAAATCAAAAATAGTCCAGGCAGGAGAGAGGAAGCAGTGTGAGGGTGGAAGTGAAAACAGGATTGGACACAAGTTGATGATTATTGGGGTTGGGTCATTGGTACATAGAGGCTTAACTGTCCTATTCCATTTCAGTGTATGTTTTGTTTTCCCTTCCTTTTTGGGCTCAGGAGTTCTTGGAAATCTCTCACTTTCGCTTTCCTACCAAATTTTGGTGCTATTCAACTTGATAACTGTTAGGTCAAAGTGGAAGGGAGGGAGAAAAGAGCCCTTTTCAGAGGGATGACCTATAGCTCTGGTGTGCTGGGGAGCCTGAGGTTAGGCCAGATTTGTAACCTCACTATCTTCCATCTCGTACTGTGCTACTGAGGAACCTCAGGAAACTGCACAGCCACTGCTCTAGGTAGAGGGCTTGGCAGGGGCCCACGTGCCCCCTTGCAGAACATGTGGAGAGATGCGGACACCGAATAACCTGTTAATGTCCTCAAGGTTCTCACTGCCCGCAAGCTAAGCTCCATCACGGTAGCCTGTAAGCTTAGATTCCATACACTTGTCAGGACCAGGGCTGTCAGATGGGTCACACCTTGGGCAGGGCTGTGTATGAAGCGCCTCTCATCTCTTAATTATTGATGGCTGCCTGAAGTCTTTGCTCCTCAATGTGACATTCTTCTGTATGCAGGGGTGTTTCTCAGAGGCCAGACCAGTGTGACTGCTCCCCAACCCATTCATGCCCCACCCCACCCCCTTACACAGACAAGTCCAGAGCTCACAGTAATGTAAAACCATTTGTTTAATTCTAAATCAAATCACTTTCACAACAGTGAAAATTAGTGACTGGTCAAGGTGTGCCACTGTACATGGTGTCATTTTCTGACTGTGGGTGAGACCTGGTCCTAATCCACACAGGTGGCAGGAGGGGGTGGAGGCCAAGAACATAGACCACACACAAAAGAAAGGAAAACTGCCTTGGTAGAGGGGCAAGGTGGTGAACCTGCAGAGGAGTGATGGGAAGGGGGTTTCCTGTTGGGGCTGGGCCAGCAGTCCCAAGTTGGCTCTCCTGCCCCAGCTCCCAGTAGAGGGTGAGTGGGGACCTAGAAGGTTCAAAAATCAAAGGGCACATGACCGACCTGGCTTCGCTTACAGGTTCCTGGGATGCCTTTGCTGGTGGAGTTCTCCTGGGCTTACTACTTTGTTAAAGAGTACAAGTGACTTCTTTTCCTATCCACAACCCTTCTTTTTTAACCTTTCTTCTGGAAACCTATTTCTCGTTGGGCCCATCTGACTGAAGTCCTCTCTCTCACCACTAGGTGGGGCTACCACACTGAGAGATCCTACCATTTCACTTGTGCTGAGAATTCAGGACCCCTCCCCGCCCCACTTCTCGACTTTGGGGATTTCCAGGAGGTGATAAAAAAGCACTCATGAGTGGGTGTCCCAAGAATGTTTAAAATCCATAAGGGACACTGTAAAAGCTGGTGGTTTAGTCCTACCAAATGGATTTGGCAAACCAACCACCTATTCAATACTTAAATTCTGTCAGATTAAACACTGAACTCTGGTATTGACAGGTACAGAGGGGAAGGGGTGG
The DNA here is from genome assembly GCA_028533885.1 of Nasua narica. Classification (NCBI taxonomy): domain Eukaryota; kingdom Metazoa; phylum Chordata; class Mammalia; order Carnivora; family Procyonidae; genus Nasua; species Nasua narica. The sequence goes on along the minus strand of CM052808.1, from coordinate 20,788,307 downwards.
GGCCTGTGGAGAGGAGAGGAGGACTTCCCTCATCTTCCTCAAGGTCTTGGTTTCCACATGTTATGCAGAGTCATCTGGAAAAAACCATTAGGTGGGGCTTTCTATCACTTGTTGGCTATGGCTGGGGGTAGCCAGGAGCAATGCGGACTGGTAAAGTGACAGACAGAGAGGCCTCCAGAGGAAGTCCATCTCCCTCGATCCCTGGAATCTCCTGGAAGAGGCTGGATTTCTAGAAAAAGGTCCAACCAGCAGAGTGAGAACCATTCTACAATTGAACCGTCCTCCTGCCTGGAATCACTCCTTCAATCAGATTCTGAGGAAAAAGTTTATGAAATGGAAAAAACAAGTCAAGGGCTTGGGAAGATGATTTCCCCTAGAAATTTCCTGTGGAAGACCACACCATATCATCATGCCAAGGTTCTCTAGGCTCTGCTGCCTGGCTTTAGAAATCATCAGGAGTCGCTTGCTCCGCAGTTTCATGCTTCTCTGGTTTTAGCACACATACAAGGAGTTTTCAGGGGTAGCCACCCAAGCCATACCAAAACCAGGGTCCCATGTGGGTCTCCCCACTCCTGCCTCTTCATAAAGGACAATTTGACTTCTGGAGGAGATGGTCTTCAACATGCAGCTGAGCTGACCTGACAAATCGGCCAGTTTCCACTGGAGGCACCCGGAGCTTCTGTAGCTTTGGGGACAGGGCTGCTTGTTCAGTTGTTCCTGCAGCAGAGCTCCAAATCCCACCAGAGTCCCACTGGCATGTCTTTCCTAATGAGCAGCAGTCAGTCCCAGCTTCAGCAGTAGTCTCCACTGTGGGTCCTCTGGCAGACGTGCATATTTTGGGAGGGAAAGATGATGGGAAATCTGTGACTGAAGCCACATGTCTCTGGGGATAATCTTCTCCAAGAAACCACGAGGTCATTCAAGCCACCCTCTGGAGCCAAAAAGACCGAGCATGGCTCAGAGCCAATAAAAGATCTTTGGATCTCTGGTGAATTCATGAAGTGACTCCAGCTTTAGCTGCTGCAATTATGATCATTATAGGACAGCAATTTCTTGCATTTCTGCTGAGGAGGAGGAGGAGATAGGGCAGAGCAGCACTAGGATACGGAGAGGAACCTCTATATGAGGAGTCCACTGATTTTGGGAGGCCACTTACCAAGGGGTTTTTAAAGAGATGAAACAAAGTTTCTATCTGGTTCATCCCTTTGTTTTCATAATATTAAACTCAGGTGAAATTGTACTGACAGTTTCTCTCTTCCTGCCTCTTCCTTATGCAGAGTCAGGACCTGCTGAGCTGGCTGGAACAGGACTTCATGGTGTAACTCATGAGAGATGACTCAATGCCAAGGACCGAGGTTACAGCAGTGGCCAAACTCTAAAGTCCTTGACAACTGGTCTTGAGTCCCTAACTCTGATGGAGAAGCAAAACTCCTTGATGTCTTACTGACGCCACCAATTCCAGGGGTCAGGATTAGCCAGGAAGCCAAACATCAAGAGTGGGTGTGGCATGTCACCAGTCCAGAGGCCCTGCCATGGATGTAGGCTGGGAGCCCAGCATTAGGCAATCAGGAGCCAGAACATGATCACTAGGGCCACAAACAGGAAGAGGCGTGACAGGAACTGCTCATCCACATACTGGGGTGTTCCAGGGACAGCTGGAGAGACAGGAGGGAGAAGAGAGGCTGTTAGAATGCTGCAGCTGTGCACACTGCTGCCCAACTGGGCCGGAAGTCGAGAGCATCAATCTTCATCTCTTTACAGCAGAACTCTGCACGCTAACAAGATTTCCAAACCCCAAATAACATCAGGCAAAACAAAACTGGAATTATGAAGATATGCGGAATAATATAGAGTGAGGACACGGTCTCCAGTTTATCCAGAATGTTTGGTCTGCAGGTGTAACTTAAACAGGAAACTCTTAGAGGAAATAATAAAAGAAAAGCTAGTATTAAGCATCTTCTGTGCACCAAGAGTTTTGTACATACGTTACTGCTTGGTGGGTGTCTGTATTCCCATTTTGAGTAAGAAGACACGGAAGCACAGGTATGAGGAGACCTGCTCCAAATCACAAGGTTCACACGATAGTGGCAGAGCCCCACAGTCATGCTGTCAGCCTCTGTGCATGCTCCCTTGTGAGTCATGGAGTCTCTCCATCCTGGCACTCTGAGCCCACTCGGGGAGGGGGGGGGGCGTGCTGCAGAGAGACCCACATAGAATGCTTTCCTTTTCCAGAGGACAGAAGTAGAGCCCAGACAAGCAAAGTGACTTGCTTGCCCATCACACAAGCAAACTAGGGGCAGAGCTAGGCTTCCACTCCTCCCTGCTTTAAGAAAAGCTACTACGTAGCTGTCCAGGCTTTGAGGGAAGGAGAGTAAGAAATCTATATCCAGGATGGGCAAATTTTATCAAATATGACAAAGGAAAACTGTGATTGTGGCAGGGGGATAAAGTAATCCAGAGTCCAACCTGACTGTAGAACTCTCTTTACCTAAGGAACCCAGGGTGAGCCCTGAAGCAAGAAAGGAAGCAAGCTGCCAAGTGGGTTCTTGCTGCCTCCATAGTGCCCTATCCCTCCTACAGGGCAGAGCACACCCTGCCCTTTGGGGTCTCCTTCCTTTGAGAAAATGCATAAATGAAGGAGAAACCTTTGAGGTAGAGGAGGTAAGGAAGGGCATTCTAAGATCTCTTGGGGCTGTACTATTTCCCAGGTAGGTGCTCTGATGATTCATGCAGGCAGTCAGTCAACAAAGACATTTACGGATTGCCTGCAATGTGCCAAGCATCAGGGTGGGGGCGAGGAAAACTAGGATGACCCAGGAATAGGTTTCTGTCCCTAAGAGCATAGGCTCCTGGCCAGGAACCACACACTGTTCCCTTCTGTACCACACACTGTGCCCAGCACACATGAGGTTCCAATGAGTGCAAGCAGAGCTCATATGACCTCAGCACCTCCGCAGACTCTACGGTAAGGATCTTGGCCCAGGTATCAGATTGAGATAAAGTGCAGGGGACCCACCTTGCTGCCCTGCTCTACGTGGAATGCAGCTGGGACCTTTATGCTGGCTGGAGAGAGAAAGGTAGTAGCAGGTAACAGACCTAGAAAGGGAGAAAGTGTTCCCGAAGGGGTGGGGCTTGGGACCAGCCCCACATGTATCCTGAGGGAAGCTGGACAGAGATGCCACAGAATAGAAAGGCCCTGAGTCCTGGTGGGTTGCCTCACTCCTTTCTGCTCCTAAATGGTCCATGCACAGGACTAGGCTTTTCTTTAGCTAGGTATCCTGGGTATCATTTTATTCTTTTTCATTTTCTAGGCACAGAGTAGGTCTCGGGAAACATAGTGAGCATTTTCTGATTTGTAAAACGGAGCTAAATGAACATTCATCCCACTGGCCTGTGGTGAGGACCCCCTGTGTCTGTGATGACAAGCACTTTGAACATGCCTAATATTTATGAAGTGGGCAATATACATTCTCACGACTACCAATAATCTGAGAAGCGTTCACATTTTGAAAAGGCTGATTGACCAAGCAGAGACAGTTATCTGTAATCTGCATACTAATGAATTCCAATCAGCCTTCAAGCAGAATTATATCAAGGAAGTAGGGTCTTACCTGGAGGAGGCCGCCCATCATTTATGTTAAATGCTGTGGCAAATATCCCAAAAGGAAATGCCCCAATTCCAAAAGACATCTGGAAGCCACCATCTCCAAATCCAAATCCCTGAAATCCCTGTATGGAAGAAATGCAATTCAGAAGAACAAGCAACCTATCAAACATGTCACCCGCAGGTGGCACCTGCCTCTCTTCCCTACCCTCTGCCACCTGTTTCCAAGGGGGAATATTTTTTCCTCCCATTTAGACTGCAAGGCAGAGGAACCCTGGTGGCCCCTCTGCCCTTCCGGCCTGCAAGGGGTTCCAGCTAAGGAATTGTGAATGCCAGAAAGGATTAGCTCTGGCCCAAAGTAAAACAATATGCTGGTGCAAGTCAGGGTTCTTCGAGCCCAGGTTTTTCCCCAGAATCCCACCCTAGTCAATAAAATTTTCTACATGCTTTGTAACATGCATGTTGTGTGTGTGTGTGTGTGTGTGTGTGTGTATGAAATGTAACAAGCAAAACTGGCAACAACCCCTACACCTAATTACAAGGGAACATTGGAACAAGTGGCACATTATTGATAACAGCAAAAAAAGTGGAACCCTAATTAACCAACAGTGGAGGTCACAATCAAAATCTTGATACACGCTCTCTAAAGACCATCATGCTGACTATGCAGCAACACAGAAAAATTCCTGTGACCAAGCTACCAGATAAAACTGAACACTATGGTCACAAGTACATGCCAACATGCAGGTATGGGAATAAGATATAAACAGGTATTTTCCCTCAGTTTTAATATTTTTACAAAGAATTTAAAAAACATAAAACACTATTTTTTCCGATTATATACATGCTTGTTATAAGAAATTTACACATTAGAGGAATAATTGACATAGAAAGTCAGAGGTCTTATTCACCATTTCATGACCATGCTCTCCCCAATATCATCCTCATGGTGTGTCATCCTCAGCTTTCCCCTTTCTCCCCCATCCTCAACTTTCCCCTATACCGCATCATCTTTCATATGAAAAGACTTAGTAGGAATTGTAACACTGTGAAAAAGTAGCTCTTTTTCTTTCTTGACCAAGGTTGCACAGCTAGTAGAAAGGGTAGAGTTTAGATGAGAAACTAGGTCAATATGATGTGAAAACCCATGCTCTTAATCACTGTGCACATTTTATAAAATCTTCTCTCCTCTCCCGTATCCCTAGGTAGATCTTTAGAACAAATGATTAGAAAATAATAAGAAGAAAATGTATTGGGTCAACTGCTCTCAACAAAGAGCTGATTGGCCTTCATTTATGAGTCTTTTGCAAGTCATGAAAGTGGCTGTTCCTATCCATACCAAACAACCTGACATCCAGCTCCAAACATCTTGCTGGGCGGCACTACCTATATAAAGCCTAATAACAGATAAAACAAGACGCCAAATCTACAGAGAAGAAAAACAACCAGTTTTCCATCTCCTCAGTGCAGACGCCTCCTACTCAGACCCAGCATGGCTGAGTTTGAGGGCTCCTGGGACCGAGGCTGCCTTACCCAGGAAGGTGTAACTGTTTCATCAGGAGCTACCACTTCATTGAGTGCAATCCCGAGGACTGACCTTCTGGCCTCCCTTTTAGCAACCTCTACACAATTCCACAAGTCCTCACACTTGCTGGATTTCTGTTCCTGGGCCAATGTAGGCAAAGAGCATCACTGGCGGCCGCAGGTACTTGTAGGTGCTAGCTATGCACCACAGTCATTAAGGCCAGGGCCTCTGGCTTCCTGAGGTTAGGAGCTGATGCTCTCTGTTGAGAAACAGAGTCTGTGAAAGTTAAAGTGATGTCACCTGGTCATCAAGGGGGTCACGTTTAGATCAAAAACTATGTTAATATGATCCAAAAACCACCACGCTCTTAATTCTTGTGGGGAAATGAAAAACTCCTGCAACCACATTATCAGGCAAAACTGAACACTACGGCCACAAGAATGCTCAGCAATATATGTAGGGATGTGGACAAGATACAGATAGGTATTTTCCCTCAAAATTTTTAACATTTTAATCTGGAGAAATGAAAATGTTTGGGGATTCTGGTAGTGTGGATAAATATTTTGCCTTTACAATTTATTTAATATTTTAACAAGAAAATTTTAATACTAACATCTGACTTAAATGAGCATTTTTGAGCTAGTGATTTTTCTAAGAATTTATCCTAGTAAAATAACCATGAACCTGCTCAAAAATGTATCTGTAAGTTCATCAGAGTATTTTTAAAATGAAAAAAAGAAAAAGAGTTAAATGTCCAACAAAGGATCAAATAATGTTAAGTTCATACAACTGACCACTAAACAGCCTTAAAATAAAATATTACTGTCATGTAAAATCTCAAGATATGTCATTAAAAGTCTCCCTGTCTGTGATATAAACTTCCTAAGGGCAGGAATCTTTGCTATGTTCACTGATCTATCACCAGTGCCTAGAATAATGCCCAGCATACTGAAGGCATTTAATATAGAATGAACGAAATTTTTAAAAAGAGCTACAAAACAGAAGCCACGTATTGTAAAAAATTTAAAAAACATATGTATACCTAATATATCTATACAATATAATACATGCACATAAATAGATCTATAAAATTTACATGTGTGCATATATAACTATAGAACAATAAAAAAAATAGACCAAAATATTTTCAGTACTTATCTCTGGGTGGTATGATTATAAGTGATTCTCCCCCCTCCTTTTCTTTGTGTATTTCAATTTTTCCATTACTTTTATAATCAAGGAGAAAAAGTATAGGGCCAAGATGGAAACTTCTAAAGCCATAAGCTTATTTCTAGAAGCTTCTCCTAGAATGTTCCTCACCCCTCGGTTCTCCGGCTCTGGCCTCTGTCCTTGAGGACGGGGAGGGGTCTTCTCTCTGAAACAGAAATGTTGTAAAATAAATAATTATAAAATGCTTTTCAGCTATTCCAAGTGGGGTTGGAGCTCTTCACCAACAGGGTCAGGTCCACCATGCCCAGCACATTAACTTATACCAAATTAAACCAAATCCTAACCTTCATTCTACTTGCAACTGTTTTGTCAACTCTACAGAAAAGCAGGAAGAAAAATCTGCTTATTCTAAGATGTTCATCATGTTGCTCTACAGCCTACTCCTCTCACAGGAGCCTGACCCAGACTGGTTATGAATGCTAGCCAGACACCTTCCCTGGACCTGTGTTATATAGGGGTCAGCAATGTTAAAAACCCCAAATCCAAACTGAAACAGGAATGGCCTGTCAGCATAGAGGGCTGAGATTCAAGATCTCTCTGATCTGCCCCTCTTCAATAGAGGTATCAGCCACACAGGGTGAAGCACGGGTGAGAGCAACTAATGTGGGGAAGGGCCACTTCAAGGAGGAGGTAACTTCAGGGCTGCTCTTTCAAGATGGACAGAAATTAACGGAGGAGGAGGGTGTTGAGTAGGACTGGGGAGGGCAGAAGAGGCAGAGGGAAAACAAATACAAAGCCTCATGAATGTGAAGGGGTAAGTTCCTCTTAGAGAAGTCCAGTATGTCTGGATACAGGGTATGCTGGGGTGGGGTAAGAGAACGTATGAGACACTGCTGGGAGAGTCTGGGCATGTGTGAGTGTGCGCATGTGTGTGACCAGACCATGAAGGGTTCTCAGAACTTGTGTTTGTGGAATGACAGACCCATCCACACCCCAAACGCCACAAAGCCTCCCACACCTCCTGTCCCCTCCTCCTTCTGTACTTTATATATCACTGCTGCAGCAACCCCCTCCTTGCACACTCTCCTGCTAGACACACTGCTTCCCAAGGTGCTCCTTCACAGCACTCTGCATACTTACAATGGTGATATCCTGTGCACTGCCTAGCACGTTGCCTGCTGGCAGATGCTCAGTGGATATTCGTATTACATCCCAGTGAGGAGCAACCTGGCCTCCCTCCCTTCCTGACGAACTCCCATCTGGATCCCAATCGCCTCAAAACTGAGGGTCTGTAAGCACTAAGTAAAGGGTGGAGTGAGAAGGTGCTGAATGGAAGTGAATTCATGTCCAAAGGGAGGAGTGGGTGTGAGAGGTGCCCCAAGGCCTCACCTGGGGTCCTGCTGCCCAGTGCTGCCCCTGCCATAGAGCGGGATGACCTTATCTCTGCTGATGCCGGCTTTGCAAACTGGACACACTTGTCTGTTAGGTCTGGTCTCCAACCACTGCAAACAGGAGAGAAAAATGCATGAGTGGTGTAAGCTCACTAAAGAGCAATCATAGTCAGCGAAACAATGTGGACCAGGGGCTTCAAACTGGAAACACCAGCACCAGCAGGGAACATTTCAAGGAACCCAACTCTCTGATTCCTGCTCCTGACACTCAATAAATATTTACTAGTGGTGAAATCAAAATTGCTTTTAAACACCTCATAATTTAACAGGCTTCCTCATGCTTCATTACTTCTAGGGGCTCCCTGCAACACAGCAGGAAGGAACTACAAGCCTGGAGCTGTGTCAAGGGGTCTGACAGACCCAGCCTCAGTTTAGGCTGTGGGTGCTGGTATAATGAACTTTAAATCTATGCCTTCCCCAGTAGATCAACTGTATTGCCCTGACAGCCAAATTTTTCCTTCTGTGATTTCTCATTTTTACAGCATTTCCTCAACGACTTTGTATCCCAGACATCAGCAGCTGAACATAACCTCACCGTTTTCTGGTGATTTACTATGTGCTAAAAGATAGATTTTGCTTATTATCTAAATTTGCTTAGGGTTTTTTATGTACTTTCATTGATTTTTGCATTCAATTGTTTCTTTCAATATTAATAACACCAGAATTATGTTTTGGGCTTCCCAGGCTCTTTCACTGGTTAAAAAACATTCTGCTAAACTTTCTCTAAAATAAAATAAAAATATAAAAACATGTTATCTGTAGTGTCTTTGAATAATTTAATTCATATATATTTCTCAACATTTATCTTAGAACATTTTAGACCAAATGATATAAAGTTTATTATATAAATGTGAATCTAGGATTTCAGGGCCAAGGAGAAAGCAGCATTTAATGATTTTATATCCCACTTCCTTTATCCTACTGCTGAAAGCTTCAAAACTTATGTTACGTGCTCTTTATAAATTTCCAGCAGATACATTTATAAATTTACAAGGTTCCGTTGGAGTCAGAATGCACAGCCCTAAATGCAATGGGAAGCCCTCTCTTATTTTCTTTGCTTCTTTTTCCCCACCTCAATTCTGAGGCTCTAGAGCTCTGGAACCTCCCCCTACATTCCTAAGCCACCTACGAGTGTGGGGCTCTTTTGCCAACAACCGTGGAGACAGTCAGCTCACAGTGATTATTCACAGCCAGTTTGTGAATGCCAGGCCCTGCTCTGTCTCACCGAGCATGTGCCTGGGTCTTGGTGAATACTTAACTGACTGGTTTTCCTAATAATCTAAAGCTGAGAAAACAGACTTTTCCCCCTCTCGCAAAAGCTTTCTGTTGAGACCAAAAAAATTTCATCCTTCTTAACATTTTCAAGACCTTTACAGGTAGGGGAATAGTTGATATGCTCGAGGCATATTTTTTGTGGAGGTAGAATCTCAAAAATAAAAACCTAACATACTATCAAATCCAAGCTAATCAATAGATGGGGAACTGTAAGCCAGACAGGTGGTCTGCTAAGGCCACAAAGACCATCGGTAACAGAGTCAGGACCATCCCAGGTACTACACTGACCCCTTGTTTTCAGCAAGTACCTGTCAGTGGGCAGGTGTATAAAGAGGGTTGAGGGGGTAAAACAAGCAAATGAGCCCACAAACAGGGGAGATTGCAGCTTCTGACAATAGTCTCCTGAGACTAGGGGTGTCTTGTGCAACCACAGCTGATGAAAGACAAAGTAAAATGAAATGCATCTTACCTGATGTAAACACGGCCAACTGCCAGAGTCCCCAGGGCAACCAGTCATCAAGGAGAAAGAGAATGGGGGTAAAGGAAGAAAAATGCTTTCATTAGCAGAAACACCGAGGGTGGGAGCAGAAAAATGGGAACACAGGGTAGAACTATGGAGCATTGCAAGCCCCATGAGTGTCTGTGGGGAATCACCAGTTTCAGAACTTAGAAAAGCAAGGGCTAAAATCATAGGAAAAATTAGGCAATAGAGACAAGACTCCAATCTCTACCTCTGGGATCTTACTTGTAAAGGACCCCCAGGTCCCAGACCATCGCAGACTCAGCTTCTCTACACATCAACCTTTGAAGGATTATGACCTCTGAAGGAATCCAATATAGGCTAAAGACCTTCCATGCAGAAAATTGCATGGGGCAGTCTCATACACACATGCACACACAACACACACGCACGCATGCACACACAATTTTAGATTCCATTTCCGTGGGTTCATAACCTCCTAAGGCTCACAATGTGTGACTCTAGATCTGGTTTAAGAGAATCTTCAGGCTGTCCTCAACCTTGAGTGCTTTGCTGGCAGGAAGTTGTTTAAAAGTTCAAGATTACTATTAAAAAAAAAAAAAAAACCCTTTAAGTAATGAAAAGGATGGGGATGCTGCTTGGCAGAAAGGGCTACCTTCACAGTTTAACAAACTGTACTATAATGAACTGCTGCCCAGTCTCTTATTTTTCAAATGAGGAAACCAAACTCAGAAACAAGGAACAACTTGCCTGTGGCACCAGGACTAAAAAGTAAGTCTCCTGACTTCCAGTTTATTGTCCCTTCTATCACCCAGCATTGGGTGCAAAAAACGACATTTACAGAATTGAAGTTAAAGTTACTCTAACCCTGATTTTTCACTTTTACTCTCTTGATTTATTCATCCAACTAACAGATGCAGATATCACTGCATACTTCCTGTGTGCCAGGGCAGTGGTTTCTGTCCCTCATAAAACATGACTCCTTTAGCTGAGTAAAATTTGTTGGACTCAGAGGTTAATTCCTTTCCCAGTTCCTGAACTACAGTTTAGCTCCACCATCCAGACATGCAATCTCCCTGGACGTAACAGACACACCTGACATTTGTCTCCTACATTAACCTTGCAGTGTCATTCCAAACTGAGCCCAACGCACCCCAAATCACAGATCTCCACTGGCAACTTCCCTTGAAGGCTGTGGGGGAGAAGTGAAGGTGACTTTCCTTTAGGGGAAAGTTCAAAATTACAAGAAAGGTGGTGATCGCTTCAATTTATTAACCAACTATTATGTGCCAGGACATAGCTGACTAGCTTTTCATTTGTTAATGTCACTGGAGAGTCATATTAACCTATGACAAAGTGTAATTATCTCCATTTTACAGAAGAGGAAACTGAGGTACAGAGAGGCTTGCAGATTTGCCCAGGGTAAACCACTCTGATAGGAAGTATCTGTTTCATGTTACAATCTGTGTTCTTTCTAATGGTACCTTGATTTATTGTTAATTTTGTCACTTGTTTCAAGTCCTGGTTTTATAATGCCCCAGAGAATTTCCAATTTCTAAGAAACAATTTCTGCATAAAACTTAATGATTAGGGCAAGAGCTGCCAGAACAAAATATGCCCCATTCTATTTAGTCAATAAAGTTATCTCTTGATCTTAAACTTCCTTAAATACTACTGAAATGACCCTTTCTTTATACCACTTCCCTGCTCAAAAATATCCCATAGCTTTATGCCCTGCTCAATCAAATCTGGGTTTGATAATCTGGCCCAACCTTCTCTTAACAACTCTTGTTCTCTAACACTTCCCAGTCCCCCATCCAGGGCACTATCTGAGGTACACAGCAGTCTCAGGGTCTCGAAGTCTCATATCCAAGAGTCTGTATGTCTACCCCTAGAAAACGCCTGCCTTGGCGGGGGGGCACATACTCTGCCTTATCTGCCATTCTCACCCCTCCACTTAGCCCAATTCATCCTCTAAGACCTAGCTCAAAATCAAGGGAGAAGAATAAAATCATAACATTTACCCAGAACCTCAGATCCATGAGGGGCTCCTATAATGATGGAGGCCAGAATGAAAGTAACCCTGCCACTTCATTTTGATATACATAAAATATAGCAAAATTATTGGGATAATTGCTAACACATAGTATTCAGTGCTATGCGCTCTTCTGAGCTTTTTATGTATTTTGAGTCATTGATTGGTCACAAACAACCCTGTAAAATGAAACAGAGTGTCTGTAAGCACCTTGCCCAAGGTCATCCAGTAGGAAGTGGCGGAGTCAGGATTCAGAACAAGGAAGTCTGGCTCCACTGTCCTGGCTGAACGGTATACCAAAGTACGACCACTGTACATCCTGCCTCTTCACTCAGCACAGCAAGTGGCACATAATAACTGCTCACTAACTGGTGAGTATTTTCTCTTTAGAGATGGGGGTATGGAGTCCAGAGTGGAGATAGGATTTGCCCAAGGCCACTCAGCTCATCAGCAGCAAAACTGGGATAAGAACCCAGGGCTTCTGCTTCTTGGACCAGAGTGTATCAGGAGACCCAAAGTGTACCCAAAGCTGCCCAGGCCACAGGCTTTCTGAACATGGCCGTATGTCTTCTGGGGGTGGTGGCAGGGGTACTGACCAGAAGAGGTGGCCACACAGGCTGATGACGGCATCCTTGGCTGTGTCCAGGCAAATGTTGCACTCGAAGGTACTGTCCTGCCCTCCACTCTCGCCAGCACCATTGCTGCTACCGCTGGGCCCCCCTGCACTGGAATTCTCAGGGGATGCAGAGGCCGAGGGCCCCTTGCTCGCCATCCTTGGCTATCAGCAAACTCTGAAGATTCTCCCCAGAAAAATCCTGAAAGGCAGAGAGGTCTTGATTGCCCATTTCTTCAGCCCACTCTCCCCAGCTTCCACGGCAATACCCCCATCTTCTCTCAGCTCCAGAAGTCCAGATTATGACTGAACCCCTACCAGACTGCAGAGGCTGATACTCATGGGGCACTACCCAGAGAACAAGGACTCATAAACTTTCATAACACAGCCTAGAAGGTACCACACAAAACACACTGCACAAATACAGAACATCCTCTATCCAGATGGCTCTCCAAAAGAACTGAGACGCTTTCTCACGTGTCTTTACGTTCTTCCAGGATAACCAATCCAGGTAATATGTGCTCAATAAAACTAAATGTTCACAGACTGTCCTCTAACTTTGGACTGCCTCTATATTGGCAGGTGAATCTACTTAGACCAGAAGGCTTATGTCACTGCTGTACCTAAAAAACCAGTATTAGTTACCGTAAGTGAAAGATAAATACAAATATATAACGACAGAAAAGCTGCTTAATCTCACACAGGAATCATCTGGCACATTCATACAATCTTCAGGCAAACTTGATCTGGTCCAGTTTCTTCAGGAAGCTGCAGCCCAAGACTTGTCCTCTAACTGACTAATGTGGAGTTGAGACCCAGTCCATATTCAAACCACCGTACTGCCACAGATCAAGCTGGCCACCGAATGCTGGGAGAAACAGACCACTGTTCAAGACTACCTCCAAATCAAAGAACCTGCCAGGAACTGAACAAGGAGGAGGTCAAGACCAACACCAAGGATACCCAGAAACTCGAGGTGCAGATTAAGAATCTGTGAAGAGCTTGGTCGGGCCACCCCCACCATCTCAGAAATTCCAAGCAGGAGGTGCTGACTGGTTACTATAGCCAGAGAACCAGCAGCTTGGAAGCTGGCTTCAGTTGAGCTTCCAGCTTGGCAGGTGTTTTTAAGAACCTCCCTTCTCCTCTGTGGGCCACAGTTTTTCTCATCTGTAAACTGAGGCACTGGACTACGTGGTCTCCTAGTTGTCTCCTTCCAGCTCTGAGACTGTGCTGCTCCAGGTCATCTCATCCATTCTTTCCAAAGTAGGTGGCCCCTGCCGTAAGTGTGGGACTCACCACTAGAGCACCAAAAGACTGCTCTGATTTCAGCTTCCGAAGTTTGAAGACGTGAAGGACCAAAAAGCCAGCCTTCTCAGACCAACAAGCCTTCCTACACACCAGCCGCTCAGAACTCTGGACTCACAAGCATCCCTCACCACCACAGCAGCTCTGTGACTTGAGCAGGGAGAGGAGACAGGCTCACTGCCACTTTTTCACTCAGTTACATCATTTTACATAATGTCCCAGAAGGGCAGCTGGCTGCTGGCAGCACCAGTGCCTCACTGGCCTCAGCTCTAAGACCAACCCCCCGACCCAGTGCTTCTTCCTCTCCACATTCTCTTCTTAGGATGGAGCCTGCTTCTGAGGGTCACGTTATAGCCTTCATATGTCATTCCAGCTCAAATACCTGACTTGTGTGAGCTTCTTTAAAATACGCTTATCTTTTAAAATTAATGACTGTGTGGACACCTGTGTGGCTCAGTCAGTTAAGCATCTGCCTTTAGCTCAGGGTCCCAGGATCAAATCCCTCATCTGGCTCCCTGCTCAGTGGGGAGTCTGCTTCTCCCTCTACCCTTCCCCCACTGCTCGTGATCTCTCCCTCTCACTCTCTCGAAAATAAATAAATAAAACCTTTAACATTAAGGACCGTATTTACAGAAGTGGAAAGACAATCATAAAGTCAGGTTCACTGATCAATCTTAATGACAGTCTTCTAACGTGATGCAATAGTGCTTTACCAACAATGAAGCACTCTTAAAACATAGACTCTAATGATGTCTCCAAAATAAATTACCCATTTACAAAAAATATGGGACATAGAAGGACATGTTTAACAACTCCAGGAGGCAATCTCCAAAATGCAGGATCTTTTAAAGACAAATAATCCAAGTTCTTAAAAAATAAAGAGCGGGATGTGGAGTGCTAAATTGAGACTTGAGACATACCAACCACTGAAAGTGTGTGGATCTCACTGGAACCAGGTTCAAACAAATCACCTGTAAAAAGACGCTTGTGAGATGACTGTTAAAATTAGATTTAGCCTGGGTTAGTGGATATTGAGGAATTACTGTTAATTTTGTTGAGTATGATAATGGCATTGCAAAATTCAAAAAATATTCACCTGCTAGAAATAATTATTTTTTAAAACAGATTTTATTTATTTATTTCAGAGAAAGCACGAGCAGAGGGAAGAGGCAGAGGGAGAGGGAGAAGCAGGCTCCCTACTGAGCAGGGAGCCTGATGCAGGGCTCGATCCCAGGACCCCAGGATCATGACCTGAGCCAAAGGCAGACGCTTAACCAATTGAGCCACCAGGCACCCCAAGAAATATATACTTAAATATTTATGAAGGAATGATGTTTGGGATTTGCTTTAAAATACTCCAAAGGGAGAAGTGAAAATGGACAGAAAAGACTAAGAACAGGGAAGGTAATGATGGTTGGAGCTGGATGATGAATGGCAGTTTATTCCATTAGTTTATTTTTGTGTGTGCTTGTACATTTCCATAATAAAAGGAATTTTAAAAAATAGGTTAGGTTGCAGAAAAGTATGTGCCTAAACATATTTGGGTAAAAATAAAATATATAAAAGAATATACACATACATACATACACACACACACACACACACACACACACACACACAGGCAAAGAAGATATCTAGAAGGCACACACTAAACTATTTCTGGGACAATTATTTCTGGGATTAGGGGACATGGAACTTTGAATTTTATACTCTCATCCTGTTTTAATGTCTTATGACAGGCAGGTATTACTTTTACAATAACTTTTAAAAAATTATAAAATATATGTATTACATTTGTTACAATAATGAAATATAAATATTAGAAAATGTCTTTTAAAGTGTGGAAAAACACATCACACTGTTAATAGTGACTGTCTGTATTAGTGGGGGCTTAGAGGTAGTGACACATTTTCTTAGTCCTCCCCATTTACAAAACTGACATTTTTACATGTATTAATTTTGAAATCAGACAAAAACAAGAGCAATAGTGCATTAAGAAACAAAACAAAACAAAAACAAAAACAGTCCCTGGGGCGCCTGGATGGCTTAGTCAGTTAAGCATCTGCCTTTGGGTCAGGTCATAATCCTGGGTCCTGGAACGGAGCCTTGAGTTGCAACAGGCTCTCTTTCTCTCAAAGAAATAAAATCTTTAAAAAAAAAATAAAAAATAAGTAAAAAACAAAAACTTCCCAGTGTTCCAGTTTTCCCCAATTCTGTAAAGCTGTGAGTTCAAGTCCTGACTCTACCACTCTGAGTCGGTATCTGGATGGTTACAATCTCTTTTTTCACCCAAAAACTGAGGGTGTCATACCTTCTACAGGGCTGCAAAGGTGGCCCTATGAGATAATACAGTGACCCAGAGGGTCCACCAAGGTAGGAGGGGGCCGCTGCTACTGGGGAGGTGTACACAGACACCCCTTATCCTGGTTCATTACCCTCCCTACTCCCGGGACCCAACAGGGCTCTGCATGGCTCATACTCCTCAGGGATAGAAGGCTTAAGGGGACAGTCAGGATCAAGGCAGGTGTTAGGGTGGCAATGGTCAGGGGACAGTAACAAGACAACTCAGTTTGCAGACAGCAGCAGGCTTGCAGCAGGTTAGACACTGGGACAGGCCTGCACCTCTCAACTCCAGACCATATTAACTCTCATTCTAATTCTTAGTAGACTGACCACGTGATCCCTACTCAGGCTCTAAAGCCTCTTCCTCAAATGTTTGCTGAGTGAGTGGGTGTGGGCATGTGTGACTGGTTTTGGTCAACAGGCCAGCTACTCACCAACCTCTCTTTGCAACACATCCTGGGCCCCAGAGTTGTGCACCTATCCCTGGAGTCTTCTCTCCTCACCTCCTCCCTACCACCTCATGTACAGGAACCTCACCTCACCTCACCAAGGCAGCATGGCAGAGATGAGCAACCTTCCCTGGGGACTATCTACTGAACACTGGCAGAAGAAGAGAATGTGACCACATCCTCCTGTGCCCATCAGGAGTGGGACAGTGGTTAGAGGCCAGAGGACCCTGGCTGGCTCAGGAAGTGCACAGAATAAAAGGGAAGCAGGCCTGAGCAAACCTGAGCTGCCATCCTACTCAAACTTTCTCCTGGTCCTGGCAGAGACTATGAATTCCAACCTGACCACACAGCAATCTTGCTGAGCCCCTGTCCCTACTCTGACAATTCTTCACTCCTGATCTCAATCTACTTTCCGCTTGTAAAGCACATTCACATCTATTTCCAATCTGATCATCACTCCGCTGTACAGATGGGGATATCAGGCCAAGGAGGTTGGAGGACCTGCCCAAGGCCAGCCCATCACACAGCACCAAATTCAGACTTTCCAACAAACACTGGCATTCTTTTCACTTTTACATGTTAACGCTTTAACATGTAGCTTTATAAAGTTAAATACCTGGCCTTTGTTTTCCATCAAGTTTATTATGCAATGCTGTAACTTTTCTGTTCTTTGAAGTGAGTGTGAAGCATGCATTTATGCATTCAATCGATAGATCTCTAGTACCAACTACATTTAAGGCTTGGGGCTACAAGCTGCGTGTGTGGAGGGACGTCACAAAGACCACGGCCAAGTTGAGGCCCCAGAATCTGGAACAGAAGCTAAGGAAGACACGTGGATGATAATTATAAGAATTCTTAACAAGGGGCTCCATCAAACTTACCTGTTTTCCCTAAACAAGGTACTCTCCCAGAAATCTGGTTCCTAGACCCCAGTGATTTAAATAGGATTTGGATCTGTTTAGTGCCCAAGAATCTGTATTTTCGAATAAGGGCCTCTACCTTCCACACCAGGTAATTCTTTGATGAAGTTTTGGAAACCCAGCTCTCAAACAGGGAAGAACTCTACCAAAGCACAAAGCAATATGACACGGCACAGAATTTGGGAGGGACAGTGACCTCAGGGCTTGTCCTTCGGAATGCACAACCCCAGTTATAGTACACAAGAGACTATGTACACAGTACTGTGTACACAGTACACAGAGGTCAGATAAAGTTGGGGGATAGGGGACAAGTCAGCTGAGATCTCAGACCAGCCAGCACCTGGTCCATCTAAGACAGAACTGATTATTAAAGAAACACATTCATACTTAAATTTGAGATGTCCAGGTTGGCACATGTGGTACTGGGACTAAAGCAGACTTGCAACACTTAATGATCCCTTAGGAATGCAGAGCGTGGAATCTGATATTGACTGACCCAGCATCCTCACTCCTATTACCTTCCCAGAGCTGGCCTGGTCTACCTGACAGGAACTGAGCAAGGAAGAGAAGATAAAAGTCGCATATCCCTTCAGGAAACACTGGGGAACTTGACCTCATGAAGAAATCTCTTCCGTAGCATTCCTGTATTCAGTTCTCAGGTTCTAGAGAACTGCAGGTATTCAAAATCTGCCTTCTTTGTGCCTTTAAACTCAAAGAATTCTTGGACCAGGGTATGCCGAGGTATCTAAGAAAGTTAATCCTGGTGATGAAGATTATAAATCTGGGTGATAAATGACTGGCACGATCCCAGAGGATACCCTGAAGAGTTCTTGTTCCTGTGGGCACATGCTTGTTCACGTGGAAGCTTTCTGCCAGGAATTGTAGCTTGCCCGAGCCTATCTGTGCTGCTCATTAGGCTGCTGCTGGACTGCATGTAGGCGGAGATGAGAACTGCATTCTGAAAATGTCTACATCATACTCACAGAAGGCTGGAGTAGGAAGAAATCTAAGTTGATTGGAACTTGGAACACACAGAAACCAGGCTCTAAAATTTTAGAGTCTGAATGTTGTTTAGGTAGGTCCCGAGGCTAGCTCACAGAGGCGTGGCTCTCAAATACAGGACCACGGGCATGAATGACCTTCCAAGTCCAAAAGAACAGAGGAAGCTGAGACTGGCCTCTTTTCGTTGGGGCAGCACTTCTCTTTTTTATGGCATCCCTTAACCTCTATCTATCTGTTCAACCATCCCCTCTCTTACCTTCGAAGATTTTTTTTTTTTAAGATTTTACTTATTTATTTGAGATAGTGAAAGAAAGCACAGCTGCAGGGAGGAGCATAGGGAGAGGGAGAAGCAGGCTCCCCGCTGAGCAGGGAGCCCAACCAGGACCCTGAGATTACGACCTAAGCCCAAGACAGACAGAGGCTTAATCGAATGAACTACCCAGGCACACCATCTTCAAAGATTTTTTAAAGATCTGTTTTAAGGACATTTCCCAAGCATTCAGGATACAGAGATAAAGGGTTTCAGTCTAAAGGGGGACGCAGACAAGTAAACAAGGCAGCCTAGCTTGCTGAGTGCTGACGAAGTATGCATAGAGGGCATGACTGCAGGGTGTGCTGGGGAGACACAGAACATAGGACAAGTGGACAATTCACTGTGCTGGGTTCAGGGTGGCTGGAGCCCAGGGCACCCATGGGCGTGGTTAAGGCAGCAAGGGCTGGGACTGAGGCAAGAAGAAAAGCCTTAGAGTCCTTGTGCCCTTCATATTTGAGTGGGGACTCTGGGATCAGTTGTTCCTACTTTTTCACATTTTCTTCTGGTACTTCTGTATAGAAAGGGTTTTTCTTTGTTTTGGTTTAAACTTCAATGCTTTTTTCTTTTTTTTTAAGATTTTATTTATTTGAGAGAAAGAGTGAGAGAGAGAGAGTTGGGGCAGGGAGAGAGGTAGAGGGAGAGGGCAAAGTAGACTCCCGCTGAGCAGGGAGCCCAATGTGGGACTCAATCCCAGGACCCTGGGATCATGACCTGAGCTGAAGGCAGATGCTTAACTGACTGAGCCACCAAGGCGCCCCTGAAGGAAGCTTTTCCTTAAACTTATCAGGTTTCATAAGAAAAGGTAAAGCAAGATTTGGATGATCACTGGCACAAACTTTTATGGGTCACCCAAGAGCCGCCTTTTACCATCCTTTCTATCAGTCTTAAAATGTTCTTTATGGAGCACCTGGGCACCCCCTGCTTGTGTTCTCTCTCTCACTGTGTCTCTGTCAAATAACTATTAAAAAAAAATTTAAATGTTCTTCAATTTTTTATGGACTTTTGTCCTTAAAAACTAGCATGGCAGGGGCACCTGGGTGGCTCGGTGGGGAGTCTGCTTCTCCCTCTCCCTTTGCCCCTCCCCCCCGCTTGTGCCAGAGCTCCCACGTGCTCTCTCTAAAATAAATAAATAAATAAAATCTTTAAAGAACAAAAATCAAAAAACAAAACTAGCATAGCAGAGGAATTTGATGGCTTTGGGTTCAAATCTCAGCTCTACCACTTATTCGGTAACCTTAGACATTATTTTCTGAGCCTTTGTTTTACTCCTATGTGTAAAATGGGCTATTACCTTCCTCACAGAATAGTTTATAAGAATTAAAGAGATAAAACAATAAGGGACAAGCACAGTGCCAATAGACTTAAGTGCTTGAAAAATGTTAATCTATCTCACCCTCACTGTCAGATCTCACAAAGTACACTGAAGGTATACTGATTTTTATATTCCCCACAGAGCTATGTAATCAGCAGGTACTAAATGAGTCACAATTCCCTTTCTGAATGACCATCATTCTTTGAAGGGATAGTAGGTGAAATGTCAGAACTGTGTATGAGAAAATCCAGAATGGGATACACTTAGTTTGATCCAGGCAAAATCAGATTTTCACCTACAGTTTTTAAACCAGGAGCCATTTTTTAATATTTATTATCACCAATAATAACATCAGCTAACACTCAGCACTCTTTACGTGAATTATCTCATTTAATCTTCATAACCTGCCTCTGCAGTAAATACTACCATACCAGTGTTAGCATCCCCTGGGGTGACAGATTAAGGCTTAGAGTAGTTAGGTCATTTGACCTGAAACAGTCAGAGGCAAAGCTTCCCAACTCCCAAGCCAATGTGTTTAACAGACAGCACCTCAGTGAGCTGTTTGTATCTCTGTCCTTGGTCCCAGCTTCCAGGTACCTTACTCAGCACAGGGCCAGACACCAGAAGAATGTCATAACCTCATAAATGTGTGTGGGTTGATAGATCTGATAGCCAGACTTAGAACTATACAGCTCGATCTGACTCAATTTAGCCAACTGAAGTTGTGGAAATCAGTATTCTAAAAGCATAAAATATTCAGGGATGTTTTTCAGAATGGGAAAAATCACATAACCGTTTCAGAGTAATAAAGTAAGTACTGCTCAAAATTCTCAAATAAATGAAAAAGAAAAAAAAAATTTTTTTAAAGATTTTTAATTTATTTATTAGAGCGAGAGAGACAGAATGAGAGGGGAGAAGGTCAGAGGGAGAAGCAGACTTCCCGCAGAGCCGCGAGTCCGATATGGGACTTGATCCCCGGGATCATGACCTGAGCCGAAGTCAGTCACTTAACCAACTGAGCCACCCAGGCGCCCGAAAAAGAAAAATTTTAAAAAAGATCTGGATCTGCAACAAGAAAAAGCTTTGCGTTTTTCCAAATTGGTACCACCTCTATTAGGATAACTACTGAGATAACTACTGATACAGTGTTAATCATTCATTTATCTATTGCTTACTCTAAGTTAGACACCGCCTAGAGCCATAAGCACAGTGCCTGACACAAAGCAAATGTCTGATAAATGAATGTGAATGAACAATGGGACTACCAATTTCAATTCAAACCAATTGCACAAAATATTGTATTAAAAAAATCTTCAGGGGTGCCTGGGTGGCTCAGTGGGTTAAAGTCTCTGGCTTCAGCTCAGGTCATGACCTCAGGGTCCTGGGATCAAGCCCCGAATCGGGCTCTTTGCTCAGCAGGGAGCCTGCTTCCCCCTCTCTGTGCCTGCCTCTCTGCCTACTTGTGATTGCTCTGTGTCAAATAAATAAATAAAATCTTAAAAAAAAAATCTTCAGATTGGACAGATCTCAGTTAAGGGCTGTAGATTTCTAGTATAATACAGTGAAAGGAAAAATTTGGAACCAGAAGATCCAGTCTGACACTCAGCTCTGCCAGTCACTAGGCCAGGGTCCTCACTTGCAAATGGAATAACTGCCTGCCCTTCCTTTGTTATAAGTTTTCAAAATGAGAGTTTTGCCTTTGTTTTCATGCAGTCAGTAAATCCTTAATACAGAATCTATAAAATCTCATTAATCCAGATTTTACCTGAGGTTGAGCTAAAGAGCTCTAAAATATCCTGAAGGTAGAGTATAAAAAGAAAATAGATGACAAGATTTTAATTAAGGAGAAAACTTCCAAAGAGTTTAATAACACCTAGCTCATACTTGACAAAACAATGATCTCACTTCTTCTTTGAATAGGAGGTCCTAAGGAGGACCATCAAGAGAAGATATATAAGATTGACCAACTACGGTTTAAAATAATAAAACCAAAATGACACCATTTTGAATAATATGTAATACTGACTTTTACAAATTAGGTTTGTGTCCTGAGCCACCCAATGTTAATTGTCAGAGCAGTTTGGGAAACATTTGGAGAATGCCAAGGACTATGCTCAATGATAAATCAAAGTTCTGGTTCCTGCCCTCAAGAAGTCTATGATCTAGTCATGATTTAACTGTCATTTTTTAAAAAGAATCTCACTGAAAAATGCCTCTGCAGAGATGGTAGTGCTAAGAAAAGACAAGTAATTTTCCTGGGCTTTTGCCCTGGACCCACTCCCATACTCAGAGAGCTGTTCCTCTTTAAAAACTTCCCCCATGCCTATACCACATGGCACTTCTGAGGAGCAACTGGGAGCATGGATATCAAATAATCAGGTGCCACAGAGACTACCAGGGGAGTCAACCTGGTGACTGATCCAAGAGTGGAATGGCCAGCCAGACCTCTAGGCCATTTCCATAGAAACAAGTCACAGCCTGCTGCTTCTGACCTCTGTATGTCTTTAGACCACCATTTAGTCATGCTTTCCTCCCACTGCTCAATGAGATGTACCCATGATATCCCAGCCGATGTGAAGAGTAGAAAAGTAGGCGCCATGGTAGTAGCCATGTGGCAATTCAGGCCACTTCTGAGACTGTTAAGCCAGAACCCACTTGGTAGCTTCTTCCCTCCTTTAAATGCTACATTTCTGGGGGCGCCTGGGTGGCTCAGTCGTTAAGTGTCTGCCTTCAGCTCAGGTCATGATCCCAGGGTCCTGGATTTGAGTCCCACATCGGACTCTCTGCTCAGCAGGTAGCCTGCTTCTCTCTCTTCCACTCCCCCTGCTTGTGTTCCTTTTCTCACTGTCTCTCTCTCTCTCTGTCAAATAAATAAATTTTTAATAAATACATACATACTACATTTCTGGCAATGATTTCTTAGATAAAACATCAAAGGCAAAGGCAATAAAAGAAAAAACAGACAAATTAGACTTCATGAAAATTTTAAATTTTTGTGCATCAAAAGACACTAAACAGAATAAAAAGGCAATTCACAGAATGGGAGAAAATATTTGCAAATCATGTATCTGAGGGATCAATATCCAGAATATATGAAAAACTCCTAAAACTTGAGGCACCTCGGTGGCTCAGTAAGCATCTGCCTTGGGCTCGGGTCATGATCCCAGGGTCCTGGGATGGAGCCGTGCATTGGGCTCCCTGCTGAGCAGGGAGCCTGCTTCTCCCTCTCCCTCTGCCCCTCCCTCTGCTGTGCTCTCTGTCTCTCTGTCAAAAAAATAAATAAAATCTTAAAAACAAACAAATACCTCCTAAAACTCAGTAACAATGAAACAACAGTCCTTTTCAAAAATGGGCAAAGGAGGGGCGCTTGGGTGGCTCAGTTGGTTAAGCATCTCCTAGCTCAGGTCATGATCCCAGGGTCTTGGGATCAAATCCCACATTGGGCTCCCTGCTGGTGGGGAGGGGTGGGAGCCTGCTTCTCCTTCTCCCTTGGGCCTGCTGCTCCCCTTGCTTATGCTCTTTCTCTGTCAAATGAATAGAATCTTTTTTTTTTTAAAGATTTTATTTATTTATTTGATAGAGAGAGAGAGCACAAGCAGGCAGAGTGGCAGGCAGAGGGAGAGGGAGAAGCAGGCTCCCCACCAAGCAAGGAGCCCAATGTGGGACTCGATCCCAGGACTCTGGGATCATGACCCAAGCCGAAGGCAGACGCTTAAGCGACTGAGCCACCCAGGTGTCCCAAATAAATAGAATCTTAAAAAAAAAAAAAAATGGACAAAGAACTTGAATAGACCTTTCTCCAAAGATATACAAGTGGCCAAAAACAACATGAAAAAATGCTGAACATCACTAATCACAAAAACCCAAACTACAAGATACCACCTTATACCCATTAGAATAGCTACTATAAAAACAAAACAAACAAAAACCAGAAAATAACAAGTGCTGTTGAAGAGGTGGAGAAACTGGAACTTCAGTGTACTTTTGTTAGGAAAGTAAAATGGCACAGCTGCTGTGGAAAACACTACGGCAATTCCTCAAAAAATTAAAAATAGAATTACTATATGATCCAGCAATTCTGTTTCTAGGTATACATCTGTAAGAATTGAAAGCAGGGTCTTAAAGAAATATCTGTACACCCATGTTAATATTTGCATTATTCACAACAGCTGAAACATGGTAGCATTCGAAGTGTCCAGCCACACATAAATAAATGGATTAACAAAATGTGATATATACATACCATGGAGTATTATTCAATCTCAAAAAGGAAGAAAATTCTGACACATACCACAACATGGGTGAACCTTGAGGACATCATGCTAAGTGAAATAAACCAGTTGCAAAAGAAGACAAATATTGTAGGATTCCACTCATATGAGATACTTAGAATAGTCAAAATTACGGAGATAAAGTAGAATTGTGGTTGCCAGGGGTACGGGAGAGGAGGGAACAGTGAGTTACTGCTTAATGGGTATAGAGTTTCAGTTTTGCAAAACGAAGAGTTCTGGAGATGGATGGTAGTAATGGAGGCACAACAGTATGAATGTACTTAATATCACTGAACTATACACTTAAAAATGGTTAAGATAAATTTTATTATGTGTATTTTTTAAAATATTTTATTTATTGATTTGATAGAGAGGAGAGAGATCACAACTAGGTAGAGAGGGGGAAGCAAGCTCCCCGCTGAGCAGATAGCCCAATTAGGGGATCGATCCCAGGACTCTGAGATCATGACCTGAGTTGAAAGCAGAGGCTTTAACCCACTGAGCCACCCAGGCACCCCTTATTATGTGTATTTTACTACAATAAAAAAATTGGAAAAAAGATCCCTATGTTTTCACAAAATGTCATTTATTATATGATTCCATTAATAGAAAATATCTACATCAGGAGTTCCTGGCTGGCTCAGTTGGTAGAGTGTGTGACTCTTGATCTCAGAGTCATGAGTTCAAACCCCACAATGGGTGTGGAGCCTACTTAAAAATAAATAAAAATAAAAATGGGTGAATACTGTCTTCAAAAAAAAAGAAAAGAAAATATCTACAATAGACAAATTCATAGAGATAGAAAGTGGATTAGAGGTTACCAGAACTAGGATGATGGGGGAATGGGAAGTTATTGCTTAATGGGTATAGAGTTTGTTTGGGGTAATGATAAAGTTTTGGAATCACATAGTGGTGATGGTTGCACACATTGTGACTGTACTTAATGCCACCGAATTGTACACTTAAAAATGGTTAAAATGGTAAATTCTGTTATGTATGTTTTATCACAATAAAAGTTTTTAAAAGAGAATCTGTGCTCCTTATAAGAAAACCAGACTTCCACTCACTAAGAACATGCTGAGTAATTGTTATATATATCTATACAATACTTACTAACTTACTGAATAATTGAATGGTTGAGTAAATGTATCAGAAGTAATCCTTACAGAAGAGGCTGGCAAAAGCACAGAGACATTAAAATTAAAATGCTAACAGAGGGGTCTTTGTGTGGCTCAGTCCTTAGAGTGTTTGACTCTTGATCTCAGAGTTGTGATCTCGAACCCCACATTGGGTGTAGAGATTACTTAAAAATAAAAATCTTTTAAAAATGCTAACAGGAAAAAGCAAGCTATAGTACTATGTGAAGTCAATGGTTCTAATCATTAAAAATGTACATAGTGGGGGAGAAACAAGGAAATAAAGCAACTTAATAAAGGCTCTTTTCAGATACTAGAGGTAGAAACAACATGGGTGGGAAGAGAGGGAAGCTTTTTTGTATTTCCCCAAATAAGCATATATTACTTTCACAATTAATATTACTGTTTTGTGCCTCTTACCCAAAATAGTTTCAACCTAGAACTTCCTAATTGTTTTAAAAAACAAATCCCAAAATTATGTGTCCTTTTTAAGGTACTGTGATACCAATTAATAGGGGAAATAGGGCTTATTAAAAGCCAAAACTAATTGTGGAGAATTTATTTAGGTTGAATGAAACCTTTGTATTTCATTTAGCCCTAATTCTTCTTTAAATAGCTCTGACTTCTTTGCAACATAGTTCCAATCCTAGGTTGATCAGTGAGAAAAGAAAAATTTAATGATGGTCAGCAGACCCCACTTACACCTGCAAAGATACCTCTCTACAAACTCGATAGAACACTGCATAATTTATAGTACAGAAACACAAAAAGAAGAAAGTATTAAATAGAACTTATTATCAATAGATTATCAGTGTAATTGATTACCAAATCTAATCTAATCAATGTACATATTGCCTTTGACTGAGCTGGTCATGTCCTTTAATTTCTCTAAGTTAGCATCTGCCTAACTGCACTTCTCTCTACCACATTTCCTGTTAATTTTAAGAGTATGTTCAATATCTCCAGAGATAAACTGTTTGGAACCTGATCCAGCCACTTGCTTCTTTAAGCTTTTCTTAATATCTTGTCTTCTACTCAACTTCACCAACCCACTTCTGTGGCCATGACCTAAAATTTGTCACTAACTATTATTGGACCATTTAAACACTTATTTCAGTAATCTCATTATCTGACCATCACTTCCTAAACTCTAGCAAATTTCTTCTTAATACTATTCAGTTTGATAAGACTTCAAATAACTGGGATGGTTAGTTCACTAACTTTACCCTCCATCTACTGCAATATAAAGACTCTTCAAGTCCTTCTTTCTTTCTACCTTATTTAGATCTCATGGTCCATCCTTTTATCCATATGCACACCTCCAAAAGTTCCTTCCCTTCCCTTAGTTTCCATAAAGGACTTACTTTAAAAAATGTAAACCAGTAAAATAATGCCTTCCAATTTATTGCTATATTAAAAGAATTGAATATGCCTAGACAAGGAAGAAGATTTTCTGCAGATCAATTTACCCTGAATTTATGACCTCAAGACCCCTTGCAACTTTTTTTTAAAGATTTTATTTATTTATTTGACAAAGAGAGACAAACAGCAAGAGAGAGAATACAAGCAGGGGGAGTGGAAGAGGGAAAAGCAGGCTCCCTGCTGAGCAAGGAGCCTGATTGCAGGGCTCGATCCCAGGACCCTGGGATCATCACCTGAGCAGAAGTCAGCCGCCCAACGACTGAGCCACCCAGGCACCCCAGACCCGTTGCAATTTTTAGCAACCCTTCCACCATATTTTGAGTCAATGTAATTTATCAGTCTGTGATGGCTGTTTCCTAACTTTTTACTCCTTCAGTTATAAAAAGCCCCTACTTTCTCTTCACCTTCACTAATGACCATCCTTATTATTTCCCTGAAAAAAGTAAAAAGAGAGCTGCCTTATCTTCCTACTTCCAAACAGGAAAACTTGGCTCTGTCTGTAGTCTTGTATTTTTTTCTCTCTTTATTACCATGCATGAACTATCTCTGCTCTGAACCAAGGCTAAACTTCCCACTCATACCATGGATTACACTTCCTCTCACCTGTTCAAGGTATTTGCTCCCCAAAATATACGTTTTTCCTTACATCTTTAAAGTTTGAAATTTGGCTATATCTTTTATTTCTAAATCAATAAGAAAAATCTGTGTTATCTATACTGTAATGTCTCCCATCTTAATTTCTATATACTTTATCAAAAATATTGTTAAATGAATGAATTACTTAATCATTCTCAGGAATATGCCTCGATTTGGTTCCTAATTGTGACAATTATCATATCTCATTCTTCATCCCCCAGTCCTTCTAATCTTTGGAAAAGAAAATATGTATTTTCTTTTCTTTTTTTAAGATTTTACTTATCTGTCAGAGAGAGAAGGAAACATATTTTCTAAAGTTTCAGGCCCCTAATGCTGGAAATGTTCTTAATATGGTATCATGTCTGAAGCAAAAGGGGAATAGTGTGCATTAGTCTTCTTGAATGACTCCTCTTAGTTAAATGTAAAGATCTTGCATTTGGGCACATTTTTTTATTAAGGACATGAATTCTACCAACAAATAAAATGCTGGAGGAAAACACAGACAACCCTTGCTTGGTACAGTAAAGCAATAAAATACAAATAAACATGTAAGCTGACACTCTGAAAAATGGTCGTAATAATCAATGGGAAAATCACAATTGTCTGTGAATTTTAAAAACTTTTATCACATTAAAAACATTCTTACTACTGGTACACAAGCTTAGTGGAGTGAAAAAGTAAAATTAATACTCATTTAGTTTACTGTAAGTTAAAACATTAGAAGCATTGAAAATAAGGGTCTTTTTTCTTTGTAAAAACTTTTTTTTAAAGAGGGGGAGGGGCAAAGGGAGGGGAGAGAGAGAATCTTTTTTTTTTTTAAAGATTTTATTTATTTATTTGAGAGAGCACGAGAAAGAGCAGTGAGCACAAGTGGGGAGGGGGTGGAGAGGGGCAGAGGGAGAGAAAGAAGTAGATTCACCACCAAACAGGGAGGGACGTGGTACTTGATCCCAGGACCAGAGATCATGACCTGAGCCAAAGGTAGATGCTTAAGCCCAAGGAAGAGAAAGAATCTTTTTTTTTTTTTAAGATTTTTTATTTTTATTTATTTGACAGAGAGAGAGATCACAAGTAGGCAGAGAGACAGGCAGAGAGAGAGGGGGAAGCAGGCTTCCTGCTGAGCAGAGAGCCCGATACGGAGCTCGATCCCAGGACCCTGAGATCACGACCTGAGCCAAAGGCAGAGGCTTTAACCCACTGGGCCACCCAGGCACCCCAAGAGAAAGAATCTTAAGCAGGCTCCACACCCACCACAGAGCCTAATGCAGGGCTCGATCTCACAACCTGAGATCATGACCTGAGCCAATATCAAGAGTTGGATGCTTACCCAACTGGGCCATCCAGGCGCCCCTGTTTTATTTTTTAATCATATGTTCAAGATGGTCCGGTTATAGCCAAATGCTCTGGGGACAAAAGAGGCACGGGTGCACTGGTAGCTCTGCCACCCCAACCAGCTGCCCAATATCACAAGTCCAGAGTAGTCCAAACCACCACTGACTCCGCTACTCCTTGCCTGTGACCAGACAACCATCAGAGTAGCTCTCAGATGGCAGGACTTCCTAGTGGTCTTAACACATTTCAAATAATACTGTAGTACTCCTTTTACTTGACTATGGCCATCCCACCTCTGCATGATCAGCAGTGGTTGGGGCTGAGAGAAGCTCTGAATGGTCAGCAGTTTCAAAAGGACATTACTCTCCATTTAGTATGTCCAAATCCAACCCCATTCAGATCAGGGAATTACTGGCATTGCCTCAGATTTTGCAGTTCAGCTCACTCTGAGTTACTTCAAGGGGCTTCAGGGAATCTGCAAACTTTTAATATTTACATGCAAAACTGTGCGTGATAACAAACAACTCAATTACAAAACGGACAAAGGGATCTGAATACGCATTTCTCCAAAGACACACAGATGGCCAATATGCACATCAAAAGATGTTCAACATCATCAGTCATTAGGGAAATGAAAATAAAAACTACAGTTAGATGCCACTTTGCAACCATTAGAGTGAATATAATAACAACAACAACAAAAAGGGACAATAACAAGTGTTGAAGAGGATGTGGAGAAAATGGAACACTCACATATTGCTAATGGGAATGTAAAATGGTGCAGCTGCTGTGGAAAACAGTTTGGCAGTTCTTCAAAAAGTTAAACATTGAGTTGCCATATGACCCAGCAATTGCACTCCTAAGGAGACACATCTAGGAGGACTAAAAATATGTTCAAACAAAAATGTGCACGAATGTTCAGAGCAGCATTAGTCATAATAACTAAAGGGCAGAAACCTAAATGTCAATTGATGAATGGATAAACAAAATGTGGTGTAACCATACAATGAAATATTATTCATCAATAAACTTAATGAAGTACCAATATAGGCCACGACATGGATGAACCTTATGAAAACATATGCTTAATGAAAGAAGCCAGACACAAAAGGCCACATATTGTAAAAAGGGCACATATGTACGAATCTGTATTAGTGGTTGCCAGGGGATGGAAGAGGGGAGAATAAGGAGTGACTGCTAACATGTACAGGTTTTCTTTTGGGGGGACATGAAAATGCTCTGGGATTAAAATAGTGGTGATGATTACACAACCTTGTGAACATATTAAAAACTACTGAATTGTACTCTTTGAATGGTGAATTTTATGATATGTGAACTCTGTTTAAAAAAAAAATCAACAGATATTCTACAAAATAATTCGTCAGTCCTTTTCAAAAGTTTACAATTGGGGCGCCTGGGTCTCAGTCTGTTAAGCCTCTGCCTTCAGCTCAGGTCATGCAGGTCACGATCTCAGGATCCTGGGATTGAGACCCCCCAACCCCATGGGGCTCCCTGCTCAGTGGGGAGCCTGCTTCTCCCCCCACCCCGTCCCTCCCCTGTTCATGCTTTCTCTCTCTCTCTCTCGAATAAATATATAAAATCTTTTAAAAAAATAAAGTTTACAGTCACAAAAGACAAAAAAGACTGAGGAACTATCTCAGATCACTAGAGACTCAGGAGACTTGACAACTAAAGGCAATGTGATGTGAGAAACTGGGTTGGATCCTGGAACAGAAAAAGGACATTAGTGGACAAATGGCTCAATCTGAATAAAGTCTATAGGTTGGTTAGTAGTATTGTATTAATGTTAAATTTCTTATTTAGATAATTTTAACATGGTTATGTAAAATGTTAACATTAGGGAAAGTTGGGTGAAAAGCATATAGGAAGTCTGTGTATCATTTTTGCAAGTCTAAAATTATTTCAAAATAAAATAAATTATACAAAAGTTAAAAAATGTTAAAGTTAAAAATGTAAAAAAGTTAAAGAGTTCAAAAATGTACATTAAAAACTAAAAAAAAAATGTACATGATGCAAGTCAGGGGCTGGTAAATTCTTTCTGAAAAATGCCATACAGTAAATACTTTAGACTTTGTGAACCACATAGTCCTTGGGCAACTACTCAACTCTTCTGCCAAAAATGATATGTAAATTAATGGGTATGGCTGTATTCCAATAAAATCTTTTAGTTTTAATTTTCCTGTAATTTTCACATATCACAAAACATTATTCTCTTTTGGATTTATTCGCCACCATTCAAAAATGTAAAATCCATCTCTAGCTCGCGTGCCATACAAAAACAGGCAACAGAGCTAGATCCGGCCCACATGCCATAAATTGCAGACTCTCCAGATGAGAATTTGCCAATGTAAGGGGCACCAGGGTGGTTCAGTCCAGAAGAGCATGAGACTCTTGATCTCAGGGCCATGAGTTCAAGCCCCAGACTAGGTGTAGAGATTACTTAAATAAATTTTGAAAAGAAAAGAATTTGCCAATGTGTGCTTTAGTTAAAAAAAAGAGTGTTGCACACACATCAATTAAGTTTGGCAACACCAGCTTAAACAAGGTTAGGTGTGTTTCTTTATTATAGGACATCTCAGTACATTTAATGTGGTATTATACATTGTGAAGTTTCAAGAAAAGGGGCGCCTGGGTGGCTCAGTTGGTTGGGCAACTGCCTTCGGTTTGGGTCATGTTTTGGGATCGAGTCCCATGGCCGGCTCCCAGCTCTGTTGGAAGTCTGCTTCTCCCTCTGACCTTCTCCCCTCTCATGCTCTCTCTCTCCCTCAAATAAATAAATAAAATCTTTTTTAAAAAAAGAAGTTCCAAGAAAAGATAATGATATACAGCATTTTCCAAACTTATTTTTACCATGGAACACTTTTTTTCATAGACATCACTTCCGAGTAGTGGCCTGAAGAACACACTTTGGAAATGCTGATTTAGGTACTTCTTTACCTTTTTTTTTTTTTTTAAGATTTTATTTATTTAGTTGACAGAGATCACAAGTAGGCAGAGAGGCATGCAGAGAGAGAGGGGGAAGCAGGCTCCCGCCGAGCAGAGATCCCGATGTGGGGCTCCATTCCAAGACCCTGAGATCATGACCTGAGCCAAAGGCAGAGGCTTTAACCCACTGAGCCACCCAGGCGTCCCTCAGGTACTTTTTTAAAAGGAAAATTTCAGATTAATAAGTATTAAAGACATCACTAAATTACGATCATTTCACCCCGCACCTGAATACCATCTGAATAAGCATTTCACAATTTTTTTTAAATCCTAGGAAACACAAAGAAGGAAGGTAAACACAAGCAGGAAGTCCTGGCTTAAACACAATCTATTTTTTGGGAGGGGGATAGGATGTGAGAAGAACTGGGTCATAATATGGAATCTCTGCTCCATAGAGCAATGTAGTATTACAGGTTTTGAAAAAGCAACCTGTTTTTAGGAACTTCGATGTTTGATTAGAAAACTAAAGATAATCTAGGGGTGCATGGGTGGTTCAGTCAGCTCAGGTCATGATCTCAGGGTCCTAGGATGAGCCCTGGGGCTCTGTGCTCAGAAGGGAGTCTGCTTGTCCCTCTGCACTGCTCCCCCCTCCCCCTCCCCCACCAGCTCCTGCTCTCCCTCTCTCAAACAAATAAATAAAATCTAAAAAAGAAAAGAAAAGAAAACTAAAGATATGCTAGAAGCATTACTTGCAGATTATTTATTAGGGAGAATGAACTGGCAGGCAAGTCAAGTCCCTAAGGGGACTGGTTTTAAATGCTGGATGAAAAGTTAGCTGACAGATTGCAAAAGTTCTCTCATTAGACACAAGAGCTATACAACACTTTGCTGAAGAGAGGAATAAAGAGGGATTTATGACCCAGGGAGGAAAGGCTGGCCTGAACAACCCTGAGGGGCCCTTCTCACAGAGGCTCCCCAATTCTGTGATCCAAAGAGTCACTGGCTTCTCCTGATCAAACACAGTCTCTCTCTTTTTTGAAGATTTAATTTATTTATTCGAGAGAGAAAGACAGATTGTAAGCAGGGGGCAGAGGAGACGTAGACTCTGCACTGAGCAGGGAGCCCAATTGGGGACTTGATCCCAGGACCCCGGGATCAAGACCTGAGCCGAAGGCAGATGCTTAACTGAGCCACCCAGGCACCCTCAAACACAAAATCTTTAACAGCATTTCCAAGTTATTCTAAGAACATAAGTTACAAACCAATGAGGTGGGGTACCTCCTTAGTTATTCAACATTTAAGGAGCCCTTATCAGTTAGGCCATTCCAAAGTCTCTGAAAAAAAGGATGATGCTCAGGACAAACAGGAACAGATTACATTAATTCACACCCTTACTTCTAAAAAAATGTAGGTTTGGGGGGATGGAGGTGTCAAGAAAAGGAGGCAGAAAAAAGAAGTCAATCTGCACCAGAAAGTTGAAAATAGTTACTCAGAATCAGACATTTTAAGTCGGAAAGAACCTCCATCTAATACCTACATACCGGGTGCGTGGGTGGCTCAGTGGGTTAAAGCGTCTGCCTTCTGCTCAGGACATGGTCTCAGGGTCCTGGGATCGAGCCCTGCATCGGGCTCTCTGCTCACCAGGGAGCCTGCTTCCCCCTCTCTGCCTGCCTCTCTGCCTACTTGTGATCTCTCCCTCTCTGTCAAACAAATAAAATCTTAAAAAAAAAAAAAAAACCTATATACCTCCTTCAACAAAAAGTTCATTACTTTTAGAGCCAATCCATTCCATTGTTGGTTACCTCTAACCAGCATTAAGTTCTTCTATGAAGTCTATAGAATCCGCCTATTGGTCCTAGCTCTGCCACTTTCAACGTCAAAGATAAAAGTGAAGCACTCTTCACCGTAACAATTGTTTTCCGTCTTTAAAGACAGTTTCCTCCTACTGTTCTCTTTTCTGGGCTAAACACCCCAATTCTTTCAAAGATCTGGAGCCTGCTCCAGCTGCCTCAAAGCAAAGAATGTCTAGTACTCACAGCAGGAAAGCACTTCAAATCAGTGGGCTTCAAACATCAGGGTGTACAGGCCCGCTGAGGTGTATGTTGAAAACGTTCCCAGGTTCCGACTCAGGTTCTAAATCAGAGGTTTTATTTGAGTCCTGCACTGTAAAGCATGCATCCCGAGACATTTCAAAACAGACCAGTATAAGAACCATATTTTAGGCACACTGCCCTGTTTCACAAACGAGGAAACCGAGGCTCGACAAACGGAATGGATTGGGCTCATAACGCACAATTGGCTGTACGCAGCAAAGTCTCTCGGCCTTCTCACTCCCAAGCCCAGCCGTGCTGACCACGCTTTCCGGCCTTGGCCCCTCCACCCGAGGCAAAATCATTTAAAGCACATCCACCTGAGAGAGGCGGTCTCGAGCCGGGGTAGAAAGAGTTAGAGTGAAACCCTACCCGGAAAGGAGAGCTCGTGGGAGCCTTTTCCCTTCTCGGGGCCTCAGTTTCCCAAAACTGTAATCACAGTTCAGAAGACCACAACGCCAGCTGGACCCCTCCTCTGAGGCGGAGCGTCCCGGGGAGAGTTGGGGTTGTTGTCCCTGCGCCGCTGGGCCAGGTGTCTCAACCTGTGGGCCCGGTTAAGGCAGAAACCCTGCCCGAGTCCCTCAACCTCTACAGCCCCTAAGCTTCCACCCGAGCCCATCCTGTACCTGCCTCGGTTCAGCTAACGCCGCTGAGGCCACCCCAGCTTATCCGTCCGTCCGGTGCCCTGCCACTCCGTCCCTTCGGGCTGTCGGGTAAGAGCTGCGATCCCTCCTACGTAGACTCCGATCACCTGACACAAAGCCGCCCCTCTCCGAGGACTTCCGGCCACAACCGGAAAAGGTTGGTCCGCTGCGCCGTTCACCCGCCCAGGTCAGGGGCTCTAAGGTTCCGCCTGAGGGCAGGAAGCGGAGAAGCAGGGGCAATTTGGCAGCTTTTTAAAGAGCCTAGGTGGGGGCAGGGAAAGTACCGGCCAAGCTTGGAACATCTTGTTGCATCGGAATGTAAGGATGATAGGAATCAGAATGATGAGAACATGTTAAAAGACACAGGAGCTTGGGGTGCCTGGGTGGCTCAGTGTGTTAAAGCCTCTGCCTTCGGCCC
Organism: Nasua narica; assembly: GCA_028533885.1. Taxonomy (NCBI): domain Eukaryota; kingdom Metazoa; phylum Chordata; class Mammalia; order Carnivora; family Procyonidae; genus Nasua; species Nasua narica. Next base: position 20,753,614 of record CM052808.1, on the reverse strand, counting down.
AGGTCATAATCTCAGGGTCCTGGGATCGAGCCCCGCATCGGGCTCTCTGCTCAGCAGGGAGCCTGCTTACCCCTCTCTCTCTCTACCTGCCTCTCTGCCTGCTTGTGATCTCTATCTCTGTCAAATAAATAAATAAAATCTTTAAAAAAAAAAAAAAGACACAGGAACTAACTTGAAGGAGATACCACTGGCCAAGTCGGGGCAGTTTGAGCCTCAAAATACATAATGACAGTGACTGAGTGTAACTAATGGAATAAAATGATAACCCACGAGTCTTTGCTGATTATAAATAAGGAAGTAAATAGATAAGGAGAAACCCAGAATAAGGAGAAAACCCCTCCTTTTAGTAGAGTGCCAACTAACAAAACTGATGGAGTTGGAAAATATATAATGAATGGTAGAACTAGAGGAACAGAGTAATTACACATTAAAACTGTCTCCCATAAATTACTTATTGGTTATGAAAGGAAAATAGCAATTTTACAGAGGTATAACCTCAAAGAGCAAGTGAATCAAAGTGATCCAATTATAGGTCAAGTAAAGATCATGTTCTTTCCAATAAGATATACTGATGTACAACATCTCTTCTGTGATATTTCTGTCAAAAAGGTATAACCCAAATCTCATGAGGAAGCATGAAATAATCCCAAATAGAGGGCACTCTACAAAATAACTGTCAGTATTACGAAAGACATAGATAGGCTGAGGAACTATCCTGGTTTAAAAGAGGTTAAAGAAGCATGACAACAAAATGTGGTGTGTGATTCTAAAGTGGATTCTGGAGGGTTAATGGGAAGCAGAATAGGTGTAATGTACAATGTCGGGACAAGTGACAAATTTGAATATGGATTGTGAACTAGCTCTTACTGTCTATTGTATCAATGTCAAATTTTCTAAATTTGATCACTATATTGTGGCTATGTTAAGCGAATGTCCTTGTTCTTAGGAAATACTTAAGTATTTAGGGGTAAAAGGGTACAATGCCTACAACTTAATTTTGGATTACTCAGAGAAAAATGCATGTATGGGGGGGGACATGATTAAGCAAATGAGCCAAAATATTAAAGAATAGTGAATCTAGGTAAAGGGCACATGGGAATTCCTTATATCCTCTTTCAACTTTTATTTTGGGTACTAAGATTTATCCTCCAAATGCAGGGAGTTCCTGGGTTTTAGCCAATTTACTTATTTATCTATCAAACGTTTGTGCTAGGGACTGGCGATACGAGACAAGACAAGATCTTTGCTTTCATGCCTAGTGGGAAAACATTGAACACGTGATTACAAAAATAACGGCTACTTATCCTGAAAATAATAGTAGCTAACATTTGCTGAGCTTAACTAAGCACACTCCACACAGCAGTTCATTTGACCCCCACAGCAGTCCTTCGAATGGTTTTGTGGTTATCTCCATTTTACAAATGGGTAAAGAAAACTTGTTAAAGTTTACACAATTTTATCATTTTTTTAAAGATTTTTATTTATTTGTTTGAGAGAGAGAGAGAGCATGATTGGGGAGAAGGTCAGAGGGAGAAGCAGACTCCCCATGGAGCTGGGAGCCCGATGTGGGACTCGATCCCGAGACTCTGGGATCATGACCTGAGCCGAAGGCAGTTGATTAACCAACTGAGCCACCCAGGCGCCCCAATTTTATTTAATTAAAAATTTCCAGGGGCGCCTGGGTGGCTTAGTTGGTTAAGTGTCTGCTTTTGTTTTGGGTGGTGAGCCCAGGGTCCTGGGATGGAGTCTTGCGTTGGGCTCCTTGCTCAGTTTGGAGCCTGCTTCTCTCTCTGCCTGCTGCTCCCCCTGCTTGTGTTCTCTCTCTCTCTCTCTCTCTCTCTGACAATTAAATAATAAATAAAATATTTTTTAAAAATTTCCAAATCACATACTGATAGGTGGTGGAGATGCAGTTTGCACCCAGGTAATTGTTCTCTGGAGTTTTTGACATTTTCATTATTTCATTAATTCAACAAATATTTATTAACTGTCTGCAATTATGACAAGGACTATAGTAGAGGTTGAGTCTAAGTAGGTGGTAAAGATAGTAGATGAAATAAACTCATAGATGAAATTCTTCGTCTGCTTGTCTTCTTTTCAGGTTTCTATGAACAGGGAATAACACGGGAAATGTTTCCAACCATACAAACCTGAATCTAGGTTCAAGCTCTGAGAAAAATAAAAGCAGTCCCTGGTATCCAGGAGCTGGCCTGGCACACACAGGTAGGCCTTGGTGTTCTCCTGTTGAACATACACCCTCCCCCAAATTATCTAACACAAGCCCAAATCCTAAATGTCCTTTCTAACCTTCTGTTACTGAGATGTTCCCTCATTCCTTATGTTTTGCATCCCCCACTTTGGGATAACAAGTAATAAAACCAACCTATTCAACCACAGGTGTGTTCCTGGTTGTCTTTGACTGGAGGGCATTGAAAATTCCCATGCTCACCAGCTATGTGAATTTAGATGAGCATTTTCACTTACAGAAGCCTCCATTTCTTCATTCATTTAATGGAGAAATTTCTTTCTTCAGAAGATTATTGTGAGGATGTAGAACAGGCTTAGCACTGAATGAGCTCTGTATACTTTTAAAAATTCCTGCTTGAGCTAATTCCTTTGAAAAAGAGTAGCATCATTATGAAACAATATGGGGGCATCAGCTTCAATTAAGAAAATTTGTCAATTATATTTTCCTTTGCTGTTTGTGTTGGGTTCATCAGGCAGACTAAAGACTAAAGGTAGGAGTTCAACTTTTCCTTTGTCAGAAATGAGGTCATTCTCTTGGTCTCTTCTGGAAAGATATCCACATTCCTGAAACCTTAATGTTAGGGAACCAGCACTGTTTATTTTTTCATATTCTTGTTATTAAAGACATTCTCAAGAAATAACAGAATTGAAACTACCAAACTTGGAAGCACTTCATCTTAAAAAATATATCAAGTAATATCTTCTCTATTTTAGCACACTAAGGCACTTATGGACCACAAAAGCACACTGTTGATGTTTGCATGTATCCTGCAATGACTCAGCCTGGACTTAATAATATTTAATGCTTGCAACAAATTATGATGAATAAAAAATATTCATTCTGGTAGGAAAGAATAAAATAAATAGAAATGTTCTGATTTCTTTTTCTGCTTGCTCTGAGCATCCCAAGGACTCTCATTTTAACAGCTTTAGGAGTTTTAACAGCTCCTGCCCTCTTCCTTCCCCTCCCCTTCCTCTTCTGATATTAATACTAGTATTAATATTAATGCTGACAGCTAATACTTATTGAACGTTTATTAATGTGCTACACACTGCACTAAGGGTTTTATCCAATTTAATCCCCACCCCCAAATCGTGAAGCAAGTATTACTACATATGAGGATCTAGAGGCCCAGAGAAGTTAAGCAACATACCCAATGCCACACAGCTAGTAAAGTTCACACTCAAGATTGGAATCTGCCTACAAAACCAGCACCTGTTGAAATGTTGCCTCACTACCCTGGGCCAGAGAGTAGGGGCTATGAAGGGATGAAGGGAGAGACAGGGCTGAAAAGGAAGGAAAGGGCTGGGGCAGGGGGTAGTGGGAATCCATGAAGAGGCATTCAGATCTTCTCCAGGGTCCAGAGGAGAGGGGTGGACATTAGGAGCACAAGACAAGTAGGAGGCCACTGCAGAGCCTCAGAGGGAGCAGGAATATCAGTCAAGGAGTTTGAAGGGCCAGGAAGGTTGAATAGCGGGAAAAGGCAAGTAATTGGGGAGGAGAAAGCTTTGATTAAGGACTTGAGGCCTCAGATGTGTATCTGCCAGGTGAGGAGAGGCAAAAGTCTGGTAGACATTCTGGCTTCTTGAATCTGTTGAGATTCACAGGTCCTTGCCCTTCTCTGAGCCTCAGTTTTCTCTTCTGTTCAATGCAGGGAGAAAAATATTCTAGGATCCTAGGGGGCAGCCCAGCTCTGGTAGGTGGCATCACTTTTTTCTCCAGTCTCCACACCTGACATGGGGGAGAATATTTCCTGGGCCTGGCTCACCCCTACCCTCACCCTAGGCTGGGGTCAGCCTCCCCTCAGGGGTACAGGAAGCTCAGAGAGGAAGACCATATGTGCATACAGGAGAAAAAGCCAGAGAAATTGTCACCCAATCCTCCTCAACTCTAGCCCTTCCACAGAGGAGGTTGGCGGGTTAGGAACATGGCCTAGTTACCCAACCCAGGGCAAATGTGCAAATCCTTGGTGCATGCCCTCGGGCATGTTACTAAACCCCTGGGCCTTAGGCTCCTTTTGTTCTTTGTGCATGGGTCTTAAGGTTAAGATAAAGCTCATTGCACCCCTGTCATTAAGCTTTGTGCCCCAGGACAGCTTAAGGTCTGGTTTTTCTGCCTCCTATTGGAGCCTGGCCTAGGACTCTGCCCTTATGGCAACCTGCTGGCTTCCTAGATTTGGGTCTGGACAGTATTATTTGTTTAGAGACATGGCCACTAGGTGGTGTCAGGGCCATATTCTGGAATCTTCTGGGATTTAGATCAGGAACACCTTAGTCCAGGGAGATAGGCTCTTTCCAGACATTTCTGGGATGTTCCCAACACCTGAGGCATGAAAACCAAGTCTAGAAAACCAAGGAAGGGGAAAACTAGTGAAGGAAAGGAAAATCTGGAAGGCACTTAGAAATCATGGGGTCCAAGCCCTGAGCAGTGTAGGGAAAGAGGAGGGGCCCTCACTGGGCAGCCCATCTCTGCCCTGCACTTCTGGAAGCCCAGGACGAAAGGGTAGAATGTTCACCCAGGGCTTACTATGTGCCAGGCTTTATGGGGAGTCCTTTTTAAATATTTTTCTTGGGCGCCTGGGTGGCGCAGTTGGTTGAGCAACTGCCTTCGGCTCAGGTCATGATCCTGGAGTCCCGGGATCAAGTCCCACATCGGGCTCCCGGCTCCATGGAGAGTCCGCTTCTCACTCTGACCTTCTCTCTTCTCAGGCTCTCTCTCACTCTCTCTCTCTTTCCTAATTAAAAAAAAAAATCTTTAAATATTTTTCTCAGTGAATCCTCTTAATAGGTCATTAAGGAAAGAATTATTGACCATTTTACAGAAGAGAAAACTAAAGCTAAGAGAGGTGAAAAATGTGGTCAACATCCCACAGGAAAGTAGAGCCAGATTGTATGTTTCAGAGTCCTGGAAGATAAGCTAGAAGTCGGGCTGCCAAATAAAATATGTGATATCCAGGTAAATCTAAATTTCACATGAACAACAATGGGACATACTTATACTAAATTTTTTTTTGTTTATCATAAATTCAGATTTAACTTGGTGACTTTTATTTTTTGCTAATCTAGCAATCCTAGGTAGAGGAGATGCCTATAGCTCCAACATGAGAATGGGCAGAAACTAGTACTGTAGATTACAGGAGAGAAGTTTGAATGGCACCCATGACCCTCTCTGAAGTCTTGGGGACAAGTCCTAGTTACCAAGGCCACCTGCTCCCTGCCACCTGATACCTGGACAACTCCTGGTTAGGTAACCCTGGACATTTTCCCAAGGCCTGGCAAAAAAGACCTAAAGGGACAAAAACCCTCAGGCTTTCAGCTTTTTCTCACCTCGCACTCCATCTGTTTACCTTCAACCTCTCCCATTCCAGGAAATTGCCCACCCTTTGTCCATCCTTGTTCAGGCCAGAAACCTGGAATTATACCTTTTTTTTCCTCAAGACTAGATATAATTTGCACACAAAAAAAGGTCAAGGTCTTGGGCACCTGGGTGGCTCAGTGGGTTAAAGCCTCTGCCTTCGGCTCAGGTCATGATCTCAGGGTCCTGGGATTGAGCCCCACATCGGGCTCTCTGCTTGGCGGGGAGTCTGCTTCCCCCTCTCTCTCCGCCTGCCTCTCTGCCTGCTTGTGATCTCTCTCCTCTCTGTCAAATAAATAAATAAAATCTTTAACGACAACAACAACAACAACAACAACAACAAGTCAAGGTCTTGTGTTCAGCTCCACAAATTTTTACATATGTACACACTCATGTAATACACAAACGTGTGTGTGCAATACATGGCTTTTCACCTCATGAGTGCTTGAAACGTGGAATCCAAATTGAGACACACATTAAGTTTAAATACACACCAGATTTCAAAGACTTAGTATGAGAAAAAGAATATAAAATAGATCATAGATAATTTTAGAATATTGATTACATGTTGAAATGGATCATGAAAATTTATTTCCCCTGTTTCTTCTACTTCTTAAACTGTGGCTAAAAAATTCTGAATTATGTCTGTGGCTCACATTAGAGTTCTATTATCCAGCACTGGTGGACAGAGTGTAATTTATTCACCTGTGAGAAAGGAACTCAGAGAGGTGGAGCCGATATTCACACCGCCCAACTGTGGCAGAGTGGGATGGGAAATCAGGTTAGTTTGAACCCTGAGCCAGTGGATGGGCTGAATGAACTGAATGGACTGCTAGTCGACCTCTTTCAGGGTCATACCTTCTTTGAGATCTAAATCAATCTTCTCTGGGGACCTAAAGTATACTTGCCCATCCTGGGTTGGGGGCATCAAGAAAGAGGGCTTCCTGGAGTGGGTAATTAAACTGACACTTAAAGGATAAGTAGGAACAAGCCAGGTAAAAGGGAGTGTTTTAGGCAAAAGGAGTGGCATATTCAAAAGTCTTAAGAGGGACTGGTGATTAAGGAAGTGAAAATAGCTCTGTGTCACTAGATCAGAGAAGTGGGGATCTGGTAGCCTCAGATCATGCGGGGTATGACAGGCTTCAACCTGAAGGCCAGGGTGGGTCAGGGGACAGACCTGGCAAGGGCTGTTTTAGAAGGATCAGGCCTGCTGTGATTTGGAGAATCTGTATTCCAAGAGAGAAAACTCTCTTGAGAGAGTCTTGAGAGAGAAAACTCTCTGGAGAGCCAGAGAGGCAAAGGGCTTGTCAGGGTTCTACAGAGAGTCAGAAGGTAGAGCCCAGAGAAGAAGGACCAGGAAGGTGCAAAAAAAGGACCAGAAACTTAAAAAGGCCTTCCTTGTTCAGGTTCTCCAGGAGGTGCTGACTTTGAGTGCCCACTAGATGGCAGCAGAGGCTGGCCCAAACATTGTGGGCTCTGGAAGGGCCTACATTGCTGTCCCCACAGGCCTTCCTGCCCCCATCTTCCCAATCTGGGTATAAGGGGGATCCTCCCTGGGACCTCTTGTCCAGACCCAAGAGCAGCAGGAAGAGCGCTGGGTGTCAAGAGGCCCAAAGTCTCATTGTAGCTCTAACTCCCATCTACCATTGACTTTGGGCAAATTCACAAATAAAACTGTGCTTAAGGGGTGCCTGGGTGGCTCCGTTGGTTAAGTGTCTGCCTTCAGCTCATGTCCTGGGATCAAGCCCCATGTTGGCTTCTCTGCTCAGTGGAGAGCTTGCTTCTTCCTCTCCCTCTCCCTGCCATTCTGCCTGCTTGTATGTGTGCTCGCTCGCTCTCTGTCAAATAAATAAAATCTTTAAAAAACAAAAACAAAACAAAACAAAAACTATGCTTGAGAACTAGAGTCCTTGGCTGTAGAAATTGGAGACTTATTACTTAGTCTACTAGGGCCTGAGTTCTTCAGTCAGATCCCCCTCTGGCCTCCTAATCCTTTTATGCTCCCCACCTACCCTCTTAATTCTGTTGAGTGGGTTAGACTCCCAAGGCCCTCAAGGGCCTCAAGGGCTAGTCCAACCTCAAGAGGGAAGGGATTTGTGAGCTAAGTTCTCTCAGTTAGAGCCAACAAACAGTTCGAGCCAACAAACAACCACGGACAAAGAGCCCTGTGTAGATCGAAAAGGTGGATAAGCAGCAGAGCTTTGGGCAAGTCCTATCTCCTCCTTGTGCCTCCGCTGTGAACAGTTGCTGCTCTGCTTATCCTCATCTCGCTGCTGTGTAGGGTCATCAGATGTAGCAAATAAAAAACATAAGACACCCAGTTAAATTAGAATTTCAAATAACCAAAAAATAATTGCAATGTTGGGAACATGCCCTTAAACAAAGAAAGAAAGAAAGAAAGAAAGAAAGAAAGAAAGAAAGAAAGAAAGAAAGAAAGAAAGAAAGAAAAAAGGAAGGAAGGAAGGAAGGAAGGAAAGAAAGAAAGAAAGAAGAGAAGAAAACAAGAAAAAGGTAGGCGTGAGTGTACCAATTAATAGATTATATCAGGGGATCCAGCCAAGATAAGGGACTTCCCCTAAGCTGCCTAGGGAGGGTAAGTGTAGGGAGAGGTTGAACTCAGGGTGTGGATAAGATGTACTAAACCTCTTAGGACCCAACTAGCAGGCTGGAGTCAGTTGGGAGAATGGAAAGAGCCCACATTCTGCAGCTTGGGGAACTGGGCATTAAATTAGTCACCCTGTGATCCTGCTTGGCTCCTGCCTTCAAATCCCCTTCTACTTATCCAAGGCTGCTGTATGTCAGCCATTGAGGTACCGTATATACAATTACATCAATCCTCATGGTATAGGCACTATTTTCATCTCCATTTTACAAATGAGGCATAAAGAGGCAAAAAGAACTTGCCTAAGATCACGCAGAAAGTAAGGGAGAAGCTAGGACTCAAATCTGGGTCTGTCCTGGGCTTATTCTATTCCATTACACTGCTTTCCCATCCCAGGTATTGGATACACCTGCAGTTTCTAGGTGGATAAATCAATCTACAAACAATGACAGTTTTGATTCTCCCATTTCAAACTTAACCATTTGTATTTCTTTTTCTTTTTTTTTTTTTTTTTGAGAGAGAGAGCACGAAGAGGGGAGAGAGGCAGAAGGAGAGGGAGAAACGGACTCCCTGCTGAGCAGGGAGCCTGATGTAGGACTCCATCCCAAGACCCTGAGATCATGACCTGAGCCAAAGGCAGACGCTTAACCTTCTAAGCCACCCAGGTGCTCCTGTATTTCTTTTTCTTATGTTATTGCATTGGCTGGGACTTTGAATAGTATTAATAGTAGGTACTCATGACATATACATGAATCCTTCTGGGTTACTTACGTATTGCTGTGTAATAAATATCTTAGAATGTAATATCTCAAAACAACAAATATTTATCATCTCACACAGTTTTTGAAAATTAGGGATTAAGGAGTATCTTAGTTGAGTGACTCTGGTTCAGGGTCTCACAAGGTTACAGTAAAGATATCTGCCAGATTTCTTCAAAGAAAATATGCAAGTGGCCAGTAAGCATGAAAAGATGATCAACATCATTAGTTGAAAAATGCAAGCAAAACCCATAATGAGATGCCACTTTACACCCACTAAGGATGGCTCTAAGATAGACAACAACAAATGTTGGCAAGGAGGTGGAGAAATCAGAATTCTCAAACACTGCTGGTGAGAATATAAAATGGTGTAGCCACTTTGGAAACAGCCTGGCAGTTCTTCAAGTGGTTAAAGATAGAGTCACCACATAATCTAACAATTCTACTCCTAGGTATGTGCCCAAGAGAAATTAAAACATATGTTCACACAAAAATTTTTAGTTGAATGTTTGTGGAAACATTATCCATAGTAACCAAAAAGTGGAAACAATCCAAGGGCTCAGCAGCTAATGAATGAATAAACAAAATGGGGCATATGTATACAATGGAATATTATCCAGTCATAAAAAGGAATGAAGTACTAATATATGCTGCAACAGAAATGAACCTTAAAAACATTATGCTAAGTGGAAGAAGCTAGTCACAAAAGACCATCTAGGGGCGGCTGGGTGACTCAGTGGGTTAAAGCCTCTGCATTCGGCTCAGGTCATGATCTCGGGATCCTGGGATCAAGCTCCGCATCAGGCTCTCTGCTCAGCGGGAAGCCTGCTTCTCCCCACCCCCACCTGCCTCTCTGCCTAGTTGTGATCTCTCTCTCTCTGCCAAATAAATAAATAAAATTTTAAAAAATATATATTAAAAAAGACCGTCTATTATATGATTCCATTTATATGAGATGGACAGAATAGGTGACTCTACAGAGACATGAAGTAGATTAGTGGCTAATTAGGGGAAGGGCAGAGGGCAGAACGATTGTTGTTCAGGATTTCTTTTTGGAATGATGAAAATGTTCTGGAATTAGATAGTGGTGATGGTCACACAACTTTGAGCATACTTAAAACCATTAAGTTGTATACCTTCAGTGAGGAAATTATATAGTATGTGAATGACATCTCAATAAAGCTATTACCGAAGAGGCAGAGGGCAGGGGAGGTCAGGTGGTGCTGTATTCATCTGAAGGCTTGACTGGGTCTTAAGGATCTACTTCCAAGTTGCTCACTCGTTCAGTTGTTGAGTGAGCCCTCATTTCCTCACCATGTGGGCCTTTTTGTAGGGCTGCTTGAGTGTCCTTGACTGTCTTCATGACATGTCAGTTGGCTTCCCCAGAGTGAGTGATACAAGAGAGAGCAAGAAGGAAGGCACAATGCCTTTTATGACTTAGTCTCAGAAGTTACATCACGTCCATAGCATTTTATATATTAGAAATAAGTGACTAAGTATAGCTCACACTGAAGGGGAGAGTAAGTAGCCTCCAGCATTTGAAGGGAGAGTATCAGAATTTGTGCACATCTTTAAGACACCACAGCTTCTAATGTTGTTCAATTAGTAGAATAGTTTCCATGGTCCCTCTGACTCCCCATCTCTCTCTCTCTCTCTCTCTTTTCTATGCATAGTTTAAGAAGCTGTTGAATTGAATCTCATGTGTTTCTTCCTATCTGCTGAGATGTCTAGTTTTTTTTAAAGACTTTATTTATTTATTTGAGAGAGAGAGAGTGCACAAGTAGGGGAAGGAGCAGAGGGAGAAGAAGAAGCAGACTCCCCACTGAGCAGGGAGCTCCACGCAGGGCTCAATTCCAAGACCCTGAGATCATGACCTGAGCCGAAGTCAGATGCTTAACCAACTGAGCCACCAACGGCCTCTGAGATGTCTAGTTTGAAACACCATTGTTTCTCAGTATTTATTCCCTCAGACCTGGGGCTGGACTTCATTTATGCCACAAATGCTTGGGGTTGAACTCCAACCTGGAAATCTTATGAGGGATAGTGCTGTACTCAGATTCCTACTCCTAAACCCTGGGATCTTCTGGAAGAAGATTGCCTTCTGGGCTTCCTCCCAGCTTTCAGACTCCATCTGCCCATTGAGTTTCTTCTTCTGATCTGTGGTGGTGGGGGCTGCCCCCGCCAAATGGGTGGATAAATTCCCAGATGTGGCAGCATCAGCTGCAGCACCTTTGGCATCTGTAGCAGCACCAGGATGGATGCCACTGTCCTCCTGGGCAGCCCCCAACCAAAGGCAGGGCACATCCAGGGCAATAGGGCCTGCCTCTATCTGCCCAGCTGAGGCTTTTCCATGGGCGATCTTTGTCCCAGAGCTCTCCGTGGCCTGCCTGAGATCTGCTCAGAGTGGCACCACAATGTGACACTCTTACCCAGCTCTCCTTCCCTTCTACTCTCTCCCCATAGATGTCAGACTTGCAACAGTCCAAAGGCTTTCCCTGCCCAATCCTGCTTCTTCCCTATCCCCTCTATCTTCCACAGGTATTTCCTCCACTACATCTCTTGCGCTTTTAACTCCATCTTGGTGGTGGCTTCTTAGAGGACCCCCCTGACACTCAGGCCTGGCTCCCATGGGCCGCCAGATCCTGCCCCAGCAGAGAATGTGTTCCTCTCCATCTCCTGACTTGAGCATGCTCTGTCCCTCCTCCCCTCCTCTCCTCTGTTCAGGGCCTCCCCCTGTGCCTGGCAGTAGTAGGCACTCAACTGTTTTCAAATGAACGCAGAATGTTCTGGATCTAGGCACTGCCCGCACCATTCTCCTGGGGAATGCAAGCTCCAAGGGCTCCAGGCAGTGGGGAGGAAGTTCCTGAGATGGGGAAGGGGGAAGGGAGGCAATTGTCTTCTAGGGTCACGGGAGGTCCTCCCCACAGTCCAAGAAAAATCTGTCTTCTCCCCTGGCCTACTCTGTGACTCCTGGCAAGTTCCTTCTCTTCTGGAGCCTCACTTCATCCATCTCGACAATGGGCTGAGAAGGGCAGGGGAGGGGCCCCAGGGAGGGGCAGGGGTTGTGAGCATCAGATGAGGTCATGGCCTGGAAAGGGCAGGATGCACTAGGTCCTGGGCCTGGGGTCAGGGTGTGGAGGGGGAGAACAGACAGAGAAGGAAGGAAGAGAGAAGAATGAAGGGAGAGAAACACAGACACACACACACAAGCGAGGAAACCACGAGACATAACAAGGGAAGGAATGAGAAAGAGAAGAAGAAGGGAGTCAGAGAAACAAGAAGACATTAAGAAACAAAAAGAGAGGAAGACAAAGAGAGGGAAAACATTAAGAGAGAAACAGGAAAAAGAGGGAACGAGAGTTAGGGGGAGAGGACAGGGATACTCAGAACCAGAAGAGCACAAGAAATGAGATAGGATGGGATGGAGACAGGCAAAGACAGTAACTCAGAGGGAGGGGCAGCGAAAAGTGGCACAGGGAGACAGAGGAAAGAGAGAGGAAAACAGAAAGAAAATGAGATGGAGAGGGAGGGATGGAGGAGAGAGAGAGAGAGAAAGAAACGAAGAGAATCGAAGCCAGAGAGGGAAAGAGACCAAGGACCGAAGGATGAGAGAGAAGCCCAGGGAGACTGAGCGATGAGGACTGATGGACAGAGAGAGGGATAAATGATCAGATCCCACGGACCCCTGCCCCTCCCCCTCTCTGTCACCCACTCTGCACCCTGCCCCACCCCAGACAGGTGGGGATCCAGAGGAAAGCCTCGGCTCCGCCCCTGTCTGCAGGGCAGGGCCTGTCCCATCCTGTCCTGCTGGCTTGGCTCCTGGGACCCACTGTGCCAAGACCTCGGAGGGGTGCTCCAGTGGGAGGCGGGGCTCCGAAGTCTATCCTATACGTTGACTGACGTGGCCACCGGGTGGAATCTGAAGGGAAAACCCAGTGACACCTTTCCTCGAGGCCTCAGCAGGCCCCAACCTGCCTTCCTTTGGGGCCCAGACAGGAAGAGGCCTCAAAGGTCCCTTCCATTGTATTCTTCACTGTAAAGAGGAGGAAACCAAGGCCCAGAGAAGGGCAAGGACGAGCCTGAAGTCATACAACCAGGTCATGGCCTAGCTGGGACTAGCTCTCGTGGATGCCGTGGTCTGAAAATTTGGGGACTTGCTTTCTCCTGGCTCAATTGTTTCCTGCCCAGAGATGTCCTGAGGCTTTAGTGACAGAGTCTTGGGTACCAGTCACTGTGCAGAGTCTTCCCCAACCTCCCGTGAACCAGCTACTGTGATTATGCCCATCACACAGATGAGGAGACTGAGACTCAGAGAAGTTACGACTTCAAAGCCCGAGGTCCCACAGTGCCAGGACCCAAGTTCGGTGTGTCTGACCTTGAAGGTTGGGTTCCTTCCATGGGACTTCCCAGCCTTTCTGGGTGATGGGCTCTGTAATACCGAAAAGAGGGCAGAGGTGAGTGGCCATTCCTACAACTGGGGAACGTTACCAGAACATGGTTTCCAAACAGCAGAGTTCTTTCCGGAGTGACCCACTTTTGTTCAGTGGTGTCGGTACCTTGGGTGACCCCTACCCTTCCTGCCACCACTCTCTCTATTCCATACTCCCTTCCCCAGCTCTGTCCGCAGCCTTGCCTCACTGGGCCTCGCCCTCCTGAAAGAGACTAGGGTGGAGATTGAGAGGGATGTTGGGGGAGCTGTAGGCCGATGGGCAGATGGACAGACGGACAGACAGACAGATCACTGTCCCCGCCGGCCCTGACCTCCCAGCAAAGCTTTCCGAGAGCTGTGCTTCTAGCCTCGAAGCCCTCCCTCGCTGGAGCCTGTCACCTGAAGTTTCGTCCCCTTCGATGCTCCTCAGTTTCTTCATCTGCACTGTGGGTGTAAGCATCCCAGCTTCCCTGGCTGGTTGGATGGGATGGTGATACGTTAGCTTTGGGACACAGAAACACGTGCTGGCGGTAGCCCTTCCCTGATGGAGAGACCATTCCCGTCCCATGGGGAACGCGTGACGCTCTCTGTGTCCCACTGGTGGCTACAGTCCAAGGACGGAGCCGGCTACAGACTCAGCACTCTGCCCAGCCCTCCAGCCCTCTGGGGACCCTAGTGCCTTCAAGTCCAGAGCATTAGCCCTGCCCGCTGCCCTGCCCTCAAGGCCTGCTCTGGCTGTCTGCACCATATACCAGACCGGGAGGGCTGCTGCACGGCCAGGCCTGTGTCTTAGAGCCCAGGAAGTGGGGAGCCCTGGGACGCTGTTCTCTGATTATGCCGAGAGGCTTTCTTAGAACCAGCCCTGGGTGGTGGTGTACCCCAGGTGGCCAGGGGATGGGCACTCCCTTTCCCCCAAAGCCTCAGGACCTCCCGGGGGGTGGCCACAGGGCGCCAGCCCTGCCCTAACCTCCTTCACCCAGGTCTGCCAGAGGTCATGCCCCTCTGCCAACTTCATGGAGGTGGGTGTGGCAGCCACCACCAGGGAAGGGGGCTGAGGACGGAGTTCTGGGAACTTCCTCTGAGCCGCTGAACCCTCTTCTCTCCTCAGGAAGACAGAGATCCTCTCCTGGCCCCCAAAGCCCAAAGCTTTGGCTCCCACAGTCCCCATCCAGGCGGGGCTGGCAGCAGGTGACTGGATGAGAAAGGCGTGGAGAATGGGGGCGTGGGCCCTGGCAAGTGCACTCCTTGGCCAATCAGCAGCCTGCCCAGCCGGTGGATTCAGTTACAAGCCCGAGATCACCCCATACTCCAGCCTCCTTCCTACTCCTCCCAAAGCTCCATTCATTGGCCCCGCTGCACCGGGTCTGCAGGGCACTGCTTCCGCTCAGTTGCTAAAGCTCCTGCCTCGTGTGTGGGCTGCCAGGGGTAGGGGTCCTGGGGGCTTTGTCTGACTGGGCTGGTCTAAGAAGGAATGGGGGTTCTGCTAGTGCTGTTAGGGATGCTGAGCTTCCTGGGAGTGGCTGTGGGGGGCTCCTCGGCCATCCGCTGGGACAGCACGTCCTGCCACTTGGCCAGGCCCATCCCCGGCAGCCCGTTGGGGACCTTGAGCTTTCTGGGCAAGGGTGCCCAAGGACTGGCCCTGTTCCACACCCGCTGGGACAGGCACGGGAGGCTGCAAGCGTGTAGCTGGCAAGACGAGCCAGAGCTCACCGCAGCCTTCAGTGCCCTCTGTGCTGGTGAGATCACCCGGGGCTCCTTCATCCACACCCCCGGCCCCGAGCTGCAGGGAGCCCTGGCCACCCTTCGGAGTCAGTCGGGGGCCTGTCGGGGGCCTGAAGAGGGCCTGGCAGGGGCTAGGGAGAAGCGAGCGGCAGAGATCAGGGAGGAGCAAGCAGGACACAGCGGAGCACCTGGCAGCAGAAGACATCGGCGAGTGAAAAGAGGCTGGACCATGCCTGGCACGCTGTGGTGTGGAGTAGGGGATTCTGCTGGAAACTCCTCAGAGCTGGGTGAGCCATGGGGATGTGGACTGGGAGGGGGGCAGGGGAGGGAAGTGCCGGCTTTCACCCTGGCCCCAAATGTCCCAGGCTGTGTGGTCTCGGGGGAGTGACTTAACCACTCTGTATTTCAACGTCTTTTTTTGTAAAATGTCGGAGACCTTAAGTCTCATCATGGGTGGCTTAATTTAGGTCATAGATGGGAAACGTCCTCGTCAAACCTCAGAGTCCTCATTAATCACCATCTCTGGGAGGGGTTGGACTGGGGTAGGTCCAAGTTTGGCTGAGCCAACATTACCAAGAGGTGGCTTTATGAGGCAGGATGTCCAGGGGAGTGGATGCCAAGACCCAAAGTCCTGGGTTAGCAAATTCAAGCTGAACAAGTCACTTCCCACCTCTCAGCCTGGGTTTCCTCACCTTTAGGTACATGGAGGTGACATTTCCCTCACGGAGCTGCTGGGAGCTTGGGTGTGGGAAGTCGCAGGCAATTGGGAAATGCTCAGTAAAAGGCCCCATTGCTCAGATGGTAACAAACTTGGATGACTTTTCTGCACTCACTACAGCTGTCTTTGTGCACGCATGGCGGGTTGGGGGAAGGCTTTGGCACCTGAGTTGGAGCAGACTGGCATCGTGGCAACCAATGCCTCATCATGCCAGCGAGAAAGGTTGCACCCTGCCTTTTTGCCATTCCATTCTGTGTACATTCATAACTTCGGAGTTTTATTTGGGGTGTGAGCTTGGGAGCTCTGGAGGCAGACTTCACTTCCCCCGAGGAAGTCCCTTTCCCAGACAAAGCCTCCTGGGTAGGCTGCCTGGCATCTGGAGCTGCCCAATAAAGCCTGTGCCTGTCTTCAAGCTTTGAAACCGAGAGTCCCACAGAGGGAGAGTGGCCTGAGGCCACCCAGGGCGTCTGTGTCGGGGTCAGGGCTGGAGCGAGAACAAGGTCCCTACTCCCTGTAGCAGCGAGGCATATCCAGCGTGGGGGGCCCCGGACCCTGCTCAGCTGGTGCCCCCTCTGCTTCCTGCAGGGGTCTTCCAAGGCCCTGATCTCTGCTGCCGGGAACACGACCGCTGCCCACAGAACATCTCGCCCTTCCAGTACAGCTACGGCATCCGAAACTACCGATTCCACACCATCTCCCACTGTGACTGTGATGCCAGGTTGGCAGTGGGTAGAGAGGGCTGGGGGCTCAGGGGTGGGGTAGGTCCTGGGTGCAGAAACTGGGATTCCAAAGAACCCTAAAGGATCCACCAGCCAGACCCCACTGTGCAGGTGGGAAACCTGAGCCCTGGGAGGAGAGACTCTTGGATGCCAAACTACCCGCATGGTAGTGACTGGGTGGTCTTGGAGGAGGAGCTGGGGGGGGGGGGTCCTCTTTGGTCCAGGGACCTGAGCGCCAGCTCTCGGGCAGGTTCCAGCAATGCCTGCAGAACCAGCGGGACTCCATCTCGGACATCGTGGGCGTGGCCTTCTTCAATGTGCTGGAGATCCCCTGCTTTGTGCTGGAGCAGCAGGAGGCGTGTGTGGCGTGGTACTGGTGGGGAGGGTATGTGGCTGCCCCCTACGATCCCCTTCCCCGCCAGAGGGGGAGCTCAGGCTCCAAGCCCTGGGAGGGAGGCTTGTCTGTCTGTATGTCCGTCCTCCAGCAAATCATGCCTCATCCTCCCTGTGCTCTCCTCAGGGCAGGGCCCAGGATGCAGAACTTTCTTGGGTGCTCCACACAGGCCAGTGGGATAAGGGATGGGACTGGCAAAGCCTTGGTCTCCATGGAGATGAACCTGGGGCTTCTTGGGGAGGGGGGGAATGGTGAATTACCAATTGCCACGAATTGTCACCTTCCAGGTGTAGAACATATGGCTCCATACCCCTTGCCCGCCTCCAGTCCAGGACCGTCTACAGTGCCTCCTGGAGCTCCCCGGCAACAACCGTGACTCCTGGCCTCCAGAGCCCAGCCCCCAGCAAGCCTCTACAGAAGCAGCGTCCTGAGAAGCGGCAGCCACAACGGAAAGGGTCTAAGCACCCCCACAAAACCAACACCACAGCCCTCCGCGTCCCCATGGCCTCTACCAAACCTGTTATGTCCCCAACAGCCTGGCTGGAGGCCACCTATCCAGGTTTCCAGGGGCCACAGAATGGCCTAATACCCCGGGGTGAGCGCAGAACCTACCTTTGGGGCTTCCTGATATGGGAAGGTGGTCCCTGCCTCTGTGGGGGTTGAGGGGCCCTGTGTTGCTTCCTTTCCTGTTCCAAACTCCTCCTGGGGTATCCCAACCTCTCCCATCAAGTCACACTGCAGCTAGAAGGATTTTCATAAGCCCTAAACTTGACCATATCACTCCTCACTGAGCCCGCACCATGGCTCCTCTTAACTCATGATGTCCCCACACCCAGAGGCGCTCAGGCACTGGTCCTGCAGAATCTACTCCCCAGCTGAAACTCTAGTCTTACAAGCCTCCTTTGGTTCCTCAAAAAAAGCTTGCTCTCTCCCACCTCTGGGCCTTTGCATATGCAGTTTCTTCTGCCTGGAGCACTCCTCCTGAGTCTTCTTGTCCCAGCTTGGCAGACTCCTGACCAACATTCTGGGCTCTGTGGTAGCATTGCTGTGTGTGTGTGTGTGTGTGTGTAAGGACGTAGACAGGGGGACCCTGTGTTTGTGTGACTGAGCACATGTGCCTCTGTTTCCCCTAAATGGCAGTGGGTATCAGTGGGGCTTTGCTGGGGCACTGGGCTCCCCTCACCACCATGCCCCCCCAACCCAGATGCCCGCCGGGCCTGCCGCAGCTTCCGCCGCCTGGATCAATGCGAGCAGCAGATCGGGCCTCAGGAGACCAAGTACCAGCTGCTCAATAGTGCCCATGAGCCCCTCTTCCACTGCAACTGCACGCGTCGGTGAGGCCTGCTTGGACCCTTGGGGGTGGGCAGCCTGCTGCCAGTCCGGGAGAGGGGGCTCCCGGGAGGCCAGGCCCCGCCCCAGCCTAAGCCTGCCTCTGCCCTCAGTCTAGCACGCTTCCTGAGGCTCCACAGCCCACCTGCGGGCACCAACGTGCTTTGGGAGCTGCTGGGCACGACCTGCTTCGAGCTGGCCCCCCCACCTGACTGTGCTGAGGGCAAAGGGTAAGTGGCAGCCAGGCCAGGAGGGAGGGCGTGTTTTCCCAAGGGGCGGGTTGCCATCTTTCCTTTGTGTGCCAGGGCCCACAAGTCCCTCTTCCCTTGTGTGAGAGGGGCTGGCGAAGGGGCTCCAAGTTCCACTGGAGCTCCAAGTTCCATTGTCATCTTCCCCCAGCTCCCTGGTGACCTAGCAAGTCAGTCACCTCTCCATGCCTCCATTTTCTTATTTGTAAAAAGCTCGTAGAAACCAAGGAAATGGTATGTGCGACCCACATAGCCCAAGGCCTGCCTGGCACATAGTAAAATGTTTGCTTAACTCTTACTCCTCACCTAAAATCTCATTTCAGTTCTGATTCTCAGAGCAAGCCCCTTGTTACCATCCCCAATTCAGGGGTGAGGAAACTGAGGCCCAGATGGGCCCACATCTCTGCAGCCAGCTGGTGGGTGAACTGGGGCCTCTGGGTGCCAGCCCAGGTTTCTTCTGCCCCTACCCCTTCGAGGTGTAACCCCTCCCTGGCCCCAGCCATTTCTCTCCAGGCTCGGTCCCCCAGTCTGCGGAGTAGGGTGGGATCCTTGGCAGCTGTAATTGCCCACCCCACTTTTCTCGGCCCACAGCTGTTCCGGGGACCCTAGGGCCATCAAGGTGTCAGCCCGGCACTTGCGACGACTTCAAAAGAGGCGACGCCAGCTCTGGGGTGTGGGCACAGGTGAGGGGCAGGTGCGGCCTTCGGATCACCCAAGAGCCCCCATGTCATTCTATGACCGCTGCCTGCAGCTGATCCAGGCAGCCCAGAGACCCGGCAGGCGGCAGAAATCCTAGAACTGGTGATCTCAGTTCCAGTTCTCCTGGGCACCAGTCGGGACCCTGCCCCTAGCTCTGCTAGGCCCCAGTGGGTCTTGGCTTCCTCTCCATGTGTTACACTGAAGCATGGCTTGGGCTTCCATGGACAGCCAGGAAGCAAGGGAAGGCAAGGCTGAAATGCTGGACCACGTCTCCTGTTGTGCCGGGTGATCTTGAGCTGGTGATCCAACCTCTTCACGCGTGGCTATGGCATTCAGGAGGCACACTCATGCCCTGGGCTTGGACCTTGGCAGATGGGAATGAGGAAAGGGTGACTTATTACTGCAGCCTCAGAAGGTACCAGAAGGAGGAACACCTTTTTGCAACCTCCTGGTTGCAAAATTAACATGTATCTAAAAACCCATCCAGAGGAGCCCCAGGCACCTACTTGCTGAGGCAAGTATCTAGGGAAGGGGAATCTAGGGAAGGGGAAGGGGGCTAGAGGGCATTGCCCAACCCTTTTCCCTGGGGGATCCCTTCTCAGCAGCTGCTGTGCCCTTCCTGGCCCAGCCCTGGCCCATTTTTTTCCTACCTTAAACCTAAACTCAGATCTCCTCTGTGTCCCTGAATGAGGGACCTCCCCCACTCTGAGCCTTGGTAACTCCTCTGAAAAGGGGCAGCGTGATCAGGACCTACCTCATAGGATTGTTGAGGATTAAGGAAACCAATACATGGACAGTGCTTAGCACCTAGTAAACATTCCCTCCCTCTAATACACAGCCAGACTGTGGCTGGGTGTCTGATTCTGAGAGGTTCGCCTCCCGGAGGCCTCAGTTTGCCCACCTGTGAAATAGGTTTAAGAGCTGCACTGAACTCAGTGCCACAACCCAGGGCTGTGGTGCAGATTAAAAGAGAGGGCATGTGTAACGTATACAGCTGGAGCCTGGGAACTGTCAGATCTACCCTCCTCTCGCCTCTTTAGTCCCTTCCTCTGATTACCCCCACCCCCAGACCGCTAACAAGTTAGGAAGGAGTCAGGAGTGAGGCTGGAGCATTTAATTTCTAACCGATGGCCTCCAGGATTGCACCCCCTCCCCCATCTCAGACGGGGGCCAATAGGGCTTTGCTGATAGTCACAGTTGAGGTGCCAGGACTGAGTTTGGGGGACCTCACGTGGCCACCCCTGGTCAGGACAGAGTGGCAGGTGCAGATAAAGCTGGAGCAGCAGCAAGAGGGACACAGGTGGGTTTGCAGGAGATCGGGGCACAGTGGCGGCCACCTGGGCCCACCTACCCGCCCACCCTCAGGGCCCTAGACCCCCTTCCTCTAGCCCCTGCCTGCCCTGGGGACTGGTAGACAGGTTGCTGGGGGCCGGGGCCTCCCGATTAGGTCCCCAGGAACCCCCACCACCAGGGTCGACAGGCTCCAAGCGCAAGGCAGGCAGCAGGCCGAGGCTTCGAGGCACAGATGGTGGGAAGGCCCAGGGACCGGGCAGCCCCGAGGGCCCCTCTTCACGACTGCCCCGGCTGCCACCGTCATGGGCCCTGTCGGGGGCCACCCGGGGCAGGCGGCGGCTCTGGGGTGAGGGGCTGCGGCTGGCACCGCGGCGTTCACGGGATGAAGGTCGCAGGGCAAGGCCGGGAAAGCGTGCCAGGCCTGGGCTGCGGCTGCGGTGCCTCTTGGACTTGCCAGGGCTGGGGCTACGGGACTTGGGTGCAAGCAGCTCCAGGGTACTGTCATCCTCGTCCTCTGAGCTGGCACTCGAGCTATCTGTGCTGCTGCTGGCCAGCTCCGAGGTAGGCAGCGAGATCTGGGGGGGAAGGTTGGTCACTGGGCTGCCCCACTCCCCAGCCAGCCACTCGAGGCATCTTGGGACCACCCCCCCCCCCTGCCCATGAGCCGGCCCGGGAAGGTCAGGCTACTTGTAGGAGACCGTGGAGCGGAAGGTAGAGGCTGCGGCATTTGAACAGGGTCTTTTGGCAGCCCCCGCTCCCGCAGTCTGACCTACTCACCTGGAAGGGCTCAGTGACACCAATGAGGATACTGTGCGTGTGGCTGTAATAGCCCAGGATGAAATCTCCATGGCCCTTGGGCAGTGACTCCTCACTGAAGGTCACCTGGTGGGCCCAGGGCATAGGCCCAGGTTGGGGTCAGGGAGACAGCCTCAAGGACTGCCCGAGCCCCAAGGGTGACGGGGACTTCCTCCCACCCTCCCCCTCCCTTTCAGTACCTGGAAGATGTTCCCATCCACGTCCTCGTGTTTGGCCCAGACGTAAGCCACGTAGTCCTTGCAGTGGCGGAAACCCACCTGGGGTGAGGGGATTCAGGGTGGTGTCTCCTATCACCCCCCATACCCCTACCCCCCACACCCCCTGCGGCTCCTTCAGGCCCTCCCTTCCCTGAGGCACTGACCGTCCCTGCCCTTCTCACCCGGTACAAGCCGATCCAGTCCCAGGAGCTGCGGGCGAACACAGTTTCCATGCGGTACCTCACCACGGCCTGCTCCGGCCGCACCCACTCATCGGCCACCTCCAGCCGCACTAGCGGCACGTCGTCCCTGTAGGCGAACTGCCCAGGGGCGGGGGCAACATCAGGGGGGACCCTCCGAGTGTCCTGGGGGCTGAGTCAGCACAAATGAGCTAAGAGAAAGGGCCTTCTGAAACCACCTTAAGATTAGGAAACCAAGGCAGAAGAGGTCTAGGATAAACGCCGGGCTTCCCACCTCCCAGCCCAGGGCTTTATGCCCATAGCCTTCTTAGGGAGTAAGAATACAGCTTTGAAGGGAATAGGGCAGCCCCCATTCTGCCCTTGCTCCACCTCTGTCCCTCAGGGAAGGACTCAGATGGTGTGTCAGCTTTAGGTTTTTGTCAGCTCCCCTCCCATTTATCGGGTTTCAGTTTTCCCTCCCGCCTCAGCTTTTGAGCCAGAATGTTTCAGAAGAAACCAGAACATCGTCTCCCTGTCCCTAGGTTCCTAACAGCAGTTTGCCAGGGGTGGCCTCTTGGAAATGCTTTCTAGGGCCTTGCAAAGTCAAAACTCCCACTAAGTCCCATTCTGATTGTGTTGCTTTGGTTAAGAGACTTAAGTTCTCTGAGCCTCAGTTTCCCTCACCCGTAAAACTGGGAGGAGAATTTGGATCTCTCAGGGCTTACAAAGGCATTCAAAGGGATGACAGAGCCCCAGGGCCTGGCATGCAGTAGGTGCTCAGCAGGTAACATTCTGCAAGGGTCAGAGTCCTTGACGAGGAGGAAAGGTCAGGGTAGGGCACCAAAAAGGAGTGGTTCTCAAGGTGAGGCCCCTGACTGAGGGTGAAATCTCACACCCAAGTCCTTTGCCAAAGGTCACGGAAGGCCAGACTTGGGCAGCTTTCCATTCCCAGCTGGGGATACTGGCCAATGTCCCATGGACTGACCACATGACAAAGTTACTAGGGAAAACATTCTCTGGCCTGCAGGCTCCCTCTTATCAGATCGAGGAAGGGAATCAGAGAGCCCAGAGTTGGGTTTCAGGACTGGAAAGATGGGATCCACTTTCCTCTGCTGCTGAGCTGATATGCGGCTTGGGGTACATGCCTACCCTACTGGGGGCCTCAGTTTCCCCATAGAAAAATAGACTGTTGGACTACATGGTCTCTCAGGTCTGGTTCTGACATTCTAGCATTTCTCCTTTTTGCTCTGGCAACCAGAGACCTCACCCCTAAACACTATGCTAAAACAATGCTAAGTTATAGTAACTATTTAGAATTTAGCTTTGTATTCTTCCTCTCCCTACTCCTCCTCCCCATTACTACCTCACTCGTGGTGCCTGGCACATGGTAAAATGGTAAATAAATATGAATGAATACTGTATGAAGTTTGAATAAACACTTTGATTTTGCTGGTCTTATCATATGACTATATAATGTTAACAAAAGTGGTCCTAATCCTTTCTCAGAAGAACTGAGTTAGGGATTAGTGGAGAAGGTGTGGACTCTGAAAAGAGACTAGCTTGGGTTCAAATCCTAATTCTTCCGTTTACCAGCTGTGTGACCCCGATGTGATGCCATGTCTCTGAGCCTCAGTTTCCTCATCTGAAAATGGGGATCATAAGCCACTCCCACGCTGCTACAGTGAAGGGATGCTGCTGAGGGCAGGTGCAAGGGGTTACTGGTGGGTCAGGTGATGCTGAGCTGGACCTGGGGATGTCATGAGGGGAGGATGAGGCCAGGACTCACCTGCAGGATGAACTGGGCAGCCACGGGCTTGTGGTCACTCACTGTGTATTCCATGTGGCTCCGGTAGCTGTGCTGGGTCACCTGGAGCCGGTGGCTTTCCCGTCCTGAGGGGCTGGGACCCACACCCGGAGCCTTGACCTTCCACAGGATACGGTCTGTCCAGGCTGGCTTCCGCTTCTTGGCACTGAAGTGAGCAGAGGTGACCCAAGTTTCAGGGGCTGGAGTTTGAGGCACAGCCTCAGCCTTGCTTCTTGCCAATCCTCTTCCCTTTCTTCCCTATCCAGAAGACCTCAGCCCATGCCTCCGCCTCATGCCAGTGCTGAGCTCACCTGGTATCATATTTATTAGTACCCACATCAAATTTGAAGGTGGGCGCAAAGTTGAGGGGCCCCTCCCGGAAGCCCTTCAGGATGGGCCAGGTTTTCTTGGCCATGTTGAGCTGTGAAAGTCCAAAAGGGCAGAATTGGACAATGGCTTGGACAGGACAGGCGAAGGCAAGAGCCAGAGCCTAGGAGACAAAAGTGTGCTGGGTCAGGCTCTGTGTCTTTGGTGTTTAGGGTGCGGGCTAGGGTTCTGCACCTGGTCCTTCTCCCAGAGCTGGTGGAGCTGGTCGCTGTCAATGGCAAATTTGACAAAGTGCAGGTCATAGCTCTCGATGCGGAAGTTGAGGTCCCCGAACCAGAACACGAGGCTGTTTGGGGATGGGGGTCAGCAGGGTCCATGGGGTGAAAGAGCCCAACCCAGATCCTTCTCCACCCCTACCCAACCCACCAAGGAACAGCAGGGGGATGCAGATCTAGAACGAAGTTTGATTGGACCCTCCCCAAGGCGGTGCTTCTCGGCAGAGCTCCACTAGGCAGTTTCTGTCCCCCATCAAACTTACCAGCATTCGTGTTCCTAGATGTAGTTTGGGGGCCACCCACGCTCCATAAGCTCTGCCTCTCCCCACAAGGCCACCCAGGTTCTTTCTCAGGTTCCAGGGGCCAAGTTTCTGAGACTCTAGCCTCTGAGGCCCACCCCTCCTTCACCAGCCCCGCCCAAGCTCCATTTGCCCCCCCCCCCCCCCAGAGCTCATACTCGTGATCCAGGATGCCCTGCGCCCCGGGCCCCGGGAACTGCTGGAGGCTAAGGATGGTCTGGAAGTTGTCCTTGCGCTGCTCTGCCTTGTCCATGTGCGCGGGCAAGTGGCAGTTGAGGAAGCAGAGCATGTGTCCGAAGGCCGCCAACCGCACGCTCACTCCACCCTTGTTGCCCTTGGGAGACGGGGTTGGTCGGGTCATGGGCGGGGCCTAGGCAAGGGGGTGGGGCACTGGGCGGGGCATAGAGAGGGGCGAGTCCACCCAGCCTGCGGAGAAGGCTTAGAGAGGGGTGGGTTCTGGGCAAAGGAGCGGAAGCCCGGGATGGGGCCGGGACAGGAAGGGGGCTGGGTCTAGAAAATGGTGTGGGGTGTTGGGCGGGGTTGGGGAGAGGTGGGTGTCAGAGTAAGGGGTGGAGTATGGGGAGGGGATCTTGCCAGTGCTTGGAGCACCCAGAGGACTAATCTATAGACCCCTTAGAGCCCCGTGCCCTCCCGGGCCGCTCTGATGCTCACCCAATAGCCACCCAGGCCCGTGCGCGTGCAATCAGTCTGCACGTCCCTCAGGAAGGGCAGGTGATAGTACTTGGCGAACAGCAGCAGGATGACGCCCTGCATCCGCACGGTACTCACCTGCGGCGGGAGGCCATGCGGTTGAGGGACCGGACACAACTCCCCACCCGGCCGTCCCGCCCCGCTGTGCGCTTTTCCCCAGTCTTACAGCTGTGCTCTCCCATCCTATTTCGCGGACCCCGCAACAGGGGTTCAGCAGGCCCCACAGTGAATCAACGCAGAGCTGGGGCCAGGAATCCAGGGGGCTCCCCCTTCCAGGGGCTGAGGGAGACGTTACCAGCACGAAGTTGAAGGGCGCCAGCGCGTCCATGAAGAGCTCGCTCCACTGGTCCGTGAACAGGGCGTCCTTGAGCCGCTTGTTGATCATGGAGTTCACTTCCTGCAACCTGGGGGTAGGGGTGGGGGTGAGGCGGCTGTCGGGTTGGGGGTGCCCTAGAAGTCGTTCCCATGGGCAAGGGTCTTGGAGGCACGAAGGATCCAGGAGCAGGGTCCACACGCCAGGCCCCCTCACCCTATGGCAATCATGTCCGCCCCCTCACTGTCATCGCGGCCGCTGCCCAGGTGGAGGAGGGAGGTGACATCGTCAGGAGGCATGGCAGTGCCCACATTCCACGTGACCACAGTGATCCTGGGGGTGGGGGTATAAGAGGGATTACCACTGGGCACCACTCCCTCCTCCTCGACCTCCCTCCCACAGGGCTCTTCCTGGAGAAGTAAACTGAGGCAGATGTGGGTATAAGCCTTCAGTGGGCCCAGTATCCCTCCTGCCAGACTCTCCCAGAGGAGATCGATGGAGGCAGGAATGGGCAAGTCCCTTAGGAGGAGATGTTGTCTCCTGAGGGTCCCAGAGTAGGCCCAGTACCCCCAAAGAATCTTCCTCAGGCAAGTAAACTGGGGTAGTGTAGGGTAAGTCACCCTGGAAAGATGGCTCGTTTCAGAACTCAAGCCCCACCAATCTTTCTTGGGAGAGGGCCCCCTCACCAGAAGCCAGGGTCGCTCTTGCAGGTAGGCTGAGCCGACCAAGAGGAGGAAGAGGTGGAGGTAGACGGGGAGGTGGTGACCGGAGCCGGAGTTTCTCGGGACTGAAGACTGGGGCTCACGTGCCCACTAGACCCTGTGCCCTGGGTGCCAGGCCTAGGGAGGGCCGTCTCAGGGGCTGGGGGGACACAGGGGGAGCGGTTGGGGGAGCGGCTGGGGGAACGGCTGGGAGACCGGGGTGGCTTGGGCAGAGGTGGGGGCACAGTCTGGGCGGAGGAGGCCCCTGGCCGGAAGGTGGGGGACAGAAGTCCTGGGGAACGGGTGGCAGGTTCTGGAGGGCCCTGGCCCACATCCAGGGGCAGGGTCTGGGGTGGCCGGGGCAGGACAGGATCCTCGGGGCTGCTGCGGGGGACCTCAGGCCGGGCTCTGAAGGAGCGGGAGATCCGGGGGTCAGGGCGGGTTTGGCTCAAGGTTGTGGAGCCTGCAGGACCAGACGCCTGAGCTGAAGGCTGGAGATGCCCTTCGGAAGAGGGGAGAGCTTTAGGGGCTGGGGCATCCCTCTGTTTAGCTGGTGTCCATTCCCCAGAGGCTGAGGCGGATGTCACAGAAGCCGGAGCCAGGACCTGGTTCTGAGAGGACGACAAAACTGGACTGGGCACTGGGGAAGAGTTGGAGGGGGGCTGTGGGGGCTGCTCCTCAGGGGCCAGGGCCAGGCTCAGGCCTGAGGCAGCCAGTGCTGGCTTGGGTCCCACGGAGGCAGGTGGCACCTGCTTCTGGTCTCTGGACGTCGGAGAAAGCCTGGGCTGCAGGGTGGCTGGGGGAGGCCTCGGCCCGGCCGAGGCGGACATCACCAGCTGTCCCAGGGATGTCGGAGCCAGGACTGAGCCCGAGGTCACCGGAGGAGGCTTTGGCCCAGCTGAGGCAGACACAACTAACTGGCCCACAGATGTTGGAGCTAGGCTGGAACTGCGGCGGGCAGGAGCTGTCTTCTGCCCTCCAGGGGTAGACAGTGGAGCCAGGATGGGTCGGGGAGACACCAGAGCTGACCTTGGCCCCTCTGTGGAAGGTGGCATAGCTGCTCGTGGGCCCACAGGTGCTAGACCCAACCTTGGTTCCGAGGGTGCTAGGGCCGCATTCTCCTTCACGGGGAGCTGAAAACTTGTGTCCACCTTGCAGAAGACAAGTCAAAGACTCAGGGTAACCCTAACCAGGGGCTGGGGCCCCAACTTCCATAGAGACGCCAGCAGACCCCGTCTAGCTAAGAAAGGCATATATTTGCAAGGACGTTCTCCCTATTTTCTCGCCTCAATCCATTCTGTCGCAAATCAGCTTCTCTTTGGGAAGAAATAGGATGTAGAACCTTATCCTCTCCCTCAAGTCTGACACTTCCCATAGATGGGGAACCTAAGCCCCCAACTCAAGTGAGGCAGGGTGTGAGCCTGAACCCAAGGGCTCCCTCCTTGCCTTCCTGGCCGACACTCACTCCCTGGGCACGCTGGAGGTTGGGCGTCTAGAGTCAGCTTCCCCGGGTAGCCCTCCCTGCCTTTCCTCCTGCTTCCCTGGCCAAGGGTTACTGACCTAACACCCCGGATCTGCCCTCTCTGGACACCCTGGATCTAGCCTGTTAAATTCGTCTCCTTTCCTCCATAGTTCCTCCAGGAACTCCCAGCTTTGTTCCTGCCAAGCGTCCCAAACTCCTTGGTCCCAGTCCTCTCTGTCCTCCTCACCCATTCCCAGAGTTCCATATAGGAGCAAGAGCCCAGGGCTGAGGCTAGTCATGTCAATTCCAAGCCCAGCTCCGTGTCACCATAGGCAAGTACCTCTCTGCCCAGGGCCTCAGTTTTTGTCTGTAAAATGAAGGCATCTGGTGAAGGGTCCCTGGCCACACTTTGCTCCCAAGACGACTTGGTCTCCTATTCTCTGCATTTATGAGCTGAACATTTGCTAGGATTCCATTCGAGCCCCATGGAATAGTCCGTCCTCATCAAGTGTGATTCTAACATTCAGAGCAAGTCTGACATTCAGAGCAGGATCTGTTGATCCTGGCATTCACTTCTCTGTGCCCAACTGTACCCTCTTCCCTGTCTCCCCCCACACCTTTGAGGACAGGCAAGCAGGTAGCCTCCTTTTGTCTGGCAGGTGGAGTGGGGGGGCAGGTGGAGTGGGGGGACGTGAAGCACTGTGGGGACCTCCTCTCTTTCCCATCTGTCCTCCGTTTCTGATGCCCCGTCTCCAGAAGACAGGCTAAAACGTCCTCTGCCAGGGTGGGCAGAAGGTTTACCATCGCCCTGAGCCGGCCCCATCCCTGCCTCCAGACAGGCAGCTCTGTCTGTGTCCCATGTCCTTCTCGGTTCAGAGAACCTGAAACTCTGCCTCCACCTTCCTCCTCAAACTTAGCTCTTTGAGGCTGCCTTTTGGGCGTCCTCCTTGGCTCCAAGTGTCCCCCCAACCACCACACCGCCTCCAGCACTAACAACTTAGACATCCCAGATGTCACCATTTTAGTCTTCAGGGACAAGCCTCCTCATTTTGCATTGGTTCAGAGAGGACAAGCAACTTGCCCAAGGTCACACAGCAAAGCTGGAGTACAGCTGGATCCCCCAACACCCAGCCTAGGGCTCTCCTGGGGGCTCCCGGAGATGGCTAACTCCATCTCTCCCTGGGTGCCCCATCACTGCCCCCTCAGCCCCCAGAGTGCTGTGCCAGAGGGCAGAGGAGAGTGCCTGCCCCTCAGCCAGGGGCACCAGAGTGCCTGCGGTGCGTGAGGATGTGTGGGACCAAGGATCGGGGATGGGGGGCTATGTTTTAGGGGTCTTACCTTGGAGGGTGCCCCAGTTTGGGAAACCCCATGGGGCACGGGCACCGGCAGGGGTCCCAAGCCAGCCCGGGTTCCTGGCCTCCTGCTGCCACTGCTGCTCTGGCCCTCCATGTCTGCAGCCCCTAGCAGCCCGGGCTCCCTCGGGCTCTGGCTCTAGCTCCTCCGCTCCCGGGAACCAGTGATGTCATCAGCCGTTTCAACCTGCTGAGAATTTAAAGACACAGGCACCTATTTCCCAACCCAGAGGTGGCCAGGGCAAGGCGGCCTTCCTTCTGGGAACCCTTCAAGCTGACTGCTGAGGCTGAAATGGCCATGGGGCGGGGTGGAGAATGTGCCCGTTGGCCTGGCTTGGGTCCCAACTGGCTGCCTGTCTGCCCCCACCCTCCTGCCAGTAGGCCTGTGGGTCCTTACTCAAAGGTGGGGTATTGCCACACCTGAGGGTAAGGTATAGACAGGTGGCTCAGAGGTCAGCACCCTCTCCAGGGCCGCAGAGACACCGGAGTCCCTGCCATGATCCTGTGAGCTCCCTTGACTCCCTGCCAGCCCAGGGCTTGCCTTGGCCCCCACCTTTGCCCCATTTTTGGGCCTTGGTGCCCGCCCCCTGCCTGGCTCTATCCTTCCCATCCCAGAGCCAGACACTCAGGCTCCAGCCACTGGAGTCCCCTCCCCTCTCAGCCTCAGCACCGCCCCTGCTAATCTGCAGACACCTGGCCACCTGCCCTGGATGTTTTCACAGCCCAGCCCCTCTCTTTCTTCTTTTCTCTTTCCAGTACTCACTGGGTGTGGTTTGGGTGAAGGACTAGCTCAAGGTCACCCAGCAGGGAGGTCTCAGTTTCAGTGAAGAAAAGGAGCTTTCTCAGTGACCCAAGACCCAACTGGGGTGCCTGGTGCCAGGGAACTAGAGTGGAGAAAGGGCCAGCAGTGGGGGGAACAGACTGGCAGGAAGGTGAAAAACAGGCCCAGGAAACTTCGATGGTCAGGACCCAGCACAGGGTCCATGGAAACATTTACTGAATGAACCGATGACTCAGTCAGTGAGTGAGGAGAGTGAATGAGTGACAGGGCCCAGATGTGGACCCTCTGCTTCTGCCTGCTTCCCTCCCTCTAACTCTTGTCTGCTAAGTAGTGCCTGAGATCCTGATTTTTCCAGAATTGCTGGATTGCTTCCAGAGGAGTGATCACACTCAATGTGGCCAGAAAATGCCCAGAGTTTTGCACCCAGAGTTCTCTGGTGTTCCATGGTCACCTCTGTATCCTCATGGGCCTGTGTGGTCTCCTGCGTGAAAGCTGCGTGGACAGATGCCCCACCTCCTTCTCCTAGATGGGCTTCCTCCCTCTACTGGGCTATCTCTGGGTCTCATCTGTGTTTCCCAGAAAGGGAAGGAAAATTTGGACTTACCCTGCCTAGTCCTCTGACTCCCATTGTATAGAGGAGAAAACAGAGGCTTGGTGAGTATTGGCATCCAATGCAATCCTGGAAGTTGGGGGGCGGGGCAGATCCCAGTCCCTGGGGCAGGTGGAAGGGCTCAGCCATCCACAGCGGAGAAGGGGCATCAGTGTCCTTTGGAGGCCAGGCAAATGTCATGCAAATGAGCGTGCAGAGGGTTGTTGCACTCTGCAGGCCAGCCCAGGATTTCCTGTCATCTCCCTCCCTGAAGTCAGATCCCACAGGGAACTTTGTTCCTGGCCCCGCCACTGACTTACCTGGGGAGGTCGCTCGGATTCGCGATTTGCGTAATGGAGATGAAAACAGCAGATGCCTCCTAAGGTTGTGGTGAAGCTTCAACAAGAGGATGTATATGGAGTGTTTAGCCACGGAGCCCGGCTCGAGCGAGCTCTTGGCCAGGGCAGCTGCTCTGGAGTTAACATCATCTGTGCCATCATCAGCATCAACCTCACCATCAGCAGCATGCCCATTTAGCGGATGCTGAAACTGAGGCCCAGTGTTAGCTGCATTCCTGGGGGGAAGGGACAGGGGCTGTGAGACCCAGACATGGCTTTGCCAGGAGAAGGGGGCGGGGGAGGCGGACCCTGGCTGAGAAGGGAGCAGGGTAAGAGCTATATTTGAGCTCCTGGTGTGATGACTAAGGAGGTTGATAACAGGCTCCGGGGCTCTGGGCGGCAGGCTGGGGGCAGCTGCCAGGGAGAACCACCCCCCTGGAGACGGCTGTCTCCAAAGGCCCCTCCTGGTTCCCTCCCTTCCCTCACTCCAGGGAGTAGGGGGGTGGTGTGCTGAGGCAGAGGGTACATCTTGTCCAACCCCCCTCTTGGAAACTCTTATTGCTACCCTTCAGGCTGTTTAGGTCAGGAATAGGAAAGGAAGGAGCTGGTGATTGACAAATTATCTCACTCTCCATAGTAACCCTGGGAGGTTGGTAATAAGATCCCCATTTGACAGGGGAAGAAACTGAGCTCTAGGGATTACACAGCCATTAGGGGACAGAGCACGGGGTTCCCAGGAGAGAGTGGATAATTGTCCCCCATAGAAGTGATTGTTGAACTCCTTCTTTGAAGGAGAGTCAGTGTTGCCAAATTGGAAAAAAGGAAACGTGCCCTGGGAAGCAGAGGGAGGAGCAGGGGCAAAAGAATGGAGTGTGGAAGGTCCAGGCTATGTATGATAGGATGTAAAACCTGGATATGTGCCCTCGTGGTCCTTTGGCTCAAAGTAAACCCACCATAAGCCGGGAAGGGAGAGAGACTTTCTCTTCCCTCCGCATCTTCCTTGAGTCACCTCCCAGAGGCACTTGAGGATGGTAATGGTACAGAAGGGGCCTATCCTTTTTCCTTTTGCTCCCTGGTCACCCTGACCCAGGCCCACAGAGAGGGAGGTCACATTGTGGCCACTAGCTGATAAATAAATCCCTTGTGATGTAAAGTGTGCCACAGAATCCTGTAGGAAGGTGGAAAAGGGAAGCATTAAGGGGGCCATCCTGGAGGAGGAGGCATACAGGGCACGCAGGAACATTTCTCCTCCCTTCACTCCAGGGTTCCTTACTGGTACCGAGTGCCACATGTTATGTCATTTTCTCCTCCTTTTCCCCCTCTGGGGCAGGTGTCATCCTCACCTCCCATTCTGCCCCACAGGAAATGGGTTCAAGAACGAGTGACTTTCCCAAGGTCACACAGCTGGGGCTGCGCTCAGGCATCCCTCCTCCCTCTCCTCAGCTCCCCCTCCTCCCAGGCAGCCCAGCACCCGCTGTCAGCTGCTCTGAAGTGAGCGGCTATTTTTATTCTGGTGCGAGGGGATCTTGGGCAGCAGAGCCATGTAGGTTAGAAGGCTCTAGGACACCAGCTTCAGCA
Organism: Nasua narica; assembly: GCA_028533885.1. NCBI lineage: Eukaryota > Metazoa > Chordata > Mammalia > Carnivora > Procyonidae > Nasua > Nasua narica. Next base: position 20,721,379 of record CM052808.1, on the reverse strand, counting down.
GGAAAGGGGAGGTTTACTGCAAGAACATAAGCTTGCCTGGGGCCTCTCATTTCCTGCACATCAAGCTGCTCTGGACTCTCATGTATCCAGAAATTGCTTTTCTGTAGCTCAGAACAAAGCACAGAACCAGACTAAACCCTGGCCCTGAGCCCAGATCCTATTTGGGCCCTAATTTTAGTGTTAACTGAGCCCTGATCCCATGCCATGACTGACCCTATACTCTGTCCTGACGGTAGTCTTAGATGGAGTCCTGACTCTACCCAAGTACTGAACCCCATCCAAGCTGGACTAAGGCTGATTCCAACTTGAGATCTTGATTGTGGACCCAGATTGAGCTCTGATTCTTGTCTAAAACTGAGCCATAGTCATTGATTGAATTCTAACCCCAGTCCAGACTAACCCTTGATTTTAGACTAAGCCCCAACCCCGGGTCTAGACTGAGCTCCGAGTCTAGTCATCAACTAAACTCTGAACCTGGTGGCAGATTGAGCTATGCTCTTGGTCACAGACTGATCCCTGAGTCAAATCTTTGATTGAATCCTCACTTCAAAATGAGCTCTAACCCTGGGTCACACAACTCTGATCACACACTGAGCCCTTCCTTGTTTCAGACTATGCACTGGCTGAGCCTTGGGGCACCTGGGTGGCTCAGTGAGTTAAGCCTCTGCCTTCGGCTCAGGTCATGGTCTCACGGTCTTGGGATCGAGCCCTGCATCAGGCTCTCTGCTCAGTGGGGAGCCTGCTTCTCCCACCCACCTGCCTGCCTCTCTGCCTGCTTGTGATCTTTCTCTCTGTCAAATAAATAAATAAAAATCTTAAAAAAAAAAAAGTGGGGGGCTTGGGTGGCTCAGAGGGTTAAAGCCTCTGCTTTCGGCTCAGGTCACGATCTCAGGGTCACAGGATCGAGCCCCGCATCGGGCTCTCTGCTCAGAGGGGAGCCTGCTTCCCCCTCTCTCTCTGCCTGCCTCTCTTCCTACTTGTGATCTCTTTCTCTGTGTCAAATAGATAAATAAAATATTAAAAAAAAAAAAGGCTGAGCCTTGAATGTAGTCATAGATTGAGCCTTGATCTTGATCTCAGACTGAGGTCCGAGTCCAGTTATTGACTGAGCCCTGACCTGGCTCCAGCTCCAGACTTGGTTCTAAATCTGGCTTTAGGCCAAGGCCTGACCCTGACCCTGACCCCATTACAGACTAAACACCAAACCCAGCCCCACCTGAGGAAGGCTGTTAGCCTAGATTAAAAAAAAAAAAATGCCACATAAGGGCATGGATTACAAGCAGAGATCTGTTCTGGGAGATCCTGGGCCTCCCATGGGTGCTGATGACAGAATGTTCCCGGTACTGTTGTGGCTAGTGTCTCTACCACTGGTTCCACTGGCTGGCTAGTCAAGCCTCAGCAGCCCAGACTGTGGCCCCTCTAGGCCACAGCATCTAGGTTAATGCAATGAGAGTGGTTTGGTGGCATCTGTCCAGTGAACAACGTGGGCCCATGAAGAACTGAGGTTTGGCTCTGTCAGCAAAAAAGCCACAGCCTCCATGGGGCCTCTGGCTTTCCCACTCTGAGGCTCTTGCTGGAGTATGGGCTAAGATTGAGGGAATCCATGGCATTTGTCCCGTTATCTTTGTAAATAAAGTTTACTGTTTCTATTTGGGTAATACATAATTATTAAAGAAAATAGAGAAAAAAATATAAAGGAAAAAAAAACTTCACCCTATAATTTTGTCTACCAAGAGATAACCATTTTGACTTCTTGGGTTGTTTCCATCCAGATTTTGTTATTTGGTCTAGGCACGTATATCTATATATACGTATTTTATAAAATCGGTTGGCTACTATGTTGATGCTACAACATCTGTTGCAGCCCATATCCTTGAGAGGCTTCTGGAATGGCTCTCAACTGGTTAAGCCAATGAGCAATTCCATTCCCCTAACCACACGATTGGATCACGGATGGACTAGTGAGATATAGAGACTTCCGTGAAAGAGAGCTTGCTTTCTCTCCTCAGAAGGTTACCACAAAAGATCAACTCCTCCTCATTAGATATGAGTGAAAAAGTCTGTGGTCCTGGTTACTGTTGGCAGCCATCCTGATACCATGTAGGTAACGGGCCTAATAACAAGCTGACACTATGGAAAGCAGAATGGAGAGAAATCAGGTCTTAGTGACTTTATCAACCAGATCAAACCTCACTGAAGCCCTCCTTGCCATTGAATTTTTTTTTTTATCTGAGCCAACAGATTTCCTTTATTGTTTAAGCCAGTTTAATTTGGGGTTTCTGTGACTTGCAGCCCAGAGCATCACAACTCCCAACTGATATTACTGTTTTATAGCATAAAATTTTTTTAATACCATAACTATGAGCATTCTTATGTTGTTCAACACTATGCTGCATCATTTAAAACAATTGCATGATTTTCGGGGCACCTGGGTGGCTCTGTGGGTTAAAGCCTCTGCCTTTGGCTCAGGTCATGATCTCAGGGTCCTGGGATCGAGCGCTGCATCGGGCTCTCTGCTTAGTGGGGAGCCTGCTTCCCCCTCTCTCTGTCTGCCTCTGCCTGCTTGTGATCTCTCTCTCTCTCTATGTCAAATAAATAAATAAATAAAATCTTTAAAAAAAATAAATAAAACAATTGCACGATTTTCTATCCCGTGGAGGAACCATCATTTATTTAACTAATTTCCCGAGGAGACATGCTTAAACTGTGTTTCTAGTTTTTCACCATCAAAAGTGTTTTTTTGGGGGGCGCCTGGGTGGCTCAGTGGGTTAAAGCCTCTGCCTTCTGCTCAGGTCATGATCTCAGGGTCCTGGGATCAAGCCCCACATCGGGCTCTCTGCTCAGTGGGGAGTCTGCTTCTCCCTCTCTCTGCCTGCCTCTCTGCCTACTTGTGATCTCTCAATCTCTGTCAAATAAATAAATAAAATCTTTAAAAAAAAAGTGTTTTTTTTAATTCATAAAGAGATTTATTGCAAAAAAAAAAAAAAAAAAGGCTTACACAACTGTGGAGAACAGTAAGACATGTCTGAAATCTGTGGGGCAGGCCAGCTGGGGATGCTGCAGTCCACAGATGGAATTTTCTCTTCCTCAGGGAAATTCCAGTTTTGCCTTATCTTCCACAGATCTATACCTCGAAACACAAAAGCTAGAAGGTACAGGGAGTCCAGTGCCCAGCAACCACTCAGTAACTCCTCCAGTGGATGCCGCCCATGCCTTGAGGGCTAGAGTTCAGCCAGAGCTGGTCCCCTACGACCATGACCACTGGCTGGGTAAATAGTGTTTTGCTAAACAAACTTAACCTAACAACTGGTTCCTTCTCTGATGGTTACTTTGAGCCAAATCCTGACAAGTGGAATGCTTGGGTAGAAGAAGTGTTTTTGGAGTTTTGATTTATTGAGTCAAATTGCCTCTCAGAAAGCTTGGATGAATTCACACTTCCATAGCAGTAAATAGAGTGTTAGACATAGCTTATTATGTCAATAGTCTGGACAAAACCAGTTATATTTACAGCGCCCTAATGTATTTACAAAGAATGGGTATTAAATAAGGACTCTAAGCCTATTATTACTATATCTTTACAATCAAATCAATGAATGGGAGGTAGCAGGGTATAAGCTAAGGACTCCATGCAAATCTGATTTAATCCCTTAGGCTAAGTGTTGTGAACCCAAGATACTTTTACAGGTTATGAACATGTTTTAATTTTCATTTCTTTTAAAATTGAAATAAAAAATAAATATCTAATAGTGAACCCAGCCAGGATTAAATTCACTTTTTAAAAAAATTAAAGCAGTTGTAAAATGCAATTTTTAATACATATTTGTTTAATGGAGGAAAAGGCCCAGAAGGCAAAAATGTCTAGGGGTCCATGAGAGTCATAATGCAACTTTGGCTTGATGTTGAGTAGAGTTCTGATTCCCAGTCTAGATTCAACAACAAAGAGCAGTTCGATCAATTTGTCTGCCTCAGGCTTAAAGAGGGGAGGAGGCACCCTTATCTAGTTATCTTTGGTTTGATGAAATGAGCGCAGGGACGTTTCAGGTTCAATTCCCAGATCCACAACGTCATCGGTCTACCTTTCTGATCCTTTCTCAGCTTGCAAAACGGAGTTCACGGGGCCTTTATGAGGTAAGAAATGGAATAATGAAAGCTAACACTGTGCCAGGGACTGTTCTAAAGGGCTTTACGTGTATTAACCCTCTTATCCTTCCGGCCCTTACATAGCACATAATATCCTACATCCCTTCATAATGTGTGCTCCAGGGACTTGAAACATAGATCGGAATTTCATCCAAAGAAATAAAAGACACAAGCAAGAATTTCCCAGCCTCAGTTTCTCCATCCTCAAGTCAACTGGCTGGCCCTGAAACTCCCTTGTCCTTCCGCATCCCTCCCGCGCCCCCTTCCGGCGTAAGAGGGCACTGTCTGGCCTCATCCCGCCGTAGCGTCTGCGCTCTCGGTCGGCAGAGGGAGCGTGGACACTCTAGGGGCTGGGAAAATAAAGGCCTGAGGGCCAGAAAAGATCCCGAACCAGAGAAGATTCCGAACCTTGCCGAAAGAGAGCTGAAGGCCTCAAAGGCGGCCCTAGGGCGGAGACTGACAGCTAGGGGCGTGGTCCCTAGCGGGGGCGGGGCCTCGGGCGAGGCGGGGCCAGCCGGCGGACCTAGACGTGGCGCAGTGGCCCGGCCGTTCACCTCTCTATCTTGCGGATCGTCTTCGGCCGGGTCCCGATGCACCTCCCGCTGCCTCCACCACCCCTGCTGCTGCTTCTCGCGGCATTCGCGGCCGCCGTCACTACCTTCCGGCCCGACTGGAACCGTCTGCACGGCTTGGCCCGAGCCCGGGTAGAGGTGAGTGCTCTGGTCCCTAGCTCAGGGACCACTGCCCCCAACGCCGTGGCCCCTTAGCTTTGAAATCATGGCTCACTTTGGCCCCAGGACCCTCCAGACTCCTAAGTCCCCCGCAGGGCCGGGACCATCCCTCCCGTTCCCCAACCTCAGGACGCCCCAGGACCCACCGTGGAAGCCAGAAAAACCCAATCTTACGGCCTGGAAACCCGAACTCCTCCCTAGTTTCCCATCCAGCTGGACAGCGGGCCCCCAGACACACTGGCCCTGTCCCCTAACTCTACTCCCGGCCTGTGACTCTTCCAAACCTGCCCTCCGGAACCTAACTTTACATCCTCCCATCACTCCACTTTTTCCCGGACTTCCTCCCCCACCCCAGTTCCGGTTTGTCTCTCCCTTCCCTGAGGGAGGGAAGACTTTCTGGGCGCTTGCAACATGCAAAAGCCAACTGCATTACCAACACTTAACTCCTCGGCAGGCCCCCATCCTCCTCTGTGGGGAAATTACCCGTCAGAGCCCCCGTTCTGCTGTGTGACTTGAATCATCACAGATCCTCTATGAGCCTTAGTTTTCTATCTGACCAAAGGAGGGGGAGGAGGAAGGAGGACTAGAATAGGTGGTCCTGAGGTCTGGACTCCTGCTGGGAGGTGTCCCTCCCCTCTGGGAGTGCATGGAGAGGCCCACACTTCTTCCCATGTTGCGGAAGCAACCAGATGGAGGCCCAGCTCTGCATGAAGCTAGGTAGGGACCAGATGGCAGGTATCTCTAACAGGGTCTCCCAGGGCAATTCAGAGCTGTTTCCTTCTGGCCTGCCTCCACCCTGAGGTTCTGGGGGCCAAAGTCCAGGCCCAGGTCTCTACTGCCTGAGAGAAGTAATCATTTCTTTTGGGCATTGGGAGTAAGTCAACAGGAAGGTGTGCAAGCAAGAGCCCCAAAGCTGGTAAGTGTCCTTTGGGTCTCTGGTCTTGCTCCTCTTTTCCCTGATGACCATAAGCTTCAGTTTTCCTATCTGTACAGAGTTCCCTCCTTCTGTCATAAGGGAATTCCATCTTCACACCTTGGGAACTGCTGTTCCAGGGTAATCCACAGCCTCACCCTACTCTGGGAAGAGGGTGAAATGGACTTGAGGGTGTGAGTGGAAAGATAGGAAAGACTCCTGACCTGATTTTGTCCCCCTCCAGACCTGTGGGGGATGACAGCTGAATCGCCTGAAGGAGGTAAGTTTGTTTTTGTTTTTGTTTTTAAAGGGGGGAGGTATGGGGAGAAAGAGAGAGAGAATCTTAAGCAGGCTCCACGCCTAGCGCAGAGCCCAACTTGGGGCTCGATCTCACAACCCTGAGATCATGACTTGAGCCAAAATCAAGAGTTGTACTGTTAACCCACTGAGCTGGCTAGGTGCCCCCAAAGGAGGTAAGTTTGAGGAAAGGGGTCTCCACTGAGCCCCTTGGGGGATGGGTAACATATTTCTACAGATTGCCTGGGGGGAAATTCCCTACAGTGGGAGTCAAGAGTGTGTGACCTCAGCAGGCTTGAGTTTCCTGCTGGTATCTGGAGGGGGTTGGGGTTTGATTCTCTGTTTCTTCCCCAGGTGAAGGCCTTCGTCACTCAGGACATCCCTTTATAGTATCCTTCTGTAATGGAGGAGGGTGAATGGGGAGGATCTGGGAGACTCTCCTTCCCCTTAACTTCACAGATAGGGATGACAAATGGTTTTCATCTGACCGAGTGGAATTGACAGTGACTGCCCAGAGAATCCCTAGGTGGTAGGCAAGAGAAATTGACTAGTGATGACTGCCGAAGACACAGGAACGGAGAAAAGGGCCCTTTACTTCTCTGAACTCTTATTTCCTCACGGGTAAATGGGGGATCCCTGCCCTACCTGGGCAAAAGAGGCAGAGCTATTCACCTGCTGTTCATAGGTGGGAGACCCCACCTCCCTTGGGCCACCACCATACACCTTAACAACTCCAGTCACAACCTGGTAATGAAACACCTTCCAGGGGCCGACCCAGAGCTCGTCCTGCTGGGCCACCGCTACGAAGAACTGGAGGTGAGGCCTTGGAAGCCGGGAGGGGCCCGGGGGGAGGGGGCGGGGCCAGGCGCACTGACCTCACCCCTCCTCTACATCAGCGAATCCCACTCAGCGAAATGACCCGCGAGGAGATCAATGAGCTGGTGCAGGAGCTCGGCTTCTACCGCAAGGCGGCGCCGGACGAACCTGTTCCCCCTCAGTACCTGCGGGCGCCCGCCAAGCCCGCCGAAGGCGCTCCGGACCGCCCTGACCTTTAGGTCCGGGGACGCGGGCCCACCTCCTCCCCCGCCTGAGCCCTGGGGACAGAATGAAGCGTTCAGCGTCCCGGGAGCACTTCCCTCGCTGAGGGCCGACGCCTCGTCCCAGAGCCGGCAGAGATGGAGTTGGGGTTTCCTCCTATCCCTCTTTCTTCCCGTATCAATTAAATCCTCTTCCGCATTGAGACTCGACTCTTTCCTTGCCGCGGGAGGGTAGGGAATAGGAGCCCCCCTAATACCCCCGAGAGACCCAGCACCCCCAAATACCTGGCTGGTGGAGTAGGGATGTGTGCACCCCTTGCCAAGCCGCCCTGGATTTAACAACCCCAAGAGAGGCAGAGAGGAGTCAGGGTCATTGAAAACCAATAATTTATCAAAACGCAGCGTGTGTATGCGGGGGAAGGTGTCGCGACAGACAGGGCAGCAGTGGGCAGGCGCACAGGGAGGGGACGGTGCCTGGATGGTGGGGGCAGCTTGCCGCAGGCGGGCCGTGCGCGCAGGGAGGCTAGACATTCTTGCCGCGCAGGCGCAGCTCGTGGCGCCGCAGGTGGTTGTAGAGCGACTGCACATAGGTGAAGACGCACTTGGGGTCGGGCTTCTTGCCCATGATCATCATGTCCTCCACCTCCACCAGGGGCACGCAGTCCACCAGCATCCTGCAGGGAGGGGGCACGGAGGAGGGGGGTGGTTGTCAGCGCCGACTCCGCCTCCTGCGGCTACCCTCTACAGGGAGGTCTTTTCATTGCTTGCAGCCTGTTGGGTCTTCCATAAACTCCAGATTCTTAATTGACTGAGGGGTAAAAGCCTTCAAGGAAGATAGGAAACCCCAAGCCCCACTCACCCAAGCTTAGAAATCCATGTCCCTACCCCTAGCTCTGGGGGTCGGGGGCTATCCTGCCTCCAGATCCCACCCATATTGTCTCTGGAGGGCCATCTCCCACACACCCTCAGTGGCGCACTCCAGCTGGCACAAGCCTCTGGGTTGGGCCATTGGATCCAGTGGGGCCTTACAATGCGAAATCTTTCTCTGTAGTCAAGACCCGCCCCTGTAACCCTCTGTGCCCTGGATTAGCTCTCAGATGCCTGGCCTGGAATCTTCTGCAGAAAGGCGCCGGAACCCTTGTACTTGCACCAGGGGACAATCCCACTACACGAGATGGAGGAGAGTGAGTGTGTGTATGGGGTGGGGGTAGTTCTTTAACCCTTACCACCTGCCTTGGGTAGAGCAGGGGAGGCAGATGAAGGTCCCAATCAATATAGACAGGACCTCCTACAACATTCTCAAGGGCAGGACTGCCCTTCTGTCATCCTCCAGAGTGCTAGCTGTACTTTACAGATAGGGAAACTGAGTCACAAACCAGGATTCACGTTTCAAACCCCGTAGCTTAGTAGGTGCAGGGCTGGGCCTCCTGGGACTCAAGCACCCCAGGCCTGGGTGCTGCCACGTGCCTGGAGCCCCCTCTTCTATCATGCAAGAGCCATCTCCCCACTCTGGAGTCGACGGGCTGCTGCCACGAGGCAATTGACAGCCCCAGAGATCTAAAGCTGGAGTTTGCTCTTTGGCTCCATTTCCTCTTCCTCTCCCAAAGCAAGACCTCTTCTGCCTTGCTCCCTTCCATGGCCGTGTTAACTGAATTTCCTTTGGGGGAAGGCATGAGGGCAGGAACTGGTTCTATTGCCAATACACCAAAGGGCCCAGGACTACCTCCTCCCATCTTGAGCCTTCAAGGTCAAACCTGGGACCGTGGTAGGGTTGGGGCCTACTCCCAGCTCACCTGGACTCCTTCACAGAATCAGTTTGGGAGGCAGGAGACCTCTGTTTCAGTCTAGGCCGTACCCCTGATCAGCTGTGTGTGCTAGATAAAGCTCTAATCTGTTCTATGACTCAGTTTCTCCATCTTTATAGCAACAAGGCCTTGGCCTCATAGGAGACCCTGGGAGCACTTAGGATAAATGAAGGGGGTTTCTGACTCTTGCTGATGTGCTATGTGCCCTTGGGGTCATCTCTGGCCCAGGCTAGATTCATTTCCCTGGCTCAACTATGGGGAAAAAGGCAGCCTATCTCTGCAGCTTCTTCAAGCTGCGGCTATCCCCCCAGGGATCCCAGGCTCCCCAACATGGAGCTCCCTCCCACCTCTGGTGTCTTCCCTGGAGACCTTATAAAGCCATTGTTTACACTGGGGCTCACGGCTCGGGGCTCCAGCTGCCCCAGTGACAGGCCAAACACAGGGCAATTCGAGCAACGGCACGGCTGAGTCACACTTTCCAACTGGATCAGGGCCGGGTTGGGCCCCTCTCCTTCCAGGCCAGCCTGCTGGGCAGCAGCTCCTAAGTCCATATATGACCTGGAAACAGAACCAAGCCCATCCTCCCCTCACCTGCATGGCTTCTCTGGGTTATGTGTGCACATGTCGGCTGCCCCCTCACATGGCTCCAGGCCCCGAAGGGCATCCGAATTCACTGCTAGCTCTGTCCCTGACTCACATTACTTTGGGGAATCCCCTCACTCCCTCTGAGCCTTTGTCTTTACTTCTCTCTACACAATAGGTGGGCAAAGTGATGGGGTAAGGAAGACGGCCGCTAAGTGGGGAATCTGGAGTTCCAGTTTCTGGAACTGTCTCTGACCTAAAACCTCCAGGACGCTGGGCCACTTTTCTCCTCTGAGCAGCCTTGTCTGGAATGGACAGTTAGCTCAGGACCTGAATTCCCTACTGTGGCTCTGAGGTGAGGTGACTAGAGAGAAAATGCCAGAGCTGGTTTAGAGATCCAGAAACATCTCCCTGTTACACTGACCCCGCTCTTGAGCTCTCCAGTGAGTGTGGCACCACCAGCTCCCCAGTGCCCCAACTGGAGGCCTAGTAGATTCCTTGAGCCTCCTCTCTCCCCAACTGGATACATCAGAAAGCCTGTCCTACTTCTTAGTAAGCTGCTCCAGCTATCTAGCCCATTCCTTCCCGCCCCATCCCTCATCCAGGAATTATTCTAGAATGTTGACCAGACCACATACATCCCTTCTCTGTTTGGAAAGCTTTTATGACTCTTGTCCTCAGGAGGAAGTTCAAACTCCCGTGGCCCCTTCTTTCCTTCATACCCAGACTAAACTCCCTTCCCTTCCTGGGTGTGCCATGCTCTCCACCCCTCTCGCCCCCAGCCCTGCGCATTGGCTCATCCCTCTGCCTGGGACTCCCTTTCCCTCCTTTAGCCTGAACGTGTCCTTCAGATCTCAGCTCGGTTTGCGCTTTTTTCAGACAGCTGTCCTGGGCCTGCAGGCTGGGTCAGGTGCCTCCTCTGGGGCTCCTTCCTGGGCTTGCTCCATCTCAGTCCTGCCCATGTGGGCCATCACTGCCCCTTTAGAAGAATGGTCTTGCCTGCTGGGCCCCGAACTACCAGAAGACAGGGCCACGTCTGGCTCCTTCCGGCTCTTCTCAGGGTCCAGCTGCTTCCCCCACCCACCTCCCGGGTCTCTCTCTCTCTGTGCCCCTCTGAGCGGATTCCAGCGTACAGCACAGATGGGCGAGGCGGCGTTTCTCACCGTGGGGCCTCTGAGCAGGGGTTAGGACTTTTTGGTTTTTACCAGCCCCTTCTGGACCAGACAGCGGTAGAACTCCTGGATGTACGTGTACACGCACTTCCAGTCAGGCTCTCGAAGCCGCACCATGTCCTCTGTGTCCAGGAGCTGCGGGCAGTCCGCATGGGTCCTGGGGAGGGTAGGGGGCCGGGAAGGGGCAGGGAGGCAGGGCCCAGGAGAGGAAGAGGGGGAAGAGGCAGAGAAGAGAAAGGGGAGGAGAACAGAGAGACACACACACACACACACACACAGAGACAAGAGTTCAGTTACGTTCTCAGTGCTGCAGTCTGCCGGCCGCCCCCGCATGCCCCTTCCCCCTTGTGGACGTGCCGCTCACTACCCATCACTAATGGTGTGCGATGCAGACAGGGGTGGGGGGGCCAGACCAGTCACAGGTGCAGAGAACTCTCGGGGCAAGCGGGAATGGGGTGGGGGGGGCAATGGCGTTGGCACTGAGGTTGGAGAGGAGGGCTGTGCCCCAGGGAGGGGTGGTGAGGGAGGCGTGAGAGGAGGTGGGGGAGGGGAAGAGGAAGAAATCTGGGGGAACCAGAAAAAGAAAAGGAGAAAAGGAAAGACAGATGGAGGGTGCTGAGGGTGAGGTGAGCAGACGGGGTAACGATTCCAAAGTGGAGGGCTTGCTGCTGTCCTATATAAGCCTCTGGCAACACCTATATAGGCTGGGCGGGCCCGGGGCCCGGGCCAGGAGCCTCCTTTTGGAATCTCCAGCCGGGATCCCGTGGGAGCAGGAAGCTCTGGTGATCGTGGGAGGAGAGCAGGACAGAGAAAGGGAGAGAGAGAGGGAGGAGGGGGCAGAGGGAGGATGGAGGGGATATGGACAGGGCCACCTGGTGGGCCTTGGCCGGGGCTGGTAGGCGGGCCGGCGGCTCCTTCGTTCCGGCGGGCACCTGGCACGCTCAGCAGCGGGTGGGCAGGGTGGAGAGGACAGGGGCTTTCTGGGGAAGGGGGTCTCCGCTGCTGTCTGACAGTGCGGCTGGCCAGCTCCAGGGGGCCTTGGGGCAGCTGGGCCTGGCCCAGATGTGCAGCCCCAGATGCCCAGCTGACACCAGCGGGGCTGGGGCCCACACTTACTCAGCAGACGAAAAGGCCACCTCGAAGTTCTGACGCCGGTTCTGCGGGCTGAGCTGCCCATAGTCGAAGGCCTCGGGGAAGAAGTTGTGCACCAGGGCACAGAAGGCCATCCCATCACTCCAACTTGAGGAGAAGTTCTGGATGTCCACGTGCTATGTATGGGTGGTGGAAGGACTGGTCAGCTTCCCTGTAACTTCTGTGCCCCTAGCGTTTGGCATTCCAGAGGTAGGACAACTGGGGTCAGAGAGGCCCTGTAGCTTGCCCAAGGCTGCACAGTGGTTGGGCAGTGGGAACATGAGCTTCCTTCCATTCAGTTTGTCAACTCCCACATCTGCTACTTACTGGCACAGACCAAGCGGGAAGCCCAGCACCACCCAGCTAAGACTATGGTCATGCCTCCCTCACTCGTTCCCTTCCTAATAGAAATTTGCTGAGCTCCCCTACTCCCATTTCCAAGAGCAATGAGGGGGGGCTCCAAGGGTGAGGTCTGGCTCTGAACTGGGCCCTCACTAGGTCCCCCTACTTAATCACTTATTCTGGAATCTAGGGCATGTTGTGTGTCCTCTTTGAGCCCGTTTCCTCATCCCAAAAGAGGGGAACTGGGGGTTGAACGGGGGGCTGGGGAGGGCTGTGAAAAGCACAGGGTGTGAGAAGGAGTTCGGCCAAGAGGGAGGTGCAGAGCTGCGGGGTGGGGACTGGGGGGAGAAAAAAGCTAGGCTGCCTGGCCTCAGAGAGCTCACCTCATAGCCACGTGTCTTGGCTCGGCACCAGTCCAGCAACATCTGCTTGATGCTGTTGGCGTTGGGGACCCCAAAGCTGGTGGAGCGCTGCACAGCTGCACGGGGTCCACCAGGGCTGCTGCAGGGGCGCATTGGGATTGGGGTGGGGAGCTGAGTCACATGACCAAAGGGGCCGCTGCCTCCGCCCGCACACCCAGCCGGTCCCAGGCCCCGCCTTCCCCGTCCTTCAGGCCCCTCCCAGCACAGCTCCCAAGGCGCCTTCCCCTCTGGCCCCGCCCCATGCGGTCATTAGGCCCCGCCTAGCCACGCCCCCTGCCACTCACCCCGCGGCACCTTCCTTCTCCAGCTTTTCAATCATGGCCTTGCGCGCCTGAGAGGCCGAGGTCTTGGGCAGGCTCTGCGCCTTCATCAGCTCTTTCTTCTTCTCTGCCTGGCGTTTCTCGAGTGCCGCTAGGCTGCCGGGCCGCGGGCTGGCCTCATCCTCGCGGTCAAAGATGCTGGGGGGCAGGGAGGCGACTGTTAGGCTCCTCCTGGGCCTCGACCCAGACTCGCCAAGGGAGGGGTCTTGTACTCTACACCCTGCAGTATATCCACCACCAGCAACACCAGTCAGCAGGGGAGGCGTCCTTATCACACCCATTTTGCAGAGTACACTGAAGCTCAAAGGACAAGAAGGTGGGAGTCATTCTTTTCAACAGACTTGGCCCCTGGGGCAATCTCTGAGAAGGCTCAATCTCTGATCAAGTTACTAGGTGAGTTCAGATTCTGGGTACTATCAATAATGCCCACCAGCACAATCAGAATAATAGTAATAATAATAGCTCATACCTATTGAACCTTTCCTATGTGTCATTTTAAACGACACAAGGGGAGGGAGGACTCTTACCATTTCCACTAAAGATGAGGCAACAGGCCTCTGGCCTCAGGTTTCAGAGAGCATGGAGGGGGCGAGGTGGACAGTGCAAGAATGTGATCACAGGTCTTTCTGACTCAGAGTTCTTGAACCCCTCTGGCTCCCAGCCTGCATTCTGAGCCTATGAGCCCCGATATACTCTCTAGGATAGAGATGTACTCCTCCCTCGTGAGAATAAGGTGCAGAAGTGCTCTGTGACATGGGACATGGTATGCAGACACTGGGAAGTGGCAGGGCCACTAGGCAGCTCGGTGGCAGGCAGTCCTCTCTACAGGCTCAATGCCACCACTGCCACTCAGAGCTGGGAGACCCTGAGCAAATCTCTGGCCTCCCCAGTGGTGTGGTTGAGGATCAGGAGAGATCACAAGGGGAGCAGGAGTGGCCGGATTCCTGCTCTGACTCTCTCTGCCTGTATGCTTATCACCTTCCAGCACTATCGTCTACCCCTCCGTCGAATGGGTGTGAAGTTAGGTCCAGTGCAGTCGGGGGATGGGTACCTGTGCTCACCTGCCCATCTTCTTGGATGACGATGACGAGAAGGTCTTGGTTTGCACCATGGTGCTGCCGCCACCATCTATAAGAAAGGGGAAGAGGAGCAGGGTGAGGGCTTGGGCTGGACGATGGGAGACAGGGAGGGGGTTGTGAGGAGGGGATGGTAGTAGGCACAGGCAGAGAAGAGAAAGTGACTGCTGGACAGAGAGATACACAGATGAAGGTTCGGAGAGAGAGCTTGAGGAAGAGTCTGAGGAGGTGGGCAGGCAGGCGGGCACAGGGCGACACCAGGCGGCCTTACTCTCCGAGCGCCTCACAAAACTGGACTCCACTGTGGTGGTGCGGGCCGTCCGCGTGCCATCATCTGCAGGGGCGGGGGGGGGGGGTGAGAGGAGGAATGTGAGGCATGGGGCCGGAGGGCTGGCTATATTCCCACCCAGAGCCCCGAGCCCTGCCCGGCCCCTTACTGGAATGGACGAGCCGCTCAGTCTTGGTGACAGTGCTGACAGCGGAGCCATCGGCTGCCCGCTGGCTGTGCCGCGTGGTGGTCTCAGTGGCCATGTTGCCACGGCCCTCCCCTGGCCGGGCCCGTGCCTCTTGCAGCCGCCGTTCCCGTTCCTTGTCCCGCTGGTCTGGGCAGGGGGGGGCGCGGGGATGCCCCATGCATGCCCAGAAGGGCCACCCGTCACCCACACGGCACATATGCAAGGGCACACAGGGCACACAAGATGGGGTGGAGGGCAACTTGTTAGAAATACGGAAGACACAGGGGACAAGGGCCCTCTCTAGGAGTAGCTGAGGGTGCGGGATAGCTATAATTTGGCAGGAGGAGGTGGGGTGTGGTGGGTGGCAACGGGTTCAGGCAGGAACAAGGGAATATGGACTAGCTAAACTCAAATTGGAAGTATTTGGATCCAAGAAGGGAGTTCCTATGGGAATGAGTAGCTTAGTTTATTCCCGGGTGAATGAATATGCAGATCTAGGGCGGAAGTAGCAGAGTTCAGGGAAGGAGAAGCTGAGTGAGGCTGGTAGCTGAGTGGCTCTTCAAACAGGTCTAAGGTGGGAAAAGACCAGCTGGAGGAAGAAATATCTAGATCCAAGGAGGGAGTAATCAGAGGTACCTGAGAAGTAATTTAATCCAGGGAAATAGGAGAGAAGCTGGCAAGAGGGTTAACTGGGCCTAAAGAAGCAGGTGGGTGAGCATAGGGGCTAGGTGGTCATCAGTGGGGCCTGGAGGAAGCAGTCAGCTTCAGAGACTATCTAGAGCAGCAAATGAATCTAGAATCTAAGGGAAAGAATAGCTGGGTCGGGAAATAGCTGTGCTCAGGGAAGGGGAAACTGGGTAGGGGGCAGAAGCTATGGTGGTCATCAGTGGCTCTCAAGGAGAGAAAAGCAGCTGGGGAAGGAGTATTTGGATTCACCGAAGGAGTAGCTGGAAGTACTTGGGGAGTAACTAGGAAAGGGAGTAACTAGGTCTAGGAAGGAGAAGAGAAGCTGGTTGGGGCCAGTACAACAGGGGTAGCCAGGGGGAAAGGAGGGGCTAGGGAAGGGAGAAGCTGAATCCATGGGGAAGGAGGCCAGGGAACATCTGGGGCTAGAGAAGAAGCTGGGTAGAGCGGTTTACTGAACTAGAGTGTGCAAGAAAGGACCCCAGAGAAAGGGGAGCAGCTGGGCAAGGGAGCAGCTGGATCTGGAGTGGGGCAAGTGGCTCTCACCTCTCTTCTTTTGTCGGAGCTCACGCAGCGCAGCCCGGATGAGCTTCCGTTCCTCAAAGTCTGTCGTCTGATCCAGCTGCAGAGTGAACCCCGTCATTACCCACCTGCTGCCTGCTGGCTCCTGGCCCCTGCCAACCCCTAGCCTGCCAGATCCGGCCATACCATCTTGTCCAGGATGCTTTCATCCTCGATGGCCATCAGCTCCTCAGCGCTCAGCGGGCTCCGCCTCTCCGGTGCCTTGTCTACCCGCGTTTGCTCGGCGCCATTAGCCACTTCCACGGCTGCAGAGGGGGGCTCTGCCGGCTCAGGCTCCATCTGCAGGGCAGGGAGAGGGTGCGGACTTTAAGGAGGGGTGTAGATGAAACCAATCCTCTCCCCAGGGAATGGGGGACCAGGCCTTGCGTCTATAGGCACAGCCTTGGAAATAACCACCAACTCGTCAGACTGCCCGCGCAAGGACGGGCATATTGTGGTCAGGCTCAGGGAAGAGGCGCTGACAGCCTTGCTGTAGGGCTTCGCATCTCCCTGGAATTGTGTTAATATAATCAATGGCGTCAATACTGGTGATTTTCATTTAGTAGTAAGAATTGTATAAACACCAGGAACTCTACTATTCCTATTTAACATACAGGAAAACCGAGGCTCAGGGTAGCTACATGATTTGTCCTCAGTCCTTCCCTAAGTACGATGCAGCCTGGGGTCTGAGCTGAAGGTAGCTTAACTCCCGAGCCTGAGTTATTTCTGCTACTTCATCCCCAGCCCCCTCCCAGGCAGGCTGTGCTCGGTCCTGGCAGCTCCCAAGACCTAGGTCCTCCTGGGCCAGTGCCTAGGCAGCACATGCCACACACACACACGCGCACGCACACGCACACACACACACACACCCCAAAGGTGCTGGACCAGGGCCCCTGGGCTCCTGACCAGGTATCTGTCTGGGGCTGCTCAGAGCCAAGTCCTCTCTGAAGCCTGCCCCTGCTCCCTCTAAGGGGTCTGCAGCCCCAACCCAGTGTCCTACCCCTCCCAGGCCACCTTCCAACCACTTGCGGACAAGCCCCCAGCCCAGTTATCATAGCCCCTCCCCTCCTGGCAGGCCTCTCTGTCTGCTATGAGGCTAAAGACAGCCGAAGTGGCAGCTGCTTTAGGGAGACTCAGCCTGGCTGGGGCAGAGTAGGGGTGGGGGTGGGGGCTGGGCCCTGGCCAGGGGCTGCTAGGGCAGCCACCAAGCACGCCTCAAGGCCAGGAGCCTGGCACCCTCTCCCCTGAGCATTGGAGCACTAGCATCTCAGTCCCCCTGCAGATAGATAAACCGAGGCTCAGAGAAGATAGTGGCATATCTTAAGGCCCCTCAGCAGAGGCAGAAGCCCCTCAAAACCAACCCTCCCCTTCCCAGCCCAGAGGGACTTACGAGACTGCTGCTGCGGGCAAGGCTGGCAGAGGAGCGGCGGCGGGTGCTAAAGGCAGGCGGGTGGGCCACGGGGGTCCCGGCATCCTCGGCCGCCTGGAAGAGGGCCTCGGGGTCGGCAGCGGCCAGGAGCAGCTCGCTGGGCTCCAGCTCAGGCTCAAGGTCAGGTGTAAGTGGGACCCCCAGCCGCAGGCTTAGCACCTCCACCTGCCTGCCCAGTGCATCCAGCCGCCGGCTCAGCGCTGCCGTCTCTGCCCGCAGCTCTTCAGCGGCCCGGGCCACCGGCTCCATGGCTGAGGCTGCTGCCTCAGCCGCCTGGGTCACTGCTGCCCGGCCGGCCTCAGCCACTGCCCGCAGCTCCTCCAACGCCAAGCCCAGTCGCTCCTCAAGGGCTGCAGCCAGCTCAGACCCGGGCCCCGGGACCCCCGGCATGGTGATGGCAGGGGCTATGGTGGGGTGACGATGGGGACAGGGGTAGGGACAGTTGCCTCTGGCTGGCAGTGTCAGAGTCTTTGCATCTGGCCTGAGGGCGAAGGCAAGGGCAGTGGGCCTGCCCCGCCCCTGCTGGCCTCCCGGCCTCCCCGCCTGCCACCCGCCAGCTGGGGCTGGGGCCCAAATAGAAACCTATTCTGGGCTCCCTGTGGAGGGGGATGTGGGGGAGGGGTGGCCTGCCCAAGCAGGCAGACCGCCAGGCCTGGCCCCAGCCCTGCACAGATCACACATGGGCAGCATAGCAATGCTGCACAGGTTCTGAAGGACTACCCAGGCCACGGCCCCATGCCCCTCAGATGGGGAAACTGAGGCAGGGAGCAAAGAATGGGCCTGCCTGGGCCACCATTTGCATGAGCTGTGAGGATCCAGCCTGCCAGACTCCAGAGTGTGCACTCCTTTGCCTTTAGGCCACAAAGTTTTAGAAAGCCTTGAACAAATGGGGGAAATGGAGGCACAGAGAGTCGGGACTTTGAGCAATCTGCTATAACAAGTGTCTTGTCCCTGACAAACATTCTCTGGCTGCCTGTGGCCCCTGGATCCAACCACAGATTTTGAGCCTGTTGGAGGCACTTTTCTGCTTTCCCTTGATTCTAGATGGGGAAACTGGGATGAGTTGGTGGCATCACATGCAGGGCTCACTGATGGTACCTCCCATCTACCCCAAGGGCCTCAGTCACTATCTCCTCACTCTCTTGGCAGAGAGCAGTCAGGTCCTGCTCTGCGGGGGAAAGGGTGCTTTCTTGCCCCCACCCCCGCCCAGTCACCCCCGAG
Source organism: Nasua narica (assembly GCA_028533885.1). Taxonomy (NCBI): domain Eukaryota; kingdom Metazoa; phylum Chordata; class Mammalia; order Carnivora; family Procyonidae; genus Nasua; species Nasua narica. Next base: position 20,703,061 of record CM052808.1, on the reverse strand, counting down.
AAGGCCCAAAGCTGGCTTTAGCCATCTCACCTTAACCAAAGTCCCATTCAGTCCCCAGTGCAGCCCAGAGGACATTACCCGGGCAGCCGGACGGCCCACTGGGGATCTCTTCCCCAGCAGAGCTCCCAGCCGGCTGATCCCAGGCTCGGGAATGAATAATGGAAGGGTGCGGCGTATTCAGTTCCCGTGGCACCTGTTAGGCTGCTGTCTGCCCCTGCCTGTCCCCCCATCAGTGCTTCTGCTCAACCCCCCAGAGATGTTGACGCAGATGGTAATCGCTAATCTCCAATCTCCTAAGAGGCCAGGCTGATCTCGGATGAGCAGATCAGCAGCTTTCTTCTTGGGGCTGAGGTCCAGTTTGGAAAGGAGCAAGGAGCCCTGGGGCTACCACACGAAGAGGGGGCAAGCCTGCACCAACCTCTCTGAGCCTTAGTTTTCCCATCTGTTCATTTTTAGGGATGAACCAATCAATTTTGGAGTTAGGACCAGAGATCAGCATGTGGCAAGCCCGAGGCCAGTACAGCGTAAGCATCTGACACACCTAGTGGGTCTGCCCTTAGCTCTGCCACCACCTGGTTCTGGACTGTAGGGAGCCACCTTCTTTGTCCAGGCCTCAGTTTCCCTGTGTATGCAATGGAGGAGGAGCGGAGCAGAGGAGCCCCACTAGGCCTACATCCTGAAGTAGTCTATAGAAGACTGATGGATCGTGAGGCTGGTGGGATAGGGAGGGGCTCACCTTAATGCTGCAGCCTCCCCGGCTACCAGGGGAGGCATGGCTGAAGCTGGTGACGTGAGTGACGCTACCCAGCTGGGCCAGGGTCCCAGGGCTGCTGATATGGGTGATGGTGCTCTTGCCCCCACTGCTGGTGCTGAGGAGGGTGGGAGGCGCCCGGAGCCCCAGCGTCAGTTCTGGAGGGGGAGAAGGGCTACTGTCAGATCAGCTGCGGTGAGGGCGATGCCAGCCAAGGCTAATGGTACCCTGTGCTCCCAGCACACCCTTTGGAGACACCCTGAACCCTGGCCACAGCACTCGTCCTACGTGCAGAGCTGGGTGGCTGGCTGCAGGCACTCCTCCCCAGCAGTGGCGAGAGAGCAGGGAGGCCTACCTGCCCTCTGGTTGCCTGTGGGCAGCAGCACTCGGCTCGTGGATGCCTGGCCACGGCCATCCTTGATCTCGATGGTGAATGTGGTCTTCATACTGGCCCCTGGCTCGGCAGTGCCGACAGGCACGGGAAGCGGGGCACTGGGCTCCTCTGAGCGGGCCACGGGCCCCCCTGCTCTGTTTTCAAGGGGCCTGGCAGCCAAGCCCCGCCCCCTGGGGCCCTCCTCCCGGGGGCAGCTCTGAAGCTGGGCCAGGGGCCTGGCTGTTCCTTGTGGCTCCTTGCTGGATCGGGAGGAGGCATCGCTGGGGCCCCGTGAGGAGGAGCCGCTGAAAGAGGAGGCAGGGGTAGTGCTGATGTGGGAGGGGCCCAGGAGTCTTGCGGGGGTCGAGGGACCCAGGGCCAACCGGGGTGGACCATCCTGGAGCCCAGCCGCCATGGGAGAATCCGATGTGAACTTGCGCACGCGATCCCGCACGGAGCCGGCCCGCTGGAATGGGGAAGGTCCACCGGCAGGGGTGGGGGGCTCTAGAAGGGATTAAGAAGGCTATCAGTGACTTGGTGGGCCAGGGACTGCCCCGAGTCTCCAGAAGTGGGAACAGGTAGTACCTCGGTTCTGGACTGGCTGGCGGGGGCTGAGCACGGACAGGGAGCGTTGGCAGGGACGGGGTCCAGCCAGGTCTGGCATTCCGGAGAAATGGTGGTGGCCAGGCGGGGAAGATAAAGGAGAGTGGCTGTGGGGGTTCCACCTCTCATAGTTCTCTCCTCCACACCACCTCAGCCTCCCAACCCCTTCCTATACTCCAACCTCCCCATCCCATCTTGTACCTCCTTAGCTCCTGGCCTCCCCACTCAGCTGTCTCTAGCTTAGAGGCTCCCCCTTCTCCTCCCGCACTGACCCTAGGACGACTTGGACACTCCTGGGGGCAGGGGCCAGGCTTGGGCTGGAGGAAGGGTGCCCAGATCCTCCCTGCCGATGGGAATGGGGGACCCCCCCTCCCCCGGGGCCAGCACTGCCCATGGCCTCAGCTGGGAGATGGGCGCACTCCCTTATTGGGGAAAAGAATGTGCCTGAGGCCCGTTGCCTTTCAAGGCTGCGGGGAGGCCTCTGGCCATGGGTGGGGGGGCGGGCCAGGCTGGGGGTGGGGACACTTTAGGGCAGTGGGAGGAGTGTCAGGGACTGCCTAGTCTTGAAGAAGCTGAAGCTGTCTAGGCACTAGAGCCCATTTTCCAGACATGGAAGGGGAGGCCTGTAGCTACCTCTGTTGGGACCCTCACCTGTTCCCTTTGTGTTGGAGGGACCTTTGGTGGGGCCTTGGACAGCGGGGGGCTCTGCGGGGCCAGGCAGGAGCTGCAGGGGAGACATAGCATAGGCAGGCCTGACTTCCAAGGAGCTCACCTGCCTGGTATCCTTGTCCCTCATCCAGACTCACCTTGCTGACCACCTGCCTCTCAGTGCTGGGGGTGGCTGGCAGTTCCTGGGGCTCGGGGCTGGTGGCCCTGGGTGGGCTGGAGGGTGGCTCAGGGCTGTGCACAGCCTCAGCAGCAGGACACTGGGCCTCAGCAGATTCTAGTGGAGGCTCAGGAGAAGCAGTGGTGGGAGAACTGACGGGCGAGGCAGGTAAGCTGGGTGTGCCCCCAGATGGGGCCCGGAGCAGGAGTGTCACCGTGGTCACATCCCGGCTGGTGCTCTGGGGGGTTGGGGTTGGCTCTGGGACCTCTGCCTGCGGTTCCTGTTTCTCTGGCTCTGGCACCTGTGGGTGACCCACAGGATGCAGCCAAGGCTCCCCAGGCGGGCAGGTGCCCAGGGCAGGGCATGCAAAGCAGAGGGGCTAGGCAGAGCTTCCCGTGGGCACACCCGCACATGCATGCCCGCCGATCCTCACTTCCCAGCCTCCCAGCACTGCCTGGTAGAGGGTAGTCCAGAGAGGACCAGATCCGATGCCAGGGGTCGGGGATGACAGGAGACCTGCTGGGCACTCCGGGCCTTAATAGATCCCTGGAGCAGAGGCCTCCTAACCCCTGGATCCTAGCCTGGGTAATCAGCGGGTGTGTTTGTGGGGGTAGTCCTTCCGGGATGGGGACCCAGCGGCCTCTGCTGGCCACTTAAGGAATCTACACAGCTTGACCTCTCACCCACACTCCCTGGAGAACAGTCAACTCTGAACAATGCTCCACGGGTCGGCTGGGGTGTGATAGGTAGGCCCCAATAAGCCACAGTGAGGATGTGGGCTGTCTGCATAGGGAGGGACAGCCTCAGGATGGGTTTAAGCTGGGGAGGTACCAGGGTCAGATTTGCATTTCAGGGAGATTATGTTGGCTCCCGAGTGGAGGCTGGATGGCCACGGTGGGTGAGAGGTAGGCATGGAAGCCGGGAAGCCAGCAGGGTGGTAATGGGAGACACACTGGGGAGCAGTATAGACAAGATGGCTTTGAGGGGAAGGCCTCGGTAGATGCAGAGTCTGGACTGGGGTACATGTGGCCAGAAGTTGCCCAGGAGAATAGGCAGAGGCCTGAGATAGAGCCCTAGTGTCCCCCAAACACTGCCCAGCCCCAGTAAAGTACCAGCCTAGCAGAGACACACAGGCGCTCTCTGCTGCTGGCCTCCACAGGTGCAGGACACTGGGCTACCCTCCCACCCTGTTCACCTTCCTTACCTCACACTGTTCCAGCCTCTGCGCTGCCCGCCCCTTGCTCTCCTCTCTTGAGCCACTGGTGGGACGCCCGCTGCACAACCTCCCGGCCAACGTGGCGGCTGGAAGGGAAGGAAAAAAATGCCAGGTGAGTGGCTGGGAGGGGCTGTAGGTGGCGTGTGGCGGGGCACAGGGCGGGGCCAGGGCGGGCCACATACCCTCAATCTCCTGGGCCCTGATGCGGCGTATGGCGGCGCGAATCAGCTTGCGTTCTTCATACTCACCGGCACCTCGAAGCTGGAGATGAGAAGCAAGCCACGGGAGCTGGACTGTGGAATCCGGCTCTTCACCCGCCCTGCCCCATCCCCTGCCCCGGCCTGGGCCTCACCAGTGCGGTCAGCTCTTCCACATCATTCATGGACTCCAGCCGCCCCGCCAGCCGCGCTAGAGCAGCTCGCTGCTCTGCCTCCTGCTGCTGAGAGCTGCGGGGACATCAGGACTCTGACCCCCACTGCCACAGTCAGGGCACGGAGGATGCGGGCTGAGGGCAGGGGCCACAGCCGGGTACCCAGAACCTTGGCAGGGGAGCAGGTGGTGGGGCACGCCCTCTGTCTACCCGCTGGCACACACATGCCCATGAACATGAGCACTAAGACCACGGGGTCCGACGTGCTATTGACATGGGCGTGTTTAGGACTCCACGACTGGCGAGGGGTCCGGACCCACAGACATCCCGGCGTATTCCAGATGCCTCCCCGGCTGGGGAGCAGACACAGCTCTGCTCCCGCCTGCCTACACGACACCCACTGAGCCCCCGGTGCAGCCTCCCCCCACTTGCGTGACCGAGCCCCCGGCCACTCACTGCAGCCAGTTCTCCTTGTTGTCCTGCCGCTCCGCACGGAAGCGCTTGGATGCCAGGGCCTCCTCCTCACGCTGTAGCTCCTGGCGCTGCAGCTCCCGGATGGCCGAGCGGATGCGCCGCCGCTCAGCCAGATCCGCTGTGACCTCCAGCTGTGGGGCAGGCGGGGGTGAGGGGCCAGTCATTTTGGCTGCCGGGGCGGAGGGCGGGCACCAGCTGCCCACAGCTTGGCCCGGGCCACAATGAGTGGTCTTTGTCTACTCTCTCTGCCACATGCCTGTCACGAGCCTGCCCTCCCACCCACTCAGGGTCTCAGGGAGACCCGGCCCATGGAAACAGAGCTCCTGGATGGCCCACTGTGCATGATGGTTTACAGAGTGGGCCACCAGCGACTGCCAGCTTGGGCACTGCTTCCTGAGATTTGACTCCTGTCTCAGAGTCCTTCATCAAACCCCCAAGAGCCTGGGAGTCAGGAGGAGGAAGGCCACCCTATGAGCTCCTAATGGGGTCCCCGGGGAGTAAAGGGTGATTAGGGCAGCTGGAGTCCACCCTGTGAGCAAGGAAGATTCCCATGTTCTGGTCCCAAAGCACTACTGCCTTGCTGGGGGTGGCAGCCTCATCCACATCAGACTGATGGGAAAACTGAGGCAGAAGCAGGTGCTCAGGAGTCCTAGTTTCTTGCCTGGCTGGGAGCTGTCTTTTTTCCCCCTCTATTGACTCAGTCGTAACCAACATCAAAGGTGCCAGAGCCCAGAGTAGGAGGGTCAGCTCCCCAGATAGATAATGCAGCTGCACTAGGGTCTACCCAGGGCTCTAGAAAGGGTACCAATGGGGGGACAGGTGCTCCCACCGGCTTCTGAACCCCTCAGTCCCTGGGAAATTGGGGGCAGCTGGTCTAACCAGGTTCAGGAAAGGGAACCTTCGCTGGGCAGTCAGCTAATTCTGTTGCACCCCCTTCCCCTCTGGCCCTGCATCTCTCCCCCTTATAGTCTGTGGCTCAAGAGAGAGAGGACTGGCCCAGGGAAATCATACAGGGGTAGGGTCCAGGAACCCTCTACCTTCTTCCTTTATAGCCTCCTCCCCCATCATTCCTTCCTACTCCAGGATGGGTTGGGGTGGGGGCGCCAAGTGGTGGTGAGGATAGGTTTCAGCAGAGGGTATGGGCTGGCCCAATCTGCCATCAGGTCACTTGCCCTAGTCTGAAAAGAGTAGGGAGAGCTCTGGGGGACAGATCTCTCCATGGTTCCTTTTCTGAGGAGCTGTTGGAGGGTGCCGTGAGCTTCAGTCCAAACCTGGCTGGGTAGTCAGGATCACGTCCTTAACCTCTCTGTGTCTTGGTTTTCTCATTTGCCAAATGGAACAATGGCTCCCACCTCAGGGCAGTGGGTGGGGATGGGGGCAGTGACTTGGGGTCCCCCTGCATAGCCGTACATGCAGTAAACACCCCCTCCTTGGTTCCAGCTACTTAGAAGGAGAAAGGCAAGGGCAAATGAGTACAAGATACGAGGCATCAGTAACATTTACTGAGAACCTTTATGACAGACCCCGCACTGAGCCCCAGTCTGTCCTAATCTCACAGAAACCCTAGGTACTTTATTACTCCTATTTGACAGATGAGCAAACTGTGGTTCATGGGGGAGAAGTCATTTGCTCACAGCCAAATGACTTGAGCCAGGATTTGAACCCATGTCTCTGGGCCTTGAGCTGAAGAGAGCTCGTTGCTGGGGTCTGTCTGCCATGGTGGGTACCTCAAGGACCCTGGCACCACTGCGTAAGGACCCCTCTCTAGCCTGGACTAGAGACAACTATAAAGGCCAAAGGGGGCCTATTATAGCAGAGGGAGGGAGCATGAGGCTCACGTTCCCACCCTCCAGGCCTGGCCTCAGAACTAGAGCCTTCTGTGATACACTTGGAGATTGTGGGTGTGAGGGGGTCAACTGGTGCAGTGCCCCCTGTACAGAGGATAAAGAGGCTAAGAGATGCAATGACTAGCCCTCTTGTCTCCCAAGTACCCCTTCTGAATGCCCTGGGTTCCAGAGATGGGGTTCTTGTCTCTAAAAACAGCCTGATGTGGAAACTTCGCTACCTCTGAGGAGCCTCACTGTCCCCATCTGGAAAATAGGATCCTCCGGCTGATCCCCCCACCAAATGAGTGGAGCAGTGCTGGGGGAAGGTCAAGGTCATTCTACTGGTCATCCCCAGCATGACCCTACCCTTTGGGCCTGGATACTGTCCGTCCTCGGTATCCCTGGTCTGTAGCCTATGTTCCCCTCCCTGGTCTGTAGCCTACGTTCCCCGCCCTCTCAAGCCCCACCGTTGTGTGTGGAGGGGGCTGTGGGAGGGAGGGCAGGAAGTACAAAGCGCCATTGTCCACCAGAAGGAAGGGGAAGGGGATAGGGCGGTTTCCGAAACTGCCCAGTGAAATTCTCCCGGGAGGAAAGAGGGCACTTCCTCCTCCTGGGGGGCCGAGTCTCCGGGCCTTTCTTTCCTCGCTGTTGGGGAGTGGGGGTCTGGCAGGCCCCGGCATCTCTCTGGGACTCAGCCTCCCCACCAGCACAACACAGAAGATTTTGCAGGCATTTCCTCAGGCCCAGCTCCTCCAGCTACCCTGGGAGACCGGCGGCAGTGGAGCGAGGCCTCGCCAGGGGGCGCTGAAGGCCCGCAGGCTCCGGAACCGCCCGCCTCCCCAGGGCACCGCCCACGGCCCCCCCCCACCCCCAGAGCTGCCCAGAACTGGGCGCCCGGTGGGGAGCCAGACAGGAAGCCCCCCGCCACCGCCTGCTTTAATGTCTCCAGCTCCGGAGAGGAAATCAAAGTTCACAGCACTTAAGCAGCTTCCCTAGGTCACCCAGCTTGAACTCGAACCCGGGACCGAGGCGGAGGGCGTCCGGGTATGTGGCGGAGGGACACGCGGCGTACCCGCCGCCGAGTGCCCCCATCCCGCGCAGGCACCCCGCCCCGTCCTCAGGAATGTGCGGGAGCGTAGGCCGGAAGCGGCCGCCCGGGTCCCCAAATCGGCCCGAAGCTGGGGCGCCGGCCAGCTTTCCCTTATAAGGCCCGGCCCCGCGGGGAGGAGTCCGGCTTGGGACGCCCCCTTTCGTGCCACGAGGCCGGCGGGAGCCAGGCCGGCCCTCGGGGCGGGGACCCTCGGCAGTGCCGGGGCGAAGTAATGGCGGGCGCCGGCCGTGGCGGAACCGATCTGGGGGTGGGAATGACCTTGCGCGGCTTCGCGGTCCCGAGACCAGGGGCAGCTTCTAGTTAATCCTTTCCCAGGGAGGGGGCGGGGGCTGGGCCGACTGCAGCTGCCGCTTCGGCCTCTTCTCTACAAGCCCACATGGGGGCGGGGTTGGCGACTGGAGAGCCCTGAGCCTCCGAGGGGACCCCTAAAGACGGAGATGCGCGGGGACCTGGCTTTCTTTCTGGAACGCCCTGCCTTTACTACCCCCAGCTGACTTCCCGAGGGGAGGTCGAGCTGACGTGGTGGGAACTTTTGGAAAACCAGTCCGGCACACTCCCGGCCTTGGCGATGGACAGACACCCAGAGAGTCTAAGAGGCTGGTCTGAGGGCACACAGGCTGCCTGCCTGGGGTACGTCATGGCAGCACTGGCCACTGCCCAGTGACCCCTGCCTCCAGAAGAATGGTATGGGGGTGGGTAGGTCACTAGCCTTTTCCTAAGAAAGGTAAATCTTTCCTAGGTAAAAAGGTAAATTCCGCCCCCCCCCCAAATTTAAGGACTGGGGGGGCGGGGCTCTGGCCCCTCCTCGAGTTCAGTAGCTCCCTGCCCTTGATAGTGGGTATATGCGTGCTCTATTGTCTGGCCCCACAGCCTTTCTGTGCATGGGGATGGGTGGGCTGTGGTTAGATAGGGCGCTCAAGAACCTGGGGAAAGAGTGGTCCTATCCTTCCACTCTAAGATCCTGGCCCATGCCTCCTCCTATCCCCATGCCAACTCTAGGACCTAGATACATGTTTGTACAGATCTCCCCCTCCCATTTTACAGGGAAAGAAACCAAGACCCGGAGAGGGGAAAATGACACACTAGAAGTCACAGAGTCTGTATGGGCCTCTAAGGCCTTTCCCTCTTTATGGGCTGTTCCCTCTTTATGGGCTTTGACTTACCTAAGACTTGGTCCCCCATGTTTGGGGTTTGTTTGGATCATGGCACACCCTCTTTGTAGCTGGGTGCCCTTGGGGAAGTGATTTCACTTCTCCGAGCCACAGTGCCCTCCTGGCTTTTGGAGCTACTGTGGTCACAGCTTCTGTGAGATGGTCTAGCACCCAGCCTGACCCTTGCTGTGCCCTGGCATTTTGTTGTTGTTGTTGTTAAGATTTATTTATTTTAGAGTGAGAGTGTGGGAGCAGGGGGTGGGGCAGAGGGAGAGAGAGAATCCTCAAGCTGACTTCCAGCTGGAGCGTGGGGTGCAGACACGGGGCTGGATCCCAGGACCCTGAGATCATGACTTGAGCCGAAAACAAGAGTCTGAGCCTCCCAGGCACCCCTGTGCCCTGGTACTTGTAACCATTGCTGCTACTATTATCATTGGGCCAGCCTCCAGGGGCGGGCACTGCCCAGGCTGTTGCTTGGGAGAGCAAATCCAGCCTCCCCACACCTGTAGCTGCACATGGGCGAGTCCTCTGCAGTTACTGTTTAAACAGGTGGTGGCAGTGGGGGGCTGGGAGTAACCAGGCCTCAGCACCTGGCATGGACAGGCACATGCTGCTGGGCCCGCTGCATCAGCCATGCGTAACAGGCTTAGTCCTGTACCCCTGAGCCCTCCTCCTGCCCCCTCCTTCCGCCCCTCCTCTTGTTCGCTGAGAGGTAGCCTGGACAGGCCCTGCCTCTGACCTGGCTTGCCTGTCATCACAATGGGGATGAACGGGCCACTTACCAGCTTCCGGAGGGCTCCCTCATCCAGCCCGGCGAAGGCTTCATCCGCCATCTCACTGGCCCCCACCTCTGTCCGTCCCTTCCTAGTGAGATCTCCAGTGCCTGTGGCACCTGACACCAGCTCCGGGAAATCTGCAGGAGATAGACATGAATTAGGTGTGCTGGGGCCTCTGGAAAACACAGGCACTTGGGCTCTGTGCCTCAGTTTCCCTGTCTAACCCATGATCATCTGTTGGGGTCCCATCCTTGCTACCTGTGGCTCCTGGCTGGGAGTTCCCCTCTGTCCTAGGCTGGTTTGTTGAAAACTTAACAAACCAAGAATGGGAGTCCCTAGGTTCCAGCCCAGCTAAGGAGGCCAACCTGCTGCATGGCCTAAACTGGGATCTCTCAGGGAGAGTAGAGACCTGCATTAAGAAGGCCCACCGCAGCCTGCTCACCACCAGGGGGTGCCCGCCAGACTCCAGTTTCCTGCCCCACCCACCTATCCCCAGGGCCGGCCCAGCCCCCTCCCGGACCAAAAGCTCAGTCTCTGGCTGTGGGCTGTGCCCATATCCAAATCCATGCTGCCACTGCCCCTCATTTCTCCAGGTGATTTAATCCATTTGCAGGTAACATCCTGTCTTCCAGTTCTTAATGGCAGCCCTCTATACACACTCCTCTATTCTCCCCTTCCTGCCCTCCCGCTGATGCCAATTGCCTAGACCTCATGAAGCCAGGTGTCCAGGCACCTAGCTCCTCCTGCCAGTTTACACACTTAGAATTGAATTCCCCAGCTAGAATGGCCTTCAGAACCTGATCTGTCCAACCTCTGGATAGGCAAACTGAGGACTGAAGAGGGCCAGGGATTTCTCAGAGGGGGTAAGAAGGATCCCAAAGACCCGGGGCAGAGATGGATTTAATAAAAATCTCGGCCTCCCCTTGGCTCCTGAAACCCCCTTTCAAAGTGCCCCTAAGGACTCAGGACACTCCCTCTTGCCCCATCACGGCCCATCATGGCCCCCTAAATCCTGGCCCAAACTTCCAGCTCCTTCCTTCTTTCCTCAGCCCCCATGTCTTTAAGGCATTTGAGAGCCCACAGCCTGACACCCCGTAAGTCCTTAGTTAATGTATGGTGACTGAAATGGCCCCAGGATTCCCCCCCGCCCCGTGTTGATTCATTCCTCAGTCATGCCTTCCCCCCTCCCCAGAACAGTCACTTGTCGAGTCACCCCATCCGGTGAAGGGGTCTGGTGGGGGGGGGTGGTGTCCTAATCCAAACAGTTGGGGTTCTTCAGACCCTGCTTGTTCAAGTGGCTACTTGCCTTTCCTATCCCCTTAGGGTTGGATAGGTGTCAACCACCCATCTTCCCTCTGTTAGGGTCCTTGCCTCTTATCTACCTACTTTGGGGTAATTACCCCCAAAGTGCCACTCAGCAACACCAGACTTAGATGAGTCTGGTGTATTCCAGACTCAGAGTTCCCCCATGTCTCCTGAGGGGCAGGGATCCCTAATGCGTAGCCAGGACGCCCAGGGGACTATAGGAAGTGTCTTTCTCCTTAGGACCTCCCGCCACTGCCCCACCTCAGTTCCAGAGCTCCCTGTCACATACACAGTCTGCAGTCCCCAGGGATTGAGAGAGGCATTAGAGTAATGTGGGACCTTCCTCAAAGTGTGTGCCTCCACAGACCAGGGACCCTGGGGGTCGTGGAGCCTCCTGGAGGTCCGTGGGTGGTATCCTTTCCCGCGGTCTAGAACCTCAGGCCATGGCTTACAGCCTCGGTGGATGGGTGGGAGCTCCCGGGTCTGAGAGTCCCAGAACCCCTGTCCAATATCCGGGTTCCACCCCCAGGACCCGTCGGGGGTCCCGGTGCCTCCCAGAGGCCTGCACACCCACCTCTCAGTCCGGCCCACCCGTTCGGCGCGGGCTCTGGCTAGGTCGCTCGGGATCCGACAGAGACTAGGAGCGGTCAGGCGGAAGGCGCCGCGACCTGGATCCCAGTCCCCCTCAGCAACCGTCCCCGAGATTCTGCAAGCGCCGCCCGTCCAGCCGCGCCAGCCTCCCTGCCAGCCCCGCCCCGCGCCGCCGCGCTGGCCAATTCCTGGGAGGGTTCCGCCCATTCTCGTGCCCCATTGGGGAAATTCAAGTTGACGGCCACGCCCCCAGGGCAGGTCCCGCCCCACGCGGGCGGGATTGTAGGGGATTGCAGTCTTGGGGCCACTGCAGCCCCGACTTTGGCTGGTTGGGCAGGCGTCAGCAGGAGGACGTAGCTTCGCACCAAAGTCGGGGAGGGCGCCCAAAGCCGGGGTAAGTGGCCCGGGCTCGTCCTTCTCGTGGAGTCTTCAGAAGAGCCCCTCTCCGCCCTCCTCTTTGTTCGTGAGACCTTGTCCCTTCCCCCGACTCCGCCCCCTTCTCGCGTTAGCGTTTGGGCTTGGCGGCTGTCCAGGCTGCTTTCGGGACACCTGGACCCGGCCACCTAAGAGCAGGGACTGTGACCGGGCAGCACGTCGACCCTATGTTGGTGCATCTCAAGGAGCATCTCAGGTGGAGCAGGATCCATACGACAACCCTTCCCGAGTCGACACACCTTTGGACGGACGTTGCCTTTATCTGTCATGCTTTTCCCTCCCGAGCCCCCTCAGGGTCCGCCTCTGGTTGCGCTAGAGTCCTAAATAGGGAATACGGAGTCCAGACTCTCATTCAGTAAGTGGGGAAAACCGAGGCCCAGAGAGATCCAACATGCCCAAGACAACACCAGGAGCCAGCCAGGGGACCCGAGAGGTCGGGTCCACCCGGGAGGGCGGCCCCCAGGAGGTCGTGCTGGAGGCTCAGGACCCACAGATCCAGAGTCATTGGGCCCTACCTGTTCAAGGAGCCCCGGAGGTGGGGTCTGGAGTCCTGTCTGTCAAATAAAAACAGTACCAGCTCATTTGTTTTGCACTTGCCATGTGCCAGGTATATAATCCCTCTAACGACCATTTGAGCCCAGGTTACTGTTCCATTTTACAGTTGAGGACAACAGCTAATAGGTAGTGGAACTGTGATTCATCCCAGCACCTTTTGAGCCCAGAATTTGCTTTTACCCACTGTGAGGTGGGGTTATGAGGGAAGTAGTTTCAGCCTATTGCCCCAGTAGAGCCCCGCAGCCCTGCTGTCAAGATCCTCGTGACCACCTACCCACCCACCCCACTTTACCCCCATCTAGAGAGAGGGCCAGTACACTCCCAGACTCTTTTAAAAGGGGTCATCTTATTTCATCCCCATCTGCCTGAGGGGTGGTTCCACTTTACACCAGAGAAAACCAAGGCACAGAGAGGGAGGAGACTTGTGAAGGTCACACAGCAGGAGGAGCAAACAGAGCCCAGTTTTGGAGGCCATGGTTGGAGGTCCCCTTCTTCTGGGCGGGCCCCATCTAGGCCCCCTCTACTTGACCTAGATGTCATTTTATTCACCAAAACGAGGGGCAGCGCCCTGCAAGGCTAACTCGGTCCTACTTCAAACCTCGTGCGGCCCTGGGAACGGTGGGTTGGGGTGGGGCGTACCTAGGCTACCTGGGCTTCTCAGGGCCTGCCTGTGTGGCGGCCGGCTGCTCCAATGAATGGCTTGCTTCGTGCTAGCCCCGCCCCTCCCACACCCCCTTCCCGCAGGCTGGAAGGAACCACGCAGGTGAGTGTGCCTGCGGACTTACTAATTCGCGCACGCGCTCACCAGGTCGTGGCAGTACGGGAAGAGATGCGTAAGTCCTTCCCCGCCGTCAAACCCTCGGCTGGAGTCCTCCTCCAGACTTACCGGCCTGACTCTTTCTTCCTCCCTGCAAAGGGTGGGGCGGGATGACGGGGGTGGCAAAACAAAGATCAAACAGTGCCTGGGAAGCTTTCAGCCACAGCCCAGGAAGGAGTAAACATCCCATGAGGAGGGCCTTCCAGTAATTGAGCACCCGTTGCATGCCAGACACAGCGTTTGGCCTATTGCAAGTTAAGCACTGTGCAAGATAAGTATTACCTGGATTTTACAGAGGAGGAAGCTTAGGGAAGTGAAGGCACCTTGGGCTGGTAATGGCATTCAAACTTGAGTGGAATTCTGCCCCATGCCTAAGGCCCTTTCCTCCATCTTGCTGCCTCTAGGATGGGGGAAATCCTGGAAGACTTCTCAAAGGAGGTGATTTGCAAACTGATCTTTGAGGAAGGGTGCAAAGAAATCCCTCACACAGGGAAGACTGAGAAAGGCATGGAAGGGTATTTGTGGTAGGGGAATAGTGTGAGTTAAGGCCGGGGGTGGGGGGTGGGAGGTTGTAAGTAGGAAAAGGAGGAGAGATGGGTTGTGGATGAAGCAGGAAATGGAGAGGGTGGTGGGCCCTGAATCCCAGGTGAGCAAAGTGCACATATCTTCGAGGCAAGGGGGAGGTCGGACTCAGTCTATCCATCCATGAAGGGATTTGACTGGCCTGCTTCAGGCCTTGCCCAGGCAAGGGGCTGTAACAGGAAGAGTGCAGATTCCTCCAGGTCCAGTCCTGGACTGGCAGAGCTAGGAGTGGCTGGAGCAGCTCAGGGGCCAAGGGTAATATTTTGCTCCAGTGCCCGAGTCTAAGAATAAATATTTTACCAAGCTGGCAGCGCCAGATCCCTGAATCACCCTGGCTTCCCCTACCCCCCCCCCCCCCCCCGCAGCTAGGGTCCTGTAGAAGGCAAGAGAGATGATGGGTCTTAGCGTGGGCTCTGCCTCAGACAAAGTTTTGGTCCCTTCAAAGCCTCAGTTTCCTTATCCACACAATGGAGGAATTATGGCTTGAGCTCCCTAAGCCCTTTCCCCTCTGAGACTACACAACATCAAATTCCAAGACTTTCAGGGAGACCCCACCTTGGGATATACTCACAAGTGGCTGTGAGGCCAGCCAAGGCCAGAACCGCGGGCCTATGAGGGAGTCCAGGGGCTGCTGGGCATGGGGAGGAGTGGAGGTTTAGACATGGGTCAGAGCTGGGCCTGCAGTTGGGGTCTCACAGCCTAATCAGAGTAGGGAGAGATACATTATGTGGACTCTAAAAGACGTACAGAATGAAGCCCTCACTTCCTGTTTGGCATGCGGAGGGAATGGGGAAGAGCACTCTGGAGAAGGGAACAGCATGAACAAAGGAAGGGAGGTAGGACTGTGAGGATTTTGTTGGGAAAATGTCAAGCAGATGAAACTAGAGCATGAAGTCCTTGAAGAGAACTGGTCCTTATGGGGTTGGTGGGATCCAAGGGCTGTAACCTTCTTCCTCATAGGCAGAACTGGAAGCTGTCATGGTCATGGCCAGTAGCCCCAGGAATAAGACTGGGGGCTTGTTTGGCAAACCAGTTTGGCAAGACCGTCTCCTCTATGATGTCATCTAGCTGCTGTGTTCTCTGAGCGACAGTGCCAGATAAACTTCCGGCCTTGGAGGAGAAGGGGGCCGGCTTTAAGTGCTGAAGGATGGGAAAGGAGTGACTCTTCCTTGGAAGCTTGGAGGCAAGTGGGCTCTGGGAAGGAGAAGGGGGCCTGAGATGCCCAGGAACCCTAAGAATCTAGCCTCATGGAAAAAAGGAGAGGATTCAGGATGGGCTGACCTGGACCTCTTGTGACTTCTGGGGGGTGCGGGGTTTGCCCGATGCCTGACATCCGTCTGCGTTCATGACAGGGGCCCTGTGTAATTGCCGCTCAGTGGGTTGGAGCCTGGCTTTAGATGGCCCTTATAATACATGAGTGGCAATTCTGTTATTACCCAGACCCTCACAGCTCTCTAGCCCTGTGAGGAAGGACCGTCATTATACGGAAGAGGAGACAGGCCTCAGCTAGGCCAGGCCATGCCCACACCTCACACAGGATTTGAACCTGGAATCCTTATTTTTTTAGGATTTTTATTTATTTATTTGACAGAGAGAGATAGCAAGAGAGGGAATACAAGCAGGGGGAGTGGGAGAGGGAGAAGCAGGCTCCCCACCAAGCTGGGAGCCCGACGTGGGGCTCAGTCCCAGGACACTGAGATCATGACCTGAGCCGAAGGCAGAGGCTTAACCCACTGAGCCACCCAGGCGCCCCTGAAATCCTTATTATTTATTTATTTATTTTTAAAAGGATTTTCTTTATTTATTTGAGAGAGAGAGAGAGGCTGAGAGCATGAGAGGGGAGAAGGTCAGAGGGAGAAACAGATTCCCTGTGGAGCTGGGAGCCCGACGTGGGACTTGATCCGGGGACTCTGGGATAATAACCTGAGCCGAAGGCAGTCGCTTAACCAACCAAGCCACCCAGACACCCCTGGAATCCTTACTCTTAACCATAGTACCCTGCCCTCTCCTCTGCCATTTGGGATCTGTCATCTGCCCACATGGGCTCTTGTCCTATTTCTTAACTATTCAGTATAGCAGCTGAATCTTGGCATCATGGAGTCCTAGATGCCCACCTTGTGATCCAAATAGGTACTCTTGAGTCCCAGAGAGGGCAAGGAACAGGCTTTAGGTCACATAGCAACTTGGAGGTGGAGACCCTCCACACCCCCGATACCTGGCCTCCCAAATCCCTTGCTTCCCCCTTGGCCTGACACACCCAGGCCTGAGATACCAACACCTGGCACATACTGAGTGCCCATTATGTGCCTGTTACTCATTTAATCATCACCACAGCCCTGTGAGGTAGATGCTCCAATTATACCCATTTGATAGATAAAGCCACTGAAGCTCAGAGAGGGAAGGTCACTTGTTCAAGTGAACACAGCATGTTGGTGGTAGGGCTGGGGCCTGAGCCCCGTTGTGTGGCCCCTTCCCCTTGGGAGACCCGATAACCCTCATAGGAGGCACAGAAGACCTCGAGGCGGGAGGGTTGGTGGCCCCTTTGCAGGCTCCAGAGGCGAGCTGGGTCCAGTTGGTAGTTTCCACGCAGGCCTGGCCTCTCTGGGCCGGGTAGAAAAGTGCTGAGGCTGTGGAAATGCTCTGAACCTTCCCAGAGGAGGCGGCCACGGTGGGAGGGAGTTGCAGACCTCAGAGCCAAGTGGAGACGTGGCGGCTGGACCCGCTGCAGGCGAGGGAGGGCAGGCGGGGTGGGGCCCAAACCCAAACCGGCCTCCGGAGCAGCTTTCCCAGCCTTCCGCCAGCCAGGCCTGGCCCTGCCCGCCCTTCTAGCTCCCCATCTGGATTTGAGATGAGGACTCTGAGCCTAATAATAGCTGAGTGGCAGCAAAGGCAGGGCCTGGAGCTGCAGCTAGTGGAGGGCCGGAGTACGGCCCCCCCCCGCCCCCATTGCCCGATTGTCTTATGCTGGCCTGGAAGAGGTTTCAGAACTTTTAAAAATAATAGCAAGGGCTTATGAAGCACATACAGGTGCCAAGCTTTGTGCTCAGGCTTCGCCTACAGTTTATTTACTAGTTTATTCCTCACAGCCACGCCAATGAGATAAGACTGTTATTAGCCCTGTTTGAGGGATAGAGAAACTGAGGCACAGAGAGTTAAGCAGCTTGCCTCTGATGGTTATGGCTGCCTCCAACAGCTGAGCGTCCCATCCCGGATGTTGTGCTAAGCACTTCCGTGTATTTTCCCATTTGAGGAAACTACATGAGGCATTAGGGGCGGAATACGTTTACTGAGATGAGGGAAAAAAGACCGAGAGAGAAAAGGGACTTGCCCAAGTTCATGTGGCTCAAGAGACAGAGTTGAGACTCAAATCCAGAACTCCCAAACTCTAGGAAAGTTAAGACCTTGGCTTCTGGAATCAGACAAACCTGATTATGCTGGGGATATCACCGCTCCTTAGCTTTGTGTGGCCTTGGCAATATGCATCCCCTGCCCAAGCCTCTGTTTTCTCCTCTTAAAATGGGGGTTTGGCTGAAATGATACTAGTCCACCTGCCAGATAGTAAGCCCACCTGGGGGGTGGTGGTAGTAGGTCCTTTACATTGTGCATTTACATGATGCATTCACTCATTCAGTTCTCACAATAGTCCCCAAGGTGGGGACTGCTCTCATTTCCCCGTTTTGCAGAAGAGAGAGAAATAAGAGGATCAGAGAGGGAAAGGGACTTGCCCAGAATGGATAGCAAGTGAGTCAGGATTGGAACCCAGTGCTATATGATTCCAGAGGCTGAGCTCTTATCTCTTTACACTTTGCCCTCTGATACTGAGGCACAGAGAGGGTGTGGGCTATGCCTGGATCACACAGCAAAGTAGGTCTTTGGGACATCTGATATGTGAAGGCCAGGAGGGGAAAAGCTGTGTCTAGCCCCAGTTCACTGAAATCAGATGCTTTAGGTTTGGAGCTCAAGATCTTCCCCGGGCTCAAATTTCTGTAAAGATGGCCTGTTCTTCCAAAGGCTAGAGCAAGATCCAGATTTGGGGGCCTCTTCCCCAGGAGGCTGGATTCTGGGTTCTATTTACTATCTACTTCATCTTCCTGTGCCTCAGTTTCCTCGTCTTTCAGATGAGGGGGGGGAGCCAGCCAGGCGCCCCTGATATACAGTTTTATTCAGTGTAATTAACGTAACAAACCAAAAATCTCCGTGGCTTAACCCAATTGGAGTTTCTAACTCACACAAACTCTGATAAAGGGCAGGACTCTCCTAACCCATCTGTCTCGGAAGGCACTTCTCTTCCAAGCAAGGACTCCCTCACGCCCTCCCTGGAATCCATTTTTGAGTCTTACGCATGTAGAAAGGGAGCCTAAAAATCAAAAGAGGCTCACCCACTCTTAATTGCTTTGCCCAGGACTGCAAGCAAGGTTGAGGCTGTGCCCTTCCTGTGTGCCCAGGAAGAGGGAGCAGGTTGGAGAACCTAAAGCATTGTTTCTGCCACATTCTCTCTCTCTCCCCAGGCTGTCATGAGGGGTCAAGCAGAGAATTCACATCTATAAAGAATTAATTCTAGCACCTAACACAGGGTGGTTTGAATAAGGGACAATTTATAGGTGAAGAATCTGAGGCTCAGAGAGGTTGAGGAATTTGCCCTAAATCACACAGCAAGCCCGCTGAGCAACTGTTTTGAGGTAATGAAGGGTTCAGGACAGATCTGGAGTTGGACAGGTCTGGGTACATAAGTCTCAACTCTGTCACTTCCTCGCTGTGTGGCATTAGGCGAGTTACTTAGTTTCTCTGGGCTTCGGTGTCCTCATCCACAAAATGGGGAGAGGAATAGGTCCAACCTCATAAGGTCGGGGGTGAGCGTTCAGGAACTCACATGCGTCAAGAGCTTAGCTTAGATCCTGGTACATGGGCACTGCTTAATAAGTATTAGCTACCTGCACAGATGTGATGTTATTTCGGATCTTACCTTGCCACGTAAGAAATAACAAATTTATTATGTTTTGCGCAAATTCCACCCCTCCCCTCCACCTCTTGTGGTGGGAATGGTCTTATTTACTTGGTCAAGAGACGAAAACTTTTCCTCGGTTGGATATTAGTCACTCAACAAACCTTTATAAGCATGAAGCCCCCAAGCACCCATGGGTGTTCTGCTGAGGTCTGAAATGCCCTCATTATGGCTTCCTTTAGACCAAAGCGTGGCCCTGTGGAATGCATCCCCTTCCCAATCCACCTCTAGGCTGGTCCCATCACTGAGAAAGGGGCAGGGCGAGAGGGCCTGGAGCTGATGGACTCCAGCTGGGGAAAGGCCGGAGCCAGAGCAGACCCCGCTGGGTGTGTGGTCCGGGCACTGTGCAAATGTCTGCCCACGCAGAAGGAAAGGTCCAAGATGGGTAAGAAGTGGCTTCCCCTCCTTTTCTCCCCATGTAAGCCGTCTCTGAGCCTCTCCTTGCAGCCAGCCAGACAGAGGTTCAAGAGCATATGCTGAAACTTGGCAGGTCTCACGGAGCTGACAGTCTGGATGGGGAGACAGACTCGGCAGACAGAGCACCATATAAAGTTATCACAGATTCGGGCGAGCTCGTGAAGGAGGGGCCTCGTGACACCAGGGGAGCCCGTCCTGGGGGCCTACTTGAATTCATTTTTCAAGTTGTGTTTCGAATGGATAGTCCTGGGAGGTCAGAGAAGGTGTCTCTCAGGAGGTAATTATGCTCGGATCTGGAGGATAAGAAGAAATTTGCTGAACAAAGAACCGGGTTGGTCTTGGGGTGAGAGGTGATGTTCCAGGCAGGGGGGAAATGGGCCACGCAAATGCAGGAACAACCTCCAGGGATTGATGGAGGATCAATGTGACCGAAGTTTGAAGGGTAAGGGAGGAGTTGGGGGGGAATGAGAAAGGAGAGGGGTGCAGGAGCCAGCCCTACAGGTCCCCGTAGGTGGTACTGGCTATATAAGTTGTGGGGTCTGGTGCGAAATGAAAACAGGAAGCCCCTTGTTCAAAAATTACTACGAGGGCACCTGGGTGGCTCAGTCGTTAAGTGTCTGCCTTCAGCTTGGGTCATGACCCCAGAGTCCTGGATTTGAGCTCCCTGCTCAGCGGGAAGCCTGCTTCTCCCTCTCCCACTCCCCCTGCTTCTGTTCCCTCTCTTACCTGTCTCTCTCTGTGTGTCAAATAAATAAAATCTTTAAAAAAATTACTACGAATTTCAAGATGGTGACAGAAGAGCATTAACCCAAGCGTGGTGCCCCGTGGCACTGCACAGATCATACACCTGTGAAGTTGGTCCTGCCTGTGGACCATGGTAAGAAGGAAGGACTACACTGAGGGCTGGAGGGAGCCACTGAAGGCTCTTGAGCTAGGGGTGATAAGCTCTGATTTGCATAAACTTTAGTTGCTCCTACATCCGGATGGTATGTGAGCCTCTTCTCTGCACAGGTGGCCTGATTCATTTTCCTGAAATATTTTACGCGGAAGGGCATCCTCCTGCTCAAGAACCTGCAATGGCTTCCACCCCCTAATCAGATCCAGCCCAGATTCCCTACACAGACACTCTGAGGTCCTTCATAATCTGCCCTCCCACAATTTAGTCCTGTTGCCAACCTGGGCTGTGTGCTGACTCCCAGAGATGATGAACTAACTCGAGGACCCAAAGCAATTACAGGAAGGCAAGCCAGGACTAGAACCCAGGTCTCTTGATGTTTTCCCACCCTGCCTTGGAGGAGTGTGAAGCCTCACAGTGTGCTTTGTAACCGCCCTGCCCCCCCAACTTAGCAAAGAAGCTTGCATTTAGCAGCTGCTTGACACACGCTTGTGGAGCCCATCTTTGCCAGGGTAATGGTGTTCCGGGGTTCAGGATGTAGTTAGTGTCCTTCCTGACTCCTCCTCTCCATCCCCACTACCTCTAGGCATTCACCATGCCCCACAGCACACTGGGGTGCCTGGTGGGCCAGGTCTGCCCACAGACTTGTTTCTGGCCCACGCAGCTTCTTACTTTATTTTCTTATTATTTTCTTTTATTTTTTAAAGATTGTATTTATTTGTTTGACACAGAGAGACCACAAGCAGGGGAAGGAGCAGACGGAGAGGAAAAAGCAGGTTCCCGTTGATGCAGACTCGATCCCAAGACCCCCGGATCATGACCTGAGCCAAAGGCAGACGCTTAACCGACTGAGCCACCCAGGTGCCCCTACACAACTTTTTAAAAGCTTTTTAAATTTGTCATTGACAGTTAAATATCAGGAAATTTCACAGGGAAATCTGCATTTTTGTTTTACTGTAGTGTCCAGTCTGGGTCTGGATTCCCCCAGGGTCGCTGCTCCCTTGTGAAGTCAGTCCTCCAGCGAAGGGGTTCTGCCCTAAGCCCCCACTGGGCCCGTGGAATTTTGAACCTTGAAGAAAGAATGCTCTACTTTTCGCCAAGGAGCAATCAGGATTCTGGAATCTGACCAATCAAGTGAATAATTCCTCCTTTGGGGGGAGGGGCAAGAAAAGTAAACCTGCCCCCAGTCTCTGCCAACCGGAAGAAGGAGGGACACCCATGACCCGGTGTTGCTGGTGTGGGCGAGAGCCCGTACATAATGGGTAAACTGGTTTGCAATTAGGGAGTAATTAGTTACCAGCTAATTAATGCACAACACAGCTAAGGGGCTGGGAGGAGAACAAGGGACTGAAGCCCAGAAAGGAACCTCACGTCTCTTTCTGGAAAAATATTAAGAAAGGGCAATGAGGAATCCCCAGGGTAATGTTTGAAAACTTCTTTTATATTGTTGAAGAAGATGTAAATGTTCAGAAGCCATTCTCAAAGTATTTGGTTTCTTTGAAAGCAGGTGGGTCTAAATAGGCTCGAAGGTATGGAGTGGCACTGAGAAAGAGTAACGCTTTCTTACTTTGGGGGGCAAAATGCTTTTGGGTATTGGGAAAGGTTCTTTGCAAAAATCAGAAACCTCCTTGGACCACCCTAAGCAGAAGGAGACACTATTAGAAGACAATCAAAAGGGGTATCAAAATTATAAAAATCTCAAGGTAGGAACAGCAAACTCGCTGTTTTAGTCCAAATTGTTTTCTGATTTCCAGACTTCCTTGTGATCGGCCTGTTGGTAAGAAGTACACACTTCTTGCATTCAAAGTGTGGTCTGTGGACCAGCAGCTTTGGTATCTCCTAAGCACTTGCTGGAAATACAGAGTCTCAGGCCTCCCCCTACACCTACTGAGCCAGAATCTGTATTTCAAGAAGATTTTCAGGGAGATTCATGTGCACGTTACAGTTTGGGTTTGTGGCCACAAGAATCAACTGGGAGCTGAGAAAGAGGACATTTCATAAACCTGAAGGTCGCTAGGTCATTGAGAAGAGTTGTTGCCTTGGTGGTTCATGGGAGGTGGGTGTTTTCCAGGATCCACTGGGGAGAGGTCAATAAAATAGGCAAATAGTCTTGTACTGCTGGCACCAATTTCTGCCCACGTTCTGGGGGGGCAGGTGGAAGATGGGCCAGAGAAACCCAGTCCTGTGATTTGTCAAGGAGGAAACTGCTCCGGACCCTAGAGGGGATGCCCTGTATGCTGCTGGGTCTCTACTTAGGGGGCTGTATTTCGAGGCACTCATCTGCTTGGTGGAAGGAAGTCAGAAGGTGGGCTGGGCTGATGTCAGAGCTGGGGAACTTCAACCTTCCTGATTTGCTCTGGGCAAGCAGTTCCTAAAACCTGCCCTTGGGGCACAGAATGGGAGTAGCAATATTGACTTGGTCCTATAGGGAGCCCCTTTACCCTTTAGCATATTTGATCTTCATAAGGATCTCGTACAAAGGACCATAAAGAAACAGCCAAGCATGGATGGCTTCTGCCTCTAAATAGGGTTGAATTCAACCCCGGAAGTGACTGACTGTAACAGCTAAGTTTAGTGAGAGCTGCTACTTAACTTGTACCTCCCTCTTGGTTTGTTAAAGTCCCATTCTCAAATTAGAAGTGCTGTTGAGTTAGGGGGCTGGGTCAGAGGTGAGCTCATCCTTTCACATTATGAAGTTGTTCATTTAAAGTATGCCCATGTTAGAGCTCTCTGTAAGAAACAAGCGTCCATCCAAGTTTGTTCATTACTTGGTGAGGTGTGAGTTTCCTTTTCAGGGCCAACATGTTATTGGAGGAAGGCAGTTCCTACTTCGCCCACTTATTTCTGTCATGAGAGACAGATGTGAGGTGTCACTTGGCACCTCAAGGCAGCTCCAAAATTACAGACAGATTCCAGAAGGAAACGGTCAGTCTCTATGGGGGTCACCTTAGGTCTCCAAAACTTATTAAACGACATTACAAGTAAGCCTTGGCAAATAGGATGAGGGAGTCTGGCCAGTGAGGACAGACAGAAGCCCAGGGGCATGGACGCACACAGGATGGAAGTGGAGACATGACAACAGGTGGCAGTGACGACAGAGCTGAGATCCCTGGAAAGAGAATGAACAGTCCCAGTTAGCATTGCAGAACACTTCCGCGAACATGGTCCTCCTTTATCCTTGGCAGCCCCGAGTGATAAGACAGAATTATACCCATTTTACAGATAAAGATCCTAAGGTCTAGCAAGGTCATGGAGCAACACATAGCCAAGCCGTGCTTCTCACACCAGGGCTTAGTGGGTGTACAACTGATGTTTGCGGAATACAAGTAGAGAGTGTGCATTTGATAGCACTTTTTAAATGATGGGAAATGGATATTTTTGTGTAGTCTTAAGTATATCCCCACAAGATGCCTGCTAATTACAAAAGGGCCCTTTACAACAGAGAAACTTGGCAGACTTGGTAGAACAAGTATTCGACGTTAATATCACCAGTAATAATCATGTTGACAGAATGTAGCCCCTGAATGATGTACTAAGAAGGGTGCAACATCGCTTGGTGGTATTCTTGCCAAAAATGCATAATCTTGATCTAATCACAAGAAAACGTCAGACATCCAAATTGAGGGATATTTTATAAAATGACTTACCAGCACTCTTCAGTGTCCAGGTTATAAGAGAAAAGAGAGATTGAGGAAGTGTCACAGATTGGAGGAGATTAAAAAGACATAATGACTAAATGCAATGCAGGATTCTGGTTTAGATCAAAAGGAAAACTGGCAAAATTCAAACAAGGCCCGTAGGTTAATAGTATTATTATATGGGGAGCCTGGGTGACTCAGTGGGTTAAAGCCTCTGCCTTCGGCTCCGGTCATGATCTCAGGGTCCTGGGATCGAGCCCCGCATCAGGCTCTCTGCTCAGCGGGGAGCCTGCTTCCCCCTCTCTCTCTGCCTGTCTCTCTGCCTACTTGTGATCTCTCTGTCAAATAAATAAATAAAATCTTTAAAAAATAGTATTATTATATTAGTGTTAATTTCCTGGTTCTGATCATGGTACTACAGTTGTGTAAGATTAACATCTTACTTACATCTTACTCGGGGAAACCAGGTGAGGATTACAGAAGGTGAAGATTTTAGCAGAACTCTGAACTATTTTGCAACTTTCTGTGAGTCTAAAATAATTTCATAATAAAACGCTTTATGGATTTGATATATGAATTATATCTCAATTTTAAAAAATAATACAAATCTTGACAAAGTAAAGCATGAATATGTAGCTTCTTCAGATGACTTCTTACCAGTTCTTATTTTTCTCTTTTAATTTGAGATGGCATTTAGAATCTCTGTACCGTCCATATATTCTTTGCTCAAAAGCCATGTGTTTCAAGGTCTTCTCGATCTCCACAGCTAGAAGTTATGTTTTCTTCCACTGAACTCCAGTGATACTTTATCTGCCCCTTTATTAGGGCATTTATCATCTCCATAATGGACAATTACGGTATTTTCACCTAGTCCTCTTGCCTGGCTCTTCTTTCCCCTTTCAACTCCAACCACGACTTTCTCATGGGAGCCGCCATGTTTTTATAGATCCATTCCCAAGCCACAGTTGATTGGTCCAGGGGTGGACATCTGACTCAATTGGGCCAATCAGACACTTTCCCGGATGTCCCCCCCTCCCCACCCCCCGGAACTGAGCGGTTAATTGGTCTGTCTGTGTGGCCGGTGCCGGGAGTTGTGAAACATGGAAGCTGTTAGCCATCATCTTCTCTGCTACGTGGGGGCACGCTGTCTGCCACTAGCGAGGGAGGACAGATAACACAGAGAGCAGCAGAGAGTGAAATCTAGAGGGACTGATTCTGTTCGTTTTTGGAGTTTTCTGTTCTTGCCAGGTGTAGGTTGGTCAGTTGACCCTACTGTCTCCTACATAATCCCCAGAATCCAATCTCCCGATAAAATCTCCTCCCAATAAATCTTTATTAAGGTAGCCAGGATAGTTTTATGTAGCTCTCAACCCGAAGACACTCAAAGAATATAGCCACTCTGAATTATTTCCCTAAATGTTTTCTCTCTCCCACTCATCTGGAGATTGCCGAATGCCCACTGAGATACGGTTTTCACAGGCCTGCCGCTAGGGAGAAAACTAGAACCCATGTGATGAGTTATAAAGGTAATTGTTTTTAATTGCTAAATTCTGAGATTAGTCCTTATTAAATTTTATGTTGACAGTAGAAAGCAATGCTTTGTTTTTCCTTTTCTTTAGTGCTCTTTGACAGATAACAAAATGTTGCCCCATTTCCGTAGAACACTTCACTGGCATGTCAAATCCCAGAGTCTGGGAAGCACTGGCCAGGTAAGGAGTCCTCTGGCCCAGAGCCCTCACCTAGCTCTCTGAGCAGGCTCCTGATACGCTGGGGCAGGACGTACTTCGGAAATGAATGAGATGAGCTAATGGGTCTAGAGAGCTCTTCTGGTCTCCTGCCTATCTCTCAGGCATGATCCGGATTCAGAAATGTTATAGCTTGTTCGTTCACTTCATTCTTTTATGATTTTCAAATCAGGACAGATTTCTTTATCTATTTGCAAAATGCTCCCCTCATCCCACCTGACCTTTCCTTTCCAGTAGACCTCGGATTAATTTTCTCTTTTGTCCTGAGGGCCAACAAGGGGCAGCTTGATGGGGAGGAGGGACGAAAACTCTCCTCTCAGAATGTGGAGGGTCAGCTCACTGTGGTGGGGAGGGAGCACCGGAAGGGGAGTCAGATAGCATTGCAGTCCAACTCTGCTTTCCCCTCTGGCTGCTGGCTAACTCCCAGCAACTCGCTCTCTTTCTCCAGGCCTCAGTTTTCCCATCTGTAAAATGGGGGTGCTGTCTAGCCTATCTTCCACATGCGGCTCTTATGAGGGGCTGAGTAAGGCTTTGGCAGCAATTTGGAAACTGGAAGCAGGGAGAGAGGGAGGCCAGGAATTGTTTTAGAGGGGGCAGTTGGGGGCATTTGAGTAGGAAATGATGACATTTTCGAAATGGGAATGTGGGGAGGTCGCTAATAGCAGGTCCTAGCTATTCCTGGTTATGTCTCTTACTTGCAGGTGACTTCATTTCTGTGTGCTCAGATTCCTCATCCAGAGAGAGCCAGGTCCCATGGTCGGGATGTCACACTGGGCACTGAAGTGCCCAGAGGGCTGCTTGGGGGGAGAGAGGCGCTCCAGTTGAGGGGACCGCTGCAAAGGCTTGGGGTTAGGAATTATTGTGGATTGCGTGAGAAACACTGGGTTCACGTGATGTGTTTCCTGGGTACAATGATAATGCTCCTCTATCATGACAAGAAGGAAACAAGATGATGCAGGTAGAGCAAACTCAGTCGTGGTGCTTGTCCTCGCTGCTGGTGTTTTATCTTAGCTGTGAAGGAAACAGAGTTTCCGAGAGGTGATATTGCTGGCCCAGCCACACAGCTCTTGGAGTCAGGCAGGATTTGAATCCACTTCTTGACTCTAGAGGCCAGGCTCTGAGCCACTGTGTTCCATACAGTCACCCCTTTGTGGGGCCTCTGCTCCCGACCCCAGTTGCCTGCCTGACTCAGCAATGGTGGGTGGCCTTGCTCCTGTGCGTGGGCAGCTGGGCCCGTAAGAAGCTTCGCAGTTCCTTTAAAACCAAATATGGCCAGACCGGTCCCTCTGAGGCCTGACCCCCAGGCTGGGCTTGCTGCTGCCTGCTCATCTGGGTGGTGGAGCCTTATTCCCGATACAACCTCTTGGCGCTGCCCCAAAGGACTCTGGGAGAGCCTCTGTTCAGATCCCCTTCCTTGTGGGATCTTGTTGAGCAAGTTACTGAAGGAGAACATGTGAGACCAGTGTCTCACCCATGCTGTAGTAATTCCTAGCTCCAAGCCTTTGCTCATGCAGTCCCCTCCACCTGGGCCAGCTCACCAGCTCTTGTGTGTTCTTTGGTGCCCAGTGTGAGGTATCCGGAAGAGGTACTTCCTGACTGTGTGGCCTGGAGCAAGACATTCATCGCACCCATCCACCCACCCATCCAACCACCCATCCATCTATCTCTCCATCTCTCCCTCTCTTCCTTCTCTCCTCCCTCCCTCTCTCCCTCCCTCCTTTCCTTCCTTCCTTCCATTCAGTGGGTTCTGACCTGTGCCAGCCATTTTATGTGCCGGTCTCTCCTTGCAGACTAGAAGCCTCTTGAGGATTGCAGACCAGGCGCTAGAAGATAATTATTCAACCACTATCCATGGCCCAAGGCTTGTCTCCACTACAGTCCTGGTGAAGCTCTTATTATCACCTCCATCTCACGTTGGGAAGACTGACACAGAGAGGGGAAGTCCAAAGGATGCCCAGCAGAGAGGAGCAGAGCTGAGATTTGTCCCCGATCTGTTGGACTCCAGAGGCAGTAGGACCCAACTCCTAATGAAGGGACAGGTCATGATGAGGATCAGGTCTTTGGGGGGGGGGGGTGGGGACTAGGACCACTTCTTCAGTTCTTTCTGTTTTTTTAATAACATTTTTAAAAAATAGGGGCACCTGGGTAGCTCAGTGGATTAAAGCCTCTGCCTTTGGCTCGGGTCATGGTCTCAGGGTCCTGGGATCGATCCCCACATCGGGCTCTCTGCTCAGCGGGGAGCCTGCTTCCCACCCCCCCCCCCAACTGCCTGACTCTCTGCCTGCTTGCGATCTCTCTCTGTCAAATAAATAAATAAAATCTTTAAAAAATATATATTTTATTTATTTGACACAGAGAGAGAGAGAGCACAAGCAGGGGGAGCGGCAGGCAGAAGGAGAGAGAGAAGCAGCCTTCCTCCTGAGCAAGGAGCATGATGTGGGACTTGAACCCAGGACCCTAGAATCATGACCTGAGCCAAAGGCAGATGCCTAACCAACTGAGCCACCCAGGTGTCCCTCTCCTTCAGTTCTTAGCTTCTGAGTAGTCTCCTTAACCCAGAGCCTTTCTTTTCTTTTCTTCTTCTTTTTTTTTTTTTTAAAGATTTTATTTATTTATTTATTAGGAAAGAGAGAGAGTGAGAGAGAGCATGAGAAGGGAGAAGGTCAGAGTGAGACGCGGACTCCCCATGGAGCTGGGAGCCCAGATGTGGGACTCGATCCCGGAACTCCGGGATCATGACCTGAGCCGAAGGCAGTTGCCTAACCAACTGCGCCACCCAGGCGCCCTTCTTCTTTTTTTTTTTTTTTAAAGATTTTATATATCTATCTGACACAGAGAGAGAGATCACAAGTAGGCAGAGAGGCAGGCAGAGAGAGAGGGGGAAGCAGGCTCCCCACTGAGCAGAGAGCCCGATGTGGGGCTCGATCCCAGGACCCTGAGATCATGACCCGAGCCGAAGGCAGAGGCTTTAACCCACTGAGCAACCCAGAGCCTTTCTGAGACAGCTGTCCCTCGCTTACTTTCCCTACTCCAGCCCCTCTGTAACTGGAGCTGACACTTGCCGGGGTGGCTGGAGAGGATTTATTCTTTCCCTGGCTCCCCTTTCTGAGCTTTGAGAGGGTCTGTCCCATGTCATAACCGGCAAAGTCCTCCTCAAGGTCACTGGCATCCTCACCTCGGCCCCACAGGGAACGGCAAAGCAGGGAGGATCTTCCCCATGGTTCGAACAGGGGTACTGAGACCTCTGCACTGGTCACATGCCACATCAGGGGGTGGCTTGGCTCCTAGGAGCAGAGCATGGAATTAGCTGCTAGATCTTTCTTGAAGCCATGGCATGAAGTATTTAGAGCACAGCAGATCCCAGCTCTGGTCCTCGCTAGCTGTGCAGCCTTGGGAGAGTGACTTTGCCTTTCTGAACCTATTCTTTTCCTCCGACAAATGGGGACAGTGCTAGGACCCATTTGAGAGATGCTGGGAGGGTGAAATAAGATAATGCTTGAGAAGCACTTAGCACAGCACCTGGAACACAGTGGGTGCTCAGACAACGAGGTTGTCATTGCGCTCAGTGTCTAACATAGAACGTCAGGTCAAGCCAAGGCTAACTTACTAACATTCCTTTAGCGCTACTCTGTGCCAAGCACATCCAGCAGGACATCGTCCCTATAACTCGGCGCCATTTCACAGATGAGGTAACTGAGGCTCAGAGAGGGAAAGTGACTTGCCCTCCCTCTCTTTCCAGTCAGAGGAAGAGTCTGGGTCTGGACTCAGATCTGTGTCTATACCCTCAGCTCTGGTCTACTCCGCTGGCTTCTCCAGCCTTACCATGCCAAGGCCTGGAGAGGACGAGGGAGGTACTCAGGTCTCCACAGCAGCTGGGAGCAAGTCAGACCACACCGCGGAAGCCTCTTCCGTCCTGACAGCTCTGCACAGGTCTAGATCATTCTCCAATTTTAGGATTAAGATGGGAGCTGACTGCCACGGTCACAGTCCTCAGAAGGGTCCCGGAATCTGGTCCACAGTCTCAGGCCAGCCAGCAGATCTCAGCTTCCCCAGATACCCCCCCTCGGCCCCCCATTCCACCCCGTGACCACCCCTTCCCCACCTCCAGCTTTCTGCATGCTCCCCCTTGTTTTCAATCCGCTGAACCTTCTGCCAAAGAAAACTCTTCAATGCCCGCAAACCGGCCAGCCAGCCGGGGAGGAGGCCGGCCTGGAATGTCGGAGGGGGGTCACCAAGCTGTTTGTGAACGGGGCAGCAGAGAAATGTGAGCAGCTACCTTTTTTGGGGAAAGTCAGAACTCCTGTGGGAAAGGATCAAGGCTTGGGCCTCAGTTTCCCCACAATCACCACCGCAGCATTTGTGGGACTAGGAGTAACTCCGGCTGTTGATTCAATAGCTCTTGGGTGACTGCTGGGTGCCAGGCACTGAGCTGGCCGTTTGGGACCCAAGCCGGGACAGCGCTGAGCCCTGTCCTCAGGGGTGACTTTTCAGCAGAAGGCAGGCAGTCCTTCAGCAAGTCTCCCGATGAGCGAGCGACAGCTGCCCCTGGCCCATAACCCCTGATCAACACTCTTGGGGCTTGATGGGTTTTCAGAACTCAGAATTTTGGGGGCTTTAAAAGGTGATGCAGCGGGGACTGGGCCCACCCACTTCCAGTCAAATCTATGAATATTGCTGTAGTGAGAAGTGTGAGTATTGAGTTGAAGTAGGGTCAGTAAAGGCTTTGCCCAGGCCCCAGTCCATTGAGGTCAGGTTTTGCTTCCACATGAGAGTTTTCCTCAAATACCCAGAAAAGCCCTTGGTTGTCTGGGCTTTGGGGACTGTTAGAGTTGAGGACAAGGAACTGAAGCCCTGATCCATCATCCCATTTCCTCTGATGAGAAAACTGAGACTCAGGGCTGAGGAGTCCCCCACGCAAGGCCCTGGAGCCAGCAAATGGTTGGTAGGATTGCAGGACTCCAAGCTCAGAGCTTGTCCCGGACAGAGCCCCTGAATGGGGGAGAAGCAGGGGCTGAGTAGAGAAGGCTCTTGAGCCGAATCTTGGCGGCCCACCAGCCGGTTCTGCCAGGAAGGAGTTAAGAGCACCCTGGGCTTCCGCCAGACCTCTGCACAGGGCTCCTCCTCACAGGGCCTGCCTGTCTGGGGCCTGTTTACCAGGCGGCGCTTGCATCACCGGCCTCAACGGTGCAGTGCAAACACACTCACATTCTTGGATCATGAGAAATGCACAATCGTGATGACATCATGCCCAGAGAGAAGATTCGCGCCAGCCTTCCTCCTGCCCACAGTCAGAGCTGTTTAATGAGCACTCAACTGGAACTCTCTTGTCTTCTTGTGAAATCCAACTGGAGAAACTTATGGGTGGGGGGTGATGGGGGTTGGAGTGAGTGTGTGCGTGTTTTAAGGGCTAAAAATAGCCCATCTGGGACTCCTTTTGGGGTATTTGTGAGTATCAGCGCACCACTGTTTATATTAAATCCATGTCACACTGGACATTTTTGTCTGAATTTGGCCTGGAGACGGGATGAGAGAAACCACCCATGTCTTTTTGTTCCCTGTAGTTTTTCCTTTTGGGAGGGAGGGAGACCCGTAGGCCAAGTAAATGGGCCCTTGGAGACATTTAGACCAACGCTCATTATAAAGCCAAGGCAAGGGAGGCCCAGAGAGGGGAGGGCCTTGCCTGAGGTCACACAGAGAGGCTCCAAGTTCCCACACCACGCATGCGTGCGCATTTGGCAACACTGCCCTCAGCCCTCACTTCTGCTTCATGAGTTGGTTTTTCAGGGTATTGGGAAGAGAGATGCCTCTAGCTAGAGCTTCCTGGGTATCTTTTGAGATCAGAGTGGAGGCAGTGATGGTGGTGGTGGATATGGAAGTGGCTGGGGAGAAGAGGAGGGCAATTGGGACCACAGGAGACCTCAACCTCACTCCCCTGCACTTCCCACCCCCCCCCCCAAAAGAACTTAGGCTAGGCCCTCCCAGGCTTCATCTCCCGCTTTCTCAGAAGGGCCATCCCCTCACTGGCCTCCTTCTATGATGATTGAAGACTTACTTCCCACCAAGGGGTGCTAGATTTGTAACAATTGAAAACAGAAGACACCCCGCTAAATTTGACTTTCAGATAAACAACAAAAAATGTTTTTGTATAAATATGTCTCATGCAATATCCGAGCATCTGACAACCCTAATCCCCTTCATCTTTATCGTCCCCATTGTGGCAGATACGGTGTCTCCCCATCAGCCTTCTGTCTCCTTCCTCATTAACTGAACCCTGATGTTGTCTGGGTGACATTGTGTCCCAGGCGATGAGTCAATCATGATTAGTCTACGCTCATCATGACAATCCTGTTCTCCTGTGCCTTCCCAGACTCCTTTGCAGTCAGGAATGATCTAGTGGCTTTAAAATATGTCTGTAAATTTTTTGACACCTTCCTTTTGAAAAGGCAGAAACTCATTCCTGCAACCTTGAACGTAGGCTAGACCTAGTGACTCATTTCAAAGAGTAGCTTCTAAGGGTAGGTCATAAAAACCATTGTCGCTTCTGCCTAACTCTCGAAGATTACTCACTCTGGGGGAAACGAGCCGCCATATCTTGAGGACACTCAACGGCCCTGTGGAGAGGCCCACATGGGAGGAACTAAGTCCTCCTGCTAGTACCCAGCACCAACATGCCAGGAACGTGAGTGAGACAACCTTAAAAGTGACTTCAGCCCCAGTCAAGCCTTTGAATGATTGTAGCGTGGGCCACCATTTTGACTGCAGCACGGGCCAGAGATACCTTTGCATGAATTATATTTTTTAGGATTTTCTTTTATTTTTTAATTTGTTTTTAAGATTTTGTTTTCTCCCCAAATATGTTTATTTTAATTTTTCAGTGTTACAAGATTGATTGTTCATGCACCACACCCAGTGCTCCATGCAATACGTGCCCTTCTCAACACCCACCACCAGGCTCGCCCACTCCCCCAACCCCCTCCCCTCCAAAACCCTCAGTTTGTTGCTCAGAGTCCACAGTCTCTCCTGGTTCATCACCCCCTCCGATTTCCCCCCATTCACACTTCCCTTTCCTTTCACGATGCCCTCCTTGATTTTCTTTATACTCCACACGTAAGTGAGATCATAAGATAATTGACTCTCTCTGCTTGACTTATTTCACTCCGAATAATCTCTTCTAGTCCTGTCCATGTTGATACAAAAGTTGGATATTCATCCTTTCTGATGGAGGCATAATATTCCATTGTATAGATGTACCACATCTTCCTTATCCATTCAGTAAGATTTTATTTTTAAGTAATCTCTACACCCAATGTGGGGCTTGAACTTACAACCCCGAGATCAAGAGTTGTATACTCTACTGACTGAGCCAGCCAGGCGCCCATGTAGTAATCATATTTTTAATTTTCCATATTTTATGATGTTTAAGTATCTTTGGTGAGCCTTGCTGGCTGGGAAAAGACTGCCTTTCCCGGTTAGGGCTAGTCAATTTCTAGAGACAGTAAACAACCTGTTGGTGAGCCCCCCTTTCATATACAAACCAACTAACTAATCCCGAGTCCATACCCCCAGCCACCTCCTTATCTAACTCACACCAAGCCAATATTTCCCTTGACCTAGATCATTCTAGTGCCAAGTACTGGACAACTAGGGACAGCCCCCGTACCCCAAAGTCCACTGAAATTATCCAAAGCATCAAAACATTACCCTGCCACGCCCTGCTTTTCCCACAGAAACCCTGATGAAAGTTGTGGCCTTGGCCTTCTCTTGCTTCTTTCTGCCTTCTGGCTGACAGTGATGCTTTCTGCATGGCACGTGGTGCCTCTTGTGTCTCGGAGGACAGTGAGTAATGGTAAACTTTGCTTTTTGTGGCATTGAACTTTCCATGTCGTCATGTAGTCATCTTGATAAATTAAGACTGAGACACAAATCACCCCTGAGAGATCCTGACCCAGAGCCACCTAACTACGCCGTCTCTAGCTGACCCACAGTAACCGAGAGATAGTAAAATGTTTATTGCAGTGTTGAGCAACTGGGTTTTGGGTAATTTGTTTCCCAACAATGGGTAACTAACATGAACAGTCATGTGACCTAGATCTGACTAGGGAAACATAAGGAAAACTAGGCTGGGGTGCTTCCAGGAAGCTTTCTTCATAAAAGGATCAGAAAGGAAAGGAGAGCGGAGGGCTATCACCCTCCTTGAACAAAGATGATACTTCAAGAAGGGACAGCCATCTGGGGACCTGGAGGCACTGAAAATAAGGGTACAGGAATGAAAAAGTAGAAAGCACCTCTGTCCTTTATTTTTATTGATTCTAAATTTGATTATTTTTATTAAAATTGTTTATTTATGTATTTGACAGAGAGAGACAGTGAGAGAGGGAACATAAGCAGGGGGAGTGGGAGAGGGAGAAGCAGGCTCCCTGCCAAGCAAGGAGCCCGATGCGGGGCTCGATCCCAGGACCCTGAGACCATGACCTGAGCCAAATGCAGACACTTAATGACTGAGCCACCCAGGTGCCCCTATTTTTACTTATTTTTTTTTAAAGATTTATTTCTTGGGGCACCTGGGTGGTTTAGTCAATTAGACATCTGCTTTAGGCTCAGGTCATGATCCCAGGGTCCTGGGATCGAGCCCTGCATTGGTCTCCCTGCTCAGTGAGGCCTGCTTCTCCCTCTCCCTCTGCTGCTCCCGCTGCTTTGTTCTCTCTTTCTCTGTCAAATAAAGAAATACAATCTAAAAAAAAAAAAGATTTATTTATTTATTGTGGAGAGAGAGAGTGCATGCATGCATGAGTTTGGGGAGGGGCAGAGGGAGAGAAGCCCAAGCAGACCCCGGGCTGAATGTGGAGCCCAACGCAGGGCTTGATTTCAGGACCCTTGATTTCAGGACCCTGAGCTCGTGATCTGAGCAGAAATCAAGAGTCCAATGCACCACCCAGGTGCCCCACACTGTGTCTTGATAACATCATTAGGCAGGTGGACTAATCTGGTGACCACCTGCGTTGAGTTTTGCTGACGAGCAAACACTCAATGTGTTTACCGGTTAAGCTACTGTACCCTGCATCTTGCCGCTTCGCGCGTTCCTAACCAATACAATCAGTGTGCACAATAGCATCTCACTGAACTGGAGTAACTTGTGCAGTGAATGACTTCATTTATCTACAATCTGGACTAAAGTGGAAGGGCCAACTGAGCACCAAAACCAATAGCACAATGTCCATAACAAGCACCTTACTCTTAGGTAAGCGGTGCTTGGCCTTCACTCACAGCCTTTTAACTTTTACTTTAGACACAATTCTAATGAGCATTCCGAAAGTGTCTTCCCAGGCAGAGTAGCTTAGAAATGCAATTCAATTCAATAATCAAGCATTTGCTATTGTGCAAAGCACTGTGGGAGGCCCTGCTTGACACTGGGTATCTGTAAGTTAGTTTTTTGGGGGTTTTTTTAAGATTTTATTTACTTATTTGACAGAGAGAGAGAGAGAGAGAGAGATCACAAGTAGGCAGAGAGGCAGGCAGAGAGGGTGGGGGAAGCAGGCTCCCCACTGAGCAGAGAGCCCGATGTGGGGCTCTATCCCAGGACCCGGAGATCATGACTTGAGCTGAAGGCAGAGGCTTAACCCACTGAGCCACCCAGGCGCCCCCGTAAGTGAGTTTTTAAGAAAGAGCAACATGATCCGATTGGCCCAGCAACTTGGGCTTCACGGTGGTGATCAGAACAAGCCTGGAAAAAGGAAAAGAGGAAAGTTGCTGGCGAATGCCAGTTTATTCACAAAATATATATTTCAGAGTATTTTTCCATGGAAAATTCCATCAACAGGATAAATCACTCTAACTCTTCTTAATTGTTGCTAGTACTGGTTTCCAAAATACCCAAAATACTTGTATGCTTCAACTTTCTGAATCCCTTAAAAGTTTTCACCAGGAAGATCCTGTGCCAGGCCTGGATCTGGGTTCAGAGGGGATGCAGGAGTGGCAGTTCTGAGCTATCCCGATGCACAGTTATTTCACCTGTATAGAAATGGGAATTCATGGCCCAGGAACAGCCCAGAGTGACTCGGCGACCTAATGGCAGAGTAAGGACTGGAACCCAGAACTCTGAACTAGTCCTTTCTCCAGGCAGTGAGGGAGGGACCACCAGTCCCCTCAAAGCACCCGAAGATTCCCTCTCCTGACGAGGAGGGGTCTTCACCCAGTGCTGCCAACTCCCCGGAACCCAGGTCAGGAAGCTCTGCCTGCCCAGGATTTCCTGAGTGTGGGAACGAAACAGAATAAGCAGATAAATCCTCCAATGCTTATTTTTAAGAGCTTGAGGCCCTCTCCCTGGCCTCGACGCCTTGGCCAAGGGGACCAATCCATTGAAATGTGTTTTATGTGTTTCTAAAAGTAATTTAGAAGGCTGACTGTGCACCCATGAAGCCCAAGACTGGACAGGACGATGGAGGAGAGTATGGGTCCTTGTTCTTATGCTTGGCGCGCTGCCTTGGTTTGGGTCCCCCAGAAGCCGACCCTAAGACAAATACCTAAGTGTCAATCATCTTTCTGGGAAGCAAATCCCTGCAGGGGAGTGGGGAAGCAGGACAGGGAATGGAAGTCAGGCAGTAAGGGAAGCATTGCCAAGGTATTACCAGGGTGGACAACCAGACCTCAGCCCTCCTAGGGACCTCTCAGAGACAGTGTCGGAGCACACCTCAGTCATCCCAACCAACTGGGGGTGTCTATCCACCAATTTTCTTTCTTTAAAATTTTACTTATTTATTTGACAGAGAGAAAGAGCACAAGCAGAGAGAGCAGCAGGCAGAGGGACAAGCAGACTCCGCAGCGAGCGAGGAGCCCGATGCGGGGCTCGATCCCGGGACGCCAGGATTGTGACCCGAGCTGAAGGCAGACACTTAACTAAGTGAGCCACCCAGGTGCTCTATCTACCAATTTTCTACCCTTCGATGGTCCAGGGCTCTTCTGGGGGTGCCATGATTCGGCAGCTTACCCGCGTGTAGGCACAAACTCACTCCTGAGGCTAGACTCACGCTGTCAGGCGGTTATAGGATTCACGGCGAGAGGCTTGTGGTGGGGACATGTGACTGTCAGTGGGACATGAGCAGGGTCTGTTCCAGGAGTTGACCGCTAGTTGGTTTTACATTCACAGGAGAAGGTGGACACAGGCCCAGGAGATGCGTCTCTCCCTTCCTGGGGGAGGATGTGGAGGGCGTGTACGCAGCAACCACGGGGGCTTTTTCCTCCATCACCCCTTTCTTCTCGTGTTGGGGAGCCACTCTTCTGTGACAGCGCACGTGTCTATGTTTTCCTCTTTGACACTCTGCTAGACCTCATTTCCCAGCCTCCCTTGTAGTTAGAAGTGGGCTAATCCCAGACAATGAAATGTGAGCGGAAGAGCTGTGTGCCTCCTCCAGACTGGGGCAAAACAAAAACAAAAACAAAACAGCCCTCCCTATACGGGGTTTTTTCTTACTTTCACCCATGGGCAAAGGCCGCGGGGTAGGAAAGAGGAACCCAAAGCGAGTTAGTGGTCCTGGGAGTAACAAGCGAGGGAGAGTGGCGTGAGAGGAAGGTGCATGATCGTGACACAAGATTCGTGGGTTTGTGGGAGGTATTTGAGGGGTTTGGGCCAGACACAGCCTTGGCACCCTCCCCTGTCTCCCTGGGGCAAAGCATCAGTTGAAGAAACCAGATTGTAACCAGGAGGGGCTGGTTACTGAACCTAGAAACTCAGAATTTGTGTGCAGCTTGGATAGTTGTGGAGGGCAGTGGGCCCCCCGCCTGGAGTCCTCCATCTCAGAGTCAGGGGCCCCTGCGCCTCCCAGTGGAGGAAGGGCTTTGGGGTGTTCCAGTCCCAGCCCAGCCTCACCTCAGGGGATCATTCCCAGGTCACCCAGCCTGAATCTAAGTGAAGACTTGAAATCAGGTGGCCCAGACCCTTTCTTGGGCTGCGTTCCTTTCATGCTACACAAATGACTCTCCAATACCAGAGCCACAGGCTTGCCTTGTGGGCTAGCCTGGGAACCTCACCCCCATTGTTTTGTTAAACTTCAAGTAACTGACTTAACTAATGGAGTGTTGGGACCAGAGCTGCTTGCCTGACCTCCGGGGCTGCTTTTCGCCTGCCCCACCCCCTCCCCCGGAGCAGTGTCCTCTCGGGAAATGCAGCTGACCCAGCTGCATCCGTGGGAAGGCCTGGCCCCCGCACCTCACCCTCCTAGCCCTGCCGAGGCCTCAGGAAATGACCCTCTTAGCAGCCACGAGCTGCGAGCTAGAGGACAATGACAGAGGGACGGAAGCCTGTTTGTCTCAGCTAACTTGTCCCCTTGGGCCGATGCCAGTTGCTGGAAACACAAAACTGAAGATTCAGTGGGAAAATATATTTAAAAAAAACACAAACAACCCTGTGGGCTTTAGCCAACTTCTGAGGCTCTGAGGGGTTTTGTTTTCTTTAACTGTGTGTGTGTGTGTGTTTAAAACATAGATAAGGTCAGAGAATCAAAGAATCTAGGGTTTGGGAGATCAGCGGTCCCACCCAAGCTGTAGGCCCCCCTGGGCATCTGTCTTGATGTGGCTGGGCCCCACCCTCCACACCACTGTTAATCCCAGCGCTGGGCTCGCCCCCCCCCCCCCCCACCTCCACCTACCACCTAGAGGCCCAAGGGCTTTTCTCAAATCTGAAACTAGTCACCCCTTCTAGGCCAGCTCTGTCCCCATTCAAATGCCTCCAAGGGCTTCCTGACCACCCTCTTTGAAATAGCACCTCTCTGTTCTCTCTCAAAACACTCATGGGGCACTGAACCCCATCTGATCTGGCTTGTTTCCCTGTGCCCGGTGCATAGTAGGTACTACTCAGTAAACGTTTGTGGACTGACTCAATGTTTTTCAGCGGTAGGTAGCTACATTCAGATCAGAGTTGGCTCAGAGAATCTGGTTTTTACTGAATTGCAACGCATGTCGTTATTGGCTACAAACCGTGCCAGGGCCAGGAGGTGAATCAGTCAGGAACTCCACTCATTTGTTCATTCATTTGGAGGGTAGAGCCCTGAGTAGGTAGTGATCTGGGCCTGGGGGAGGGGGCGGTGCTGAGAACAGCAGGAAAGCTTCATGGCAGAGGGGATTTGAGGTGGGTTTTCCATCAAAAGAGAAGCCAGATGGGACGGAGGACTGTCCAACTTGAAGGAACTGTCTGGCTTGGAAAGTGTGAACATGAATGTGTTTAGAAAAGGAAGAGAGCCATGGAGTGTGGAATTTAATTTATTCCCACTCGGGACTGCCAGGGAAGGCAGACACGTGGTTTTATCGGTGGCTGCAGCGGGGACACTCCACTTTGTTCGCTAAAGCAATGGAGGGATGAAAGTGCAGGGCTGAGGTAGAGGGGCAGTGAAGCAGTTCTGTCGCCCTGAGGGCCTTGAAGGGCATGCTAAGCAGTCTGGGTTTTCATCTAGAGGCAACAGAGTTGAAGAGAGAGAATGATTCTGAGAAGCCTCTTTTAAGATCCTGAATGTCCCTGGCTTCAGAATTCAGTCTCCAGTGATGCAGACTACCGTGAGAAGCTTCTGGAAAATTCAGTCGCCTGGGACCCAGCCTGGGAGAGTCTGGTTCTCTGTAAGTTGGAGTTGGGGCCTGGTCACTTGCATTTTTACAAACTTTCCAAACGTTCTCATCATTCGCCGGGTTTGGTGACCACGGAGGCTCTGAGAGGCAAAGGCGGCAGGACAGGGGCAGAAGAAGAGGGGGTGTTTGAACCAGGCCCATGTGGCCCTCCGTGTTGAGTCACTTCATCTTCAGCCTCCCACTGGACTAGCTCCTTTCTCCAGTTTTCTTTTCCCCTGGATGCAAGCAAGCATCTGGGCCACGGCTGAGGCTGTCGGCCCGGTTCTCCCTTCCCCTCCCCACCCCCAGCCTCAAAGGTCAGGTACCTCCCAGCCTTCCGCAGGCATGTCCATTTATGGTTCTGTTGTTCCAAAATGTGGCCAAATTTATAAACTCCCCCTTCCCGGAGACACGAAACAATTTGCGCAGAGTACAGCGCGGGGGCAGAGCTGGGAGCTTCATCTGGGGCCTGGACTCCAGCCCGGGCCAGAGCCCAACGAGCTCTGGCCTTGGACGGGCCTCAGTCCCTCCCTGGGCCTCAGTTTCTCCACCTACAGAGCAGAGGAACCAGACTAGATCATCCCTGAAGTCCTTCTTAAGTTTAGACATATCCAATTAATTCCTTACAAATGCCAATTCTTAAATCCCCGGGCTCAATCATTGTAAAAGGGCTGGCAGATGGACTGCAGCCTCTATGCTTTTTTGCATAGCTTCTTTTCTTTCTTGCAGGCTTGCTTGGGTTTTTTAACTAAAAAAATTACCCAAGGAATCAATTTCCATGGTAAAATAGAAGTCCCCCTCACCTGCTCCCCACTACTATACTCCTCCCCAGAAATATCGATTGTCAAAAGTTCGGAGTGGTGCTTTGAAGACAGGATTCTCTTCATTTATGCATGTATTTGTGTTCATATGGGAGAGTTTTTGTGGCATTTATTTCTTATCTACATGAGAATCGTATATATGGGCATCTCACCCTTTTTACTTAAGATCCTATATCCCTCTTGCTCTATCAACTTCTTTTTTAAAAAACTGGTTTGACCGATGTATAATTCACATACTATAAAATTCACCTGTTGTGAGGGTATAGCTCAATGACTTTTGCAAATGTCTAGGGCTGTGTCGATTGGTAATGAGCTCTCTGTCACTGGGGGTAATCAAGTGGAGCCTGACCAATCATTTGGCAGGGACTATCAAGGAGCGCTCAAAATATGATAGGAAACTGGGCTATGTTATTTCTGAGCAGCAGCTTGGCTAAGGGGTTAGAACATTTCCACACACTCCCCACCCCCCTAGAAAGTGCCTTTAGGCCCATTTGCCAGCCCATCGCTCAGCCACAGGCAACCACTGATCTTTCTGTCTCCATAGATTTGCTTCTTCTGGACATTTCCTATAAATAGAATCATACAATCTGCTCTTTTGCATCTGACTTCTTTGCTTAGCATAACTATTCAGAGGTTTTCTTACTAATATTCCATTGTCTAGATATGCTACATCTTGCTTAGCTGTTTGCCAGTTGGTGGACCCTAAGAGCGTGTCCAGTTTGGGGTTATTGTTGGGAATGATATTGTTGTGAATGTTTGCATGCAAGACTTTGTGTGTTCTCATTACTCTTGGGCGGATAGCCTCAATCCTAACCCTTTAAACTGCTGTGGTATCCTACACTGGAAGGATGCACTTGGGTGTAACCAGTCCTCTATCAATGGATGTGTAGATTGTTTTCGAGGTTTTATTCTCACAAACCCGCTGTTTGGAGCTTCTTTACCCATCGATCCTTGGGTGTGTGTGAAAGAAGAGAAATGACTAGGTCACAGAGTGTGTACGTTTTATATTTGCTGAACTGTTGCCAAACCATCCTCCGTGACAGTCCTACCTTCTCTTCAAAGGAACAGAGAATGGTGAGGAAGAGAATCTGCTACAAAGATGTCACCCTGCCCACTGAGCATGAGGGACTGGACAAGGAGGAGAAAGGCCACTTCTGGATAAAAGTCCCCAGGGTGGGGCAGTTACAAGGTAGCTGAGGTCAAGCCGGAGAAAGCAGAGGCTTGTATAGGGACTAGAACCTTTCCTCCCAACTTTCTCCTTTGCAAGCGTATAAGTAATGAGCTCTCTGTCATTGGAGGCATGCAAGTGGAGCCTTGCCAGCATTTGGCAGGGGCTATCAGGGAGCTTGCAAAATTTGATAGGAAACTGGGCTATGTGGCTCCTGAGCAGCAGTTTAGCTAAGGGGTTAAGAATGTGGGCTTAGCTGGCAGGGGCCCCTAGTTCAAACCCTAGCTCTGCCATTTTCTCTTCCTATCAGCCTCCAGGTAACCATGATCCTGACTCCTATCATCACAGATTTATCTTGTCCATTCTAGAACTTCATACGAATGTCACCACATAGAACATTCTCCTGTATCTGGCTTATTTCATTCAACCTTATGTTCATGAATTCCTGAGGTTTTTTTTTTGTTTTTTTTTTTTTAAATCTCCCTCCATCCAGTAGGAGACATTCACCAACATTTGGTCTTTCATTAATTTCTTCCATCACTGAGTCACTCATTCAACAAATATTTCTTGAGTCCTTACTGTGTGGGGCGGGCTGGCCAAACACAGTAACCCATGGTAAAGACTGGTGAACTCTGAGTCTCCCAGGACGTTCTGGTTCCAAACTATTTTGGCTCCAAATTGCGATGGTGACAGCCCTACTCTGAACTACCCCAGTATCAGGTAGAATCCCCAAGAGAGGCCACATAGCTTAGTGGCAAGGGGCTCAGGCTCTGGGATCCATACACATGTACTTAGTAGGTGCTTAGTAAACAGTGGCTGTGACTATTTCCTTGGCACAGAAGCACTGAGAGCCCTCCCCTTTGTCTAATTCTTCACTGGCCCTGAAAGGTAGGTACCATTACAATCTACATTTTACCAATGAGGAAAGGATGCCCAGAGAGGTGAGGTAACTCTCCCGATGTTGCACAGCTGGTGAATGGCTGATTCAAATAAAATTCAAACCCAGACTTGCTGAGTATCAAGTTTGAGCTTCACCTCCTCTATGGGGAATCAGCTGACGCCTCCTCACCCTTCCTTTAAGCTGGAATCACTTTGGACAAAGGTTGTGCACTTTGCCATTTCTTGTTGTCTTTCTTCCACTTTGGGGGGCGGGGTGTCAACCCAGGATGTTTTCCTGGCTTTGGATTTTGTCTGTTTCAGCTTAAAATCATAGTGGAGGGGGTGGGGAGAAGTCCAACTCACCAGGACCAGCTCCTGCCCCTGTCCAGTACCCTGGGCCTAGGTTCTAGATGGTCTCACTGCAATTTGTCCCCCTCTGTCCCGCTTCCTGAGGACTGTCCACCTTTGGGTCCTCCTGGACCCTCACTCTAAGGTTCTATCACGTGATCCCTAACTGCAGCATTTTCCTAAGTAATAGACTTGAGGTTATACATCTGGGCTAGTTGTTACCAACGCCCTGACTCACCCGGCTCAGCTCCGCTTTTTCCTGGGAGTGAATGAGCCTTTCATTTTAACTGCTGGCTTTTAAAGGGCCAGGCACCTATTTTTTCCAACCATGTAAAATCTATTAGAGAAGGGAAAATGTGGTTCAAAGAAGTAGTGAAGTTTTCTCCATGGGAGCACATTTTCCAGAGAAGAAAAGATGTCAATCTTATATACTTGAGCGGCTTTCAAAAAAACATTTTTTTCAGCACATGAACTCTTTTGCAGAGGTTACTGAGGCTGGAGCTCAGTGTACAAATGCTAAAAGTGGAGCTTCTGTGACAGGAGGAGAAGGGGTGGGGTGGCCAAATGGCGCAGGTTCCCTCCCACTCCTTCGCCACTCCACTCCTC
The DNA here is from genome assembly GCA_028533885.1 of Nasua narica. NCBI lineage: Eukaryota > Metazoa > Chordata > Mammalia > Carnivora > Procyonidae > Nasua > Nasua narica. Next base: position 20,660,190 of record CM052808.1, on the reverse strand, counting down.
TGTGAAATTTGCCACTGGGTGGGGAACCCAGTTTGAGAACCTCTGACAGCACCTTGGCCCAGGAGTTGAACCCTGGGTCTGAGCCCCAGGATCATCCTTTTCCCTCAGAAAAGGGAGTGGGCGTCTCCGGACTCAGTTTTCCCATCTGGGAAATAGCACAGTTGTAACTAAATATAAACTGCTTTCTAGTTCCAAGATTCTGCGTCACTGGGGAAAATTTAGTTGAAGCCATAAACTGTTGGAAATATGGACTTTTGGAAAACAGAAACAAAATTCTCTTGTTCGAGGACATCCGGTAACAAACCAAGGGCTATAACTTGGTTTGTGTTTTCTAAGTTTTTTCTAAGTAGAGGTACTGTGGGCCTTCTGCATGCATTGATAGAAAAAGACCAAGAAGTTAGTTTACTTCATTGTTAGAAAGTTGGTGAAGTCAGATCAGTATGCTGTACAGCTTAAACTTGTACAGTTTGACATATTGACAGCTATATGTCAATTACATCTCCATAAAACTGCAAAAAAAATAGGGATAATATTAAAAGTGTCAAAAAAATACTACCCAGGAAAATCACTCCCATAAATCAATGCAAAAAGTCACTATCGTATTACCATATGTTGCAAGGGGAACACTCCAGAAAAAAAAAAAAAAAGAAAGTAGGCTAAAGTTGTCCCTTGTTATCCCATCTGTGTAATTGATTTGTCAGTAATTTCTCTCATGGTCATTATATGAAATGTACTAAGTAACAAAAAGTACTTAGTAACAAAAAACCAACTCACACTAATATAGGCAGTTACTGAACATTAATGCAGACAATTAAAAAAAAAAATCAAACAGGCACATGCAGCTGGGATGCCCAACTGTTCGCTTTGCCTAGCTGTAGTGGTTTCTTGGGACACAGGGCTCTTAGTGCTAACACCAGAAATATCTCAGGCAAACTGGGAGGAACTGGTCACTCACCTGAGGTATAGCAGTTAACACGTGCTAGACATTCTTCCAAACATTTTTCACATGTTAGATTTTTCTTTTCTTTTTTAAAGATTCTATTCATTTATATGACAGAGAGAGATCACAAGTAGGCAGAGAGAGAGGAGGAAGCAGGCTCCCAGCCCAGCAGAGAGCCTGATGCGGGGATCGATCCGGGGACGCTGAGATCGTGACCCGAGCCGAAGGCAGACGCTTTAACCCATTGAGCCACCCAGGCACCCCTAACTTTTTCAATCTGCATCGCAACCCTATAAGGGAGGTCCTATTATGATCTCTATTTTCTAGGTCCTCAGGAGGAAACTAAAACTCAAAGAAGTGAGTGGCTTTTCCAAGGCCACACAATTGGTTGGAGGCGGAGCCAGGATGAAACCCCGCCCAGTATGACTCTGAGGGCCAGAACTGCTAAGGTCACGCCATCTTGCTCCTAAATCGTCTTTGGCGAACCACAGAGCTGTGGCCAGTGTGTGACCAAGACCAGCCAGGCACTCAGAAGACCTAGGCCTGGCTCTCTGTGTAATTTTTTTTTTTTTTTTTAATTTGACAGAGAGAGAGAGAGCACAAGTAGTCAGAGCAGCAGGCAAAGGGAGAGGGAGAAGCAGGCTTCCCCTGAGCAGGGAGCCGCACACGGGGCTTGATCCCAGGAACCCAGATCATGATCTGAGAGGAAAGGCAGACGTCTAACTGACAGCCACCCAGGCGTCCCTCTCTGTGTAATACTGAGGAACTACCAGCTTCTTTGGATCCTGGCTTCCAGCTTGGTGAAATAAGGGGGCTGGTCTGGAACGATTTTTTTAAGCAGTGGAACTTGCCAGACAGTCGGGACCCCAATATACAAAACAGACCATAGTCACAAAATTTACGTTGTCAGCATTTAGCTGGAAATTTTTCATGGCATACAGAATTCTTCATTTAGCTGGAAATTCTTCATGGCATGCAGAATTCTTGAGACTCTGCTCCATAGTCTGAGGCTTCCAGAAGCAGAGTGTGAAAACATGTGGTTTAATTGCTCTCTGAGGACTTTTGGGGCTTTAAAATTAAATCCAACATTTAATTCAAACATTTCATTTATTCATCCCCCAAAAATGTTTGAACTGTGTAAGATTTGCCAGGCGCTGGTCCAGGCACTGGGGCATCGGAGATGAGCTAGACCAGGATCTCTCCACCCTGGCACTGTTGTTACTTTGGGCCGGATGATTCTTTGTCTTGTCTTGTGCCTTGCAGAATGTTTAGCAGCGTTCCTGGTATCTATTCGGTAGATGCCAGTAGCTCCTTCCCAGTATGACAGCCCTAAATGTCTTCAAACGTTGCCAAATTGACCTTGGGGGGTAAAAAATCAACCCTGGTTAAGGATTACTGAACTAAAGTTATAAAAATCTCTCATCTCAGGAGCTTATGTCCCTGGGGAGAGACAGACAAGAAACAGTCTTTTTTTTTTAAAAGAAATATGTGATGAAGGGAAAATGGGAGTGATGAGACAGATATGACTGGGGGACTTCTTCAGTTGAATGGGCAGGGAAGGTGTCTCTGAGAGGATAATATTTCCTCTAGGACAGGAGTGTCCAGCAGGAAGGAGCCAGCCATGCAAAGATCTGAAGGAAGAGTGCTTCAGTCAGAGAAAGCACTGAGAGCAAAGGCTGAGAGTCAGACAAAACTTGGCTTGATTAAGGTACAGAATAAAGGCCAGTGTGCTAGGAACATTGAGGATCAGGGCAAGGGCAGGAGAGGTGAGCTGAGTGTGGGAGTGTGGGAGGCACATAGAAATGGGAAGGATCAGATCACTGAGGGCCTCATAAGCCACAGGAGGGAGGCTATTTTTATTTTTTTATTATTAAGATTTTATTTATTTATTTGACAGAGAGGGACAGAGAGAGAGAGGGAACACAAATAAGGGGAGTGGGAAAGGGAGAAGCAGGCTTCCTGCTGAGCAGGGAGCCCGATGTGGGGCTCCATCCCAGGACCCTGGGATCATGACCTGAGCTGAAGGCAAACACTTAATGACTGAGCCACCCAGGCGCCCCAGGAGGCTATTTTTAATTATGAGACCTGCTCTGTGCTCCTGGGCAAGGTGCTGGGGACACAAATGTGAATAAGATAGTGAGTCTACAGAGATGATACAGTTCTATCTGGGATGAGTCTAGGCAGGTTTCATGGCGGAGGTGAAATTGGAGTTCACTTGAAGGATGAACAAGAACCCATTACGTGGAGAAACGGGATCAGTGGAAATTGTGTCCCACACACTCTGCATGTGATTCTCTCTATGCAAATTGTTACAACTGCTGACTCCTGGGTCCTATCCCCAGAGGTGGTAGGGCCCGGGAATCTGTATTTAACAGAACATTGTAATGATTCTGATACAGGCTGGCAGTGGTGTGGAGGGGGAACCTCACTTTGAGAATAGTGCCCCATGACTTTCCTGTCACTTTTCTGGTGCTCAGCGGAGTATGAATGTCTGGGCAAGTCTTATTCCAGTTGGAAATACTGGTTTATTGTATACCAGGATCCAGGAATAGAAGAGAAAGGTCTTTCTGACCTAATCTCTGCCTCTCTATGCCCCCAGTTATCCCTTCTCTTGTATGAAGAAACTCATACAAGACTCAAAGGGGATCAATGACTCCCCCAAGGTGTGCAGCTTCGAAGAGGCCCATCTGGACACTGACTTCAGGCTTGTGGGCCCTGGGTCCAGTTCTGTTTCCCCTTACAGCTATCCTCAGGCTGTTCTTCCCCGGAGATCCCTGCATGCACCATCTACGAAGCCAACATCCATTGATTTGAAAATCAACTCTGACTCACACCAGAGGGAGCAATGCGAAGCCGAGCAGGCCAGCTGCCAAAAGACTAGGGAAGAGGATGTACATGGGGTACTCCACACAAAGCCCTAAGTGTGCAAGGGCTGGTTGTTTTTCTTCCAACGGACACACATGGAGACGAAGAAAAAAAAAACCCCACAAAAAATGTTCAGACCACAGGAACTATGTTGGCAACTGTCAGAGGTGTGGACAGGGGCTCTTGCAAGAACAGGCTGGTATGAAACAGACGCCAGAGAGAAGGGGCCTGACTGCTGGGAGAGTGACTGAGAGCCTGGCTTCGCTGAGTTCCAGCCTCCTTTCCTCGTTAAACTGGGTGTCTGTGCAGCTGCGACCACGCCAGGTCTGGAGCTGGAGCTGAAGAAGTGGCTGATAAGTGTGTCATTGTGTAAGCTTGCCATCACGTTAGTGTGTAACTGTGTAAGCAACTAAGCAGGCAAAAGGGTAACCCTGGAGGAAGGCAAGCAAGCAGGCCGGCGAGTAAGTGTGCAATTGTGTTAGCACGCGAGAATGCAAGCACGGAAGAGGTCCAGGCGCAAGGAGATAAGCGTGTGGCACGTCAGAAGGTAAACGTGTAAGTTGGTGAGCGGGTAAGAACGTAGCTGAGCACCTAGGTCAGGGAAGAAGCATATAATTGTGTGGGCAGGAAGTTTGTAAATAAGTGAACATGAGTGAGCAGGCAATCATCCACGTGGATGAGCGTGGAAGTGGGTAAACGTGGAAGCACGTGGGCATTTGGCTTGCTGCTGGAGGTGAGACATGCAGCTTCCAGGCACGGTACTGATGCGTACCGAGCTGTTTTCAGAACTGCAACCAGAGCATGGTTCGGGGCTGTAATATGGAGATGTGACAACGTCTAAGACCCCTTCTAGAGTGCTCTCAGCACTGAACAGCCTTAGGTCATTTGGGACATTATTTCTACTTACTACACAGTCAAGCAGGGCATACAAAGCTTCAGCGTGCCGGTGTGCTGTCGGGCTGGTTCCCCAAAGTGGCCTTAGGTGTCCATAAAGTGATTTCAGGTGGTACAAAGATAAACATTTTTTTAAATCAATCATTGCATGCATCTTATAGGAAAATTTAGAACTGGCCCTCCAAATGCATGAGATCATCACGCCTATTGTTTCTTAGGATGAGTTAAAATTGGTTGTTGAGTTTTAAAAACTTGAATTGACCCACTACACAACTGGGACCCCTATGGACACCTTGAGTTGCTGCCAGTAGCGGCAGGAGCAAAGTCCTGGGCCGTAATAACTTCCATTCCACAACTAGGGCACTGGGGGGTGGTCCCATCTTTCCATAGTGGCAACAGCAAGCAGCAGCAGCAAAATCCCGTGTTTCCTTGCTTTCCACTCGGTGGCATAGGGAGACCTGGGCCCAGCAGTATCTGCTCATCCCCACTGCTGCCAGAAGGTCCTCAATGACAGCTGGTGACCCAGAATAGGACTTCTCCCCAGCATAGAGCACCAATAAGGAATTGAGCAGGAACCTCAGCATGACCAGGAAAATGAAGCAGATGATAATGGCTTTGCAAGGGCTCAGAAAATTAAGCTACCATTGGAACTCAAGCTGACAAAAATAGGCCAGAAATTACACCTCAACAGGGTGATTGACAAAATACAAGACTTCCGTAAGATCAAGAGCCTCCTAATGTAATTACCAAAATGTCGAGGATGCAATAAAAAAAAATCATCTATTACCAAGAACTAGGAAAAATTACAATTTAAATGAGAAAAGAAACTTAAGAGGTGCTAATTGCAAGATGAAGAGGATGTTTGAATTATCTGACAAGGACTTTATTTTGTTTTATTGTTTTGAAGATTGTATTTATTTGATAGAGAGACAGCTAGAGAGGGAGCACAAGCAGGGGAAGGGAGAGCGAGAAGCAGGCTTCTTGCTGAGCAGGGAGCCTGATGTGGGGCTCCATCCCAGGACCCCAGGACCATGGCCTGAGCTGAAGGCAGACACTTAATGACTGAGCCACCCAGGCGTCCTATCCGATAAGGATCTTAAAGCCGCCATCATCAGAATGCTTCAACAATAATTACAAATTCTCTTGAAACAAATGGAAAAATAAAAGATCTCAACAAAGGAATAGAAGTTATAAAAAGATCCTAGTGGTATTTATAGAACTAAAAAATACAGTAACCAAAATAAAAACTTTGCTTGAGGGGTTCTCAATAGTGAAGTGGAGATGACAGAGAATAGAATTGTGAACTCGAAGACAGGACTATAGAACCTACTCAAGCTGCACAACAGAGAGAAAGAAGACTGAAAATACATAAAAGACACATCTAATAAAGGACGCATCCACATATGCAAAGAACACTTAAAACTCAACAATAAGAAGATAAACAACTTGATTAAAAAATGGGTTCAAGGGGCACCTGGGTGGCTCAGGGGTTAAAGCCTCTGCCTTTGGCTCAGGTCATGATCTCAGGGTCCTAGGATCAAGCCCCGCATTGGGCTTTCTGCTCAGTGGGGAGCCTGCTTCCCCCTTCTCTCTCCCTGCTTGTGATCTCTCTCTCTCTCTCTGTCAAAAAATAAAAAAGTTTAAAAAAATAAAAAAAGGGTCAAAAATTTAGCAGACACCTCACTGAAGAAGATAGAAATATGGCAAATCAGCATGTGAAAAGCAGCTCTACATCATAAGTTCACATTTAATGCAAATTAACTCAACAATTAGATACCACTACATGCCTATCAGAATGTCCAAACAATATCAAATGCTGGTGGGGATGTGGAGCAGCAGAAACTTTCATTCATTGCTGGTGGGAATGCAAAATGGCATAACCACTTTGGAAGACATCTTGGCAGTTTCTTACAAAACTGAACATACTCTTACCATACAATCCAGCAATCATGCTTCTAGTTATTTACCTAAAGAAGTTGTAAAGTTATGTTCACACAAAAACCTGTACAAAAATTTTAATAGCAGCTTTATTTATAATTGCCCAAAATTGGAAAGAACCAAAGTATCCTTTTGTGGGGAATGGATAAATCAACCCTGGTACATCCAGATAAAGAAATATTATTCACCACTAAAAAGAAATGAACTATCAAGCCATGAAAAGACATGGAAAAACCTTAAATGCATAGTATGAGGTGAGAGGTCAACCTGAAAAGTTTACATACTGTATGATTTCAACTATATGACATTCTGGAAAAGGCAGAATTTATGCAGTCAGTAAAATGATCAGTTGTTACCAGGGGTTGGGGGTAGGGAGGAATGAATATGGAGAGCACAAAGGATAGATGTCATTATACATTTGTCTCAACCCATAGAATGTATAAAACCCTATATGACTTCTGAGATAACTATGAATTTTAGGTGATAATGATGTATCACTATAGACTGGTTGGTTAGTTATAACAAATGTACTTCTCTGGTGAAGGATGTTGATAATGGGATAGGCTATGCATGTGTGGGGGCATGGCATATATGGAAAATCTATGTACCTTCATCTCAGTTTTGCTTTGAACCTAAAACTCCTCTAATTTTTTTTAATATGAAAAAAATTGAACATAGCCTCATGGATCTGTGGGACAATAACAAAGTATCTAACTTTCATACCATGTTCCAGAAGTGGAGAAAGAGGGTGGGGCTAAAAAAGTGTTCAAAGAAACAATATTTGAAAACTTCTCAAATTTGGTGAAGGACATAAAATATAGATATATGAAGCTTAGTGTATCCCAAATAGGATAAACTCAAAGAGATCCACATCGAGGCACATCATAAGTAAACTTTTGAAAACTGAAGACAAAGAAAAAAATAGTGTAAGCAGTCAAAGAGAAATGACACATTACCTATAAAGGAATTTCACCTTGAATGACTGCAACCTTCTCAACTGAAACCATAGAGTCGGGAGATAAATGGCAATTTTTTAACTGCTGAAGAAAATAAAGAACTGTCAACCCCAAATTGAATATCCAGTGAAACTATCCTTAAGGAATGAGAGGGGTAATACAGCCATTCTAAGATGAGTGAAAACTAAGAGAATTTGCTGCTAGTAGACTTGCCACTAAAGAATGGCTGAAGTTTGTTCTCTTTTCAGAAAGAAAATAACAGAAGGTTTAGAAATTAAAGAGCAATGAAATGGATATAAATAGAATTAAACTATCTTTCACCTCATGATTTTTAATTATTTTTTACGGTTGAAGCAAAATTTATCATACTACCCATTGTGGTACACAATGTATGTAGAGGAAATACTTAAGACAATTATATTGAAAAAGTGGAAAAGGGATCTTTTTTTTTTTTAAGATTTTACTTATTTATTTTACAGAGAGAGACATGGTGATAGAGGGAACACAAGCAGGGAGAGCAGCAGAGGGAGAGGGAGGAGCAGGCTTCCCGCGGATCAGGGAGCCCGATGTGGGACTTGATCCCAGGACCCCGGAATCATGACCCGAGCCGAAGGCAGATGCTTAACTACTGAGCCACTCAGGCGCCCCAGGAAAAGGGATCTTAATGGAAAATAGTTTCTGCACTATTTGTTGGTAAATATCAACACCTTTGGGCTGTGATGAATTACATAATCATATCATAATACCTAGAACAGTTACTAGAAAAACTACAAATATATATTTATATATTATACATTCTGTACAATATATTGTACAATTTGTATGTATATTGTGTATATATTCAAATCAATATACTAAAAATCATCATTAACAAATCAAACTGGAATTCTAAAATTGTCACCTAAACGTTTAACCTACATGGAGGTAGTAAAAAGCAACAGGATGAGAAACAGAGGGAAAAAATAGAAAACACATAATAAAATGGCAGACTTAAGCCTTATCACATCAATAGTTACTTCAAATGTAAATGGTGTAAAGGTACCAATTATAAGACAGATTGGCAAAATAGATAAAAGTTATGATTTTTTTGATTTTATGATTATACTGTCTATAAGCAATTCATTTCAAACATAATGATACAGGTAGATTGTAAGTAAAACGATGCAAAAAAGTTATATCATGCAAATGTTAATTTTAAAAATAAGGAATAATGACATTAATAGTAAAAAAATTAAAATTCAGAGCAAGAAAATCACTAGAAACAAAGAAAGACAATACATAATGATAAAATGATCAATCCGCCAAGAAGATATAGCAATCCTAAATGTATACGCACTAAACATCAGAGCTTCAAAATGTAAAAGCAAAAGTGATATAATCAGGAGAAACAGATAAATCCACAATTATAGTTGGGAATTTTAACTTATAATTCTCAGCAATTGATAGAGCTACTAGACAAAGAATCAGAAGAGATATAGAAGAATTGAATAGCACCCTCAACTAGATGGGCCTAATGGACATTTATAGAGCTCTCCACCTAACAAAGACAAAATATATACACCTTTCAAGTGACCAAGGAACATTCACCAAGGTGAACCATATCCTGGGTCATAAAACAAACTTAAACAAATTAAAAAAGATTGCAATCATACCGCATATAACTCTGACCATAATGGAATAAAACTAGAAAATAGTAAGAGAAAGACAACAAGAAAATCTCCAAACTCTCGGAAATTAAATGACACACTTTAATATAATTCATAGTTTAAAGAGGAACTATCAAAGGAAATTTTTTAAAAATTTACAACTGGGGTGCCTAGATGACTCTGTGGGTTTAGAGTCTGTCTTTGGCTTAGGTCATGATCTCAGGGTCCTAGGATTGAGTCCCACATCAGGCTCCCTGCTCAGTGGAGAGTCTGCTCCTCCCTCTCTCTCTGCTCCCCCAACCCCGGCCCATGCTTATATTCTTTCTCTCAAATAAATAAATAAAATCTTTTAAAAATATAGAACTGAATGAAAATGAAAATACATTTGTGAGATGCAGCTACTACAGTGCTGAGAGGGAAATTGATAGCACTAAAATCTTTTCCTTAGAAAATAGCAAAGATAGTATATTAATAATAAGTTCCCACCTTAAGAAACTAGAAAAAGAAGAGAAAACTAAACCCAAAGCAGAGAGAATAGAGACAATAATAAAGATAAGAGCAGAGGGAAATGATATTGAAAACAGAAAAACAATGGAGAAAATTAATAAAACAACAAGTTATTTCTTTGGGAAAAATTAATAAATTGACAAACCTCTAGCAAGACCGACAAAAAAGAGAAATCAATATCAGGATGAAATGGGAGATATTGTGACAAATCGTGCAGCTGTTAAAAGGATAATAAAAGAATACTACAAACAACTTCACATGCTGTTGGACTTGGAAGAGATGAGCCAATTCTTTGGAAATCATAAATTACTGAAGCTCAGTCAAGGCGAAATATATAACTTTAATAATGCTATAATTACTAAATAAATTGAAATTTTAGTTTAAATGCTCTCAAAAGAAAAAGCCCCAACTCTCCAAGGCCCTGATGCTTTACTGGAGAATGTTACCTAATAGTCAAAGAATTAATGTCAATTTTACACACTCTCTTCCAGAATACAAAAGAGGAAGGTTCACTTCCTAACTCATTTTCTGAGGCTAGTACTATCCCTATAACAAACACATACAAAGGCAGCTCAAAAAGACAAAAAACTATAGATCAGTATCTCTCATAAATTTAGACACAAAAATTCTCAAAAATTTTTAGCAAATCAAATCCAACAATGTATAAAAAGAATAATATACTACAATCAAGCGTAATTTATTCAAGGTATGCAAATCTATTTCATTATTTAAAAATCAGTGAATGTAATCCATCATTACATGTAAAAATTATATACTGAAGCATAAGTGTAACAAAATATGAACAGAATCTGTCTGATGAAAATTATAAAATCTGAAGAAAGAAATCAAAGAAGCCCTAAATACTTGGATAAACATACCATGTTCATGAATTAGAAGACTCATTACAGTAAAGATGTTAATTCTGCCTACATTCATCTATGGATTTAACAAAATTTCTATCAAAATCTCAGCAAGTTTTTTTTTTTTTCTTGTAGACAGAGACAAGCTTACTTTGAGATTTATAGGGGAAGGAAAGGGCTCTAGGATAACAAAAACAATTTTTAAAGAGAATAAAGTGGGAGAAATTAATTTTCCCAATGTTAAGGTGTACTATATAGCTAGGGACCTGATGGAGGGACAGACACATGGATCAATGGAACAAGATATTGAATCCAGAATTAGATCCACACAAATATGCCTAATTTTTGACAAAGAGCAAAAGTAATCCAATGGAGGAAGGACAGTCTTCTTAATAAATGGTACCTAAATGGCAAAATGAAAAAAAAAAAAAAAAAAAAGGAACAAAAGAAGAAAACCTCACACCTTATAAAACTTAACTCTAAATTAATTACAGATTAAAGTGTAAAACATAAAACTATAAAACATCTAGGAAAAATAAAATACAGGAGAAAATCTTTGGAACTCGGGACTAGGCAAAAAGTTTTTTAGATTTGATACCAAGGGGCACTAGGTGGCTCAGTCGGTTAAGCATCTGACTCTTGATTTCAGCTTAGGTTGTGATCTCAGGGTTGTGTGATTGATCCCAGTGTGGGGCTCCATGCTTAGCACGGAGTCTGCTTGAGATTCTCTCCCTCTCCTCCCCCTTTGCACTTCCCCCCTGCTTGTGTTCTCTTAAATAAATAAATAAATAAATAAATAAATAAATAAATCTTAAAAAGGAAAAGATTTGATACTAAAAGCATGGTCTGTATAGTGTATTAAGTGAAATAAACCATTCACAGAAAGAAAAAAAAAACAGCAACTGTATGATCACACTTACATGCAGAATCTAAAAAAGTCTAACTCATAGAAGCAGAGAGTAAAGCAGTGGTTATTGGGGGTTGGGTGGTGGGGTGAGTAGGGAGATGGGGAGATATTGGTCAAAGGGTACAAAGTTGCTGTTATGTAGGATGAATAAGTCTAGAGATTTAATGTACAGCATGATGACTATTATTAATAATACTGCATCAAATACTGGAAATTTGCTAAGAGAGTAGATTTTATGTGCCAAAAAAGTAGTAACTTATGTGAGGAGATTATGCTAATTAGCTTTGCTATAGTAATTGTTTCTCTGTATATGTACAGCAAAGCATCACGTTGTACACCTTACACCTTAAATGTATACAATTTTTCTTTTTATTTTTTTAAACATTTTATTTATTTGACACAGCAAGAGTGAGCACAAGCAAGGGGAGCAGCAGAGGGAGACGAAGAAGCAGTTCTCTGCTGAGCAGGGAGCTTAGGATTGTGACCTGAGCCAAAGGCAAAAACTTAACCAACTGAGCCACCCAGGCACTGCTATAAGTTTTATTTTTAAAAAGCATGGTCCATAGTCTGATGAATCACAGACATGTACCCTGGGGCAAATAATACAATATAAGTTAATTAAAAAATTAAAAAAAAAAAGCATGGTCCATAAAGGAAAAGTGATACCTTAGAGCTCGTGAACATTAAAACTTTTGCTCTACCGAAAAGCAATAAGTTAGGATGAAAAGATAAATGACAGAAAATGTTTACAAACCACATATCAGACAGAAGAAGAATATCTTGAGTACATAAAGAACTCTCAAAACTGAACATTAAGAAAACCAACATTCTTATTAGAAAACGGGAAGAGGAGATTTACAGACATTTCACTGAAGAAGATACATACAGATGGCAAAAAAAAAGCATATGAAAAGATGTTCAAAATTATTAGCCATTAGAGAAATGCAAATAAAATCACCACACACTATATGAATAAAATAATAAATAGTTATAACACTAAATGCTGGTGAGGATGTGGAAAAATGATCATTCATATTGCTAGTGGGAATATCAAATGGTACAGTGTCTTTGGAAAACACTTTCTTTTAAATTTTAAATTTCTTTTAAATATCTTTTAAAACTAAAAATGGACTTACCATATGCCCCAACAATGAAAGCTTATTTTCTTACAGAAACACGTACACAAATATTCATAGTAGCTTTGTTCATAATATCCCCAAACTAGACTGCCCAAATGTCCTTCAGAGGGTGAATGGTTAAAAAAACTACACTACATCCAGGGGTTCCCCAGATGGCTCAGTCAGTTAAGCCTCCAATTCTTGATTTTGCCTCAGGTCATGATCTCAGTGTCATGGGATCAAGCCCCAAGCCAGGTTCCACACTGGGCGTGGATCCTACTTAAGATTCTCTCTCTCTCTCTCTCTCTCAAAAAAGAAAGAAAAGAAAAAAAAAAAAAGTTATGCTACATCCATACCATGGGATATTACTCAGAAAAACACAAACAAAAACAAAAACTCTTGATACAGGAAATCATTTGGATGAAAGTATGCTGAATGAAAAAAGCCAGCCTCAAAAGGAAGTATACCACACAATTTTATTTATGTGACATTCATTAAATAACTATAGAGATGGAGCCTAGATTAGCAGTTGCCAAAGGTTAAGAATGGATGAGGAATGGAGTGGGTGTGGCTACAAAGGAAGGCAGGAGGAAGTCTTGCGATGGTTCAGCTACACAGGCAATAAAATTACATAGAGCTGCACACGCACACAGACACGAATGCATATCTGAATGTGTTCCAACAATTTTACCACAATCAGTTTCCTATTTTTTTTTTAAGATTTATTTATTTATTTGAGAGAGAGAGAGAGCGAGAGAGAGCCCACGCCTGTGCACACTTGGAGGCAGGGAGGAGGGGCAGGGAGAGAGGGAGATGATCTCAAACAGATACCCCACTGAGTGCAGAACCCCACCCGAGTTTGACCTCATGACCCTGAGACCATGACCTGAGCTGAAATCAAGAATTGGAGGCTTAACTGATTTAGCCATCCAGGCACCCCAGTTTCCTGGTTTTGATATCAAAAGCATGGTCCATACATTCAATTATACAAGATGAAAATGTTGCTACTGGGCACAGCTGGATGAAGAGTGCATGGGACCTCCCTGTACATTTCTTATTCTTTCCAATGAATCTATAATTATTTCAAAATAAAACATCTTTTTAAAAAGATTTTATTTATTTATTTGACAGAGAGTGAGAGCACAAGCAGGCAGAGTGGCAGGCAGAGGCAGAGGGAGAAGCAGGCTCCCCCTGAGCAAGAACCCCGATGTGGGACTCGATTCCAGGACCCTGGGATCATGACTTGAGCTGAAGGCAGCTGCTTAACCAACTGAGCCACCCAGGTGTCCCTCAAAATAAAACATCTTAAAGTGACTTTATTTAAGGTAAAATTTTTAAGTAAACAATAAGGGACATAGATATGGAAAAATCATTTGGATTTTTTGTGCCTAACAGAAAGGGCATGGGGTTTTGGGATCCTGGGTTCAAATCTTTGCACTTACAAGCTGTGTGACTTTGGAGTCAGTCTTTGCTTCAGTTTTCTTATCTGTGAAGTGGGGAGAATCAGGCCCATTTGAGGAGACTGGATGAGGCTCTGAGGTGAGTGGGTATCCTGAAAGGGCAGGTGGCTTCTGATGTAGGTTTACAGGGTGAAGGAGCAGGAATCATCCTTCTGGGGTAGAATTCTCTGCCTGACCCATATGTGGGCTAAGCCCCTAGATTTTTTCGACTCCAGTGAGGGAGCTGGCTCTGAGTGATGGATCTGAGGTGGATGGCGGGTATTCCCAGAGGCTGGGGTTAAGCATGGGGCAGCCAGAGACAGAAAGCTCAGCATGACTGTGCTGCCCTTGGACCCAGCATCTCCTCAGGCCATTGTGAGGTAACAGAACGAGTTTGTCTGAGTAGGCCCCGGGAAAGATGAAGGGAAAGGATAAGCTCCTCCAACCCAGCTAATAACCAGTGACCCCTTCCTGCCTTTTAGGAAACTGGTGAGTTCACAGGCTGGCTTTGCCTCCTGTCCTCATATCTCCAATAAGGGCAGCAGGGCTGGTGGCCTGGCCAGCAGACTCTTCTTGCTCAGTGGAGAATGGCTCTGAAATCCAAGAAGGTTGGAGGACTCCCACCACATAGGCAGGCCAAAAGTGCTTCATCCAGAACCTGCTCAACACTGAGGAACTGGCTACAGGCCCCAGAGGAAAAGTTTACCAGCAAAAGCAGCAGCCTTCTGCTTCTGCAATGAATTGATCAGGAGGACCTGAGAGATGATTTTGTGAAGTGACATTGGCATTGTCAGGCTAGAGAAGAATGGTCACCTTCCTTTCTTAAGTGAACACAAGGCTGACTCTTGACCATGATGTGGGTGATGCAAATACCTACAGGTGCCAAGATGCCAACATAAATGAAAGAAGCCCATTGGGCATAAAAAAAGTAAAACAAAAACCAATAAAAGGACAAAACCCACATGATCATCTTAATAGGTACAGAAAAATCTGACAAAATCCAATACCTAGTAATGATAAAAGTTGTCAATAATAATAATAGGATAGAAGGTTATTTCCTTAATTTGATGAAAAGCCTACAGCAGCCATCAATATGGTGAAAGACTGCAATGCCTTCCTGCTAAGATCAGAAACAAAGCAAGGGTGTCCACATTTGCCAATTGTATTCAACATTGTCCTGGAGGCTCTAGATAGGTAACAAGGCAGAAAGAAGAAAGAAAGAAAGAAAGAAAGAAAGAAAGAAAGAAAGAAAGAAAGAAAGAAAGAAAGAAAGAAAGAAAGAAAAAAGAAAGAGAAAGGAAGAGAAAGAGAGGAAGGAAGGAAGGAAGGAAGGAAGGAAGGAAGGAAGGAAGGAAGGAAGAGAGAAAAACTGAAGGCACCTACTTGGGAATAAAGAAGTAAAAATGTCCTTGTTCAAATATAACATGGTCATGCATATAGAAAATCCTAAGGTGGGGGGCACCTGGCTGGCTCAGTTGGTGGAACAAGCAGCTCTTGATCTCAGGGTCATGAGTTTGAACCCCATGCTTGGTGTAGGGATTATGTAAAATAAACAAATAAAAATAAAATAGAAAATCCCAAGGAATCTATCTCCCATTACACATACAAGCTGCTAAAGATAATAAATGAGTTCAGTAAAGTCACAGGATACAAGATTTAAAAACGGAATTTGAAAAATCATTCCATTCATAGTAGCATCAAAATGAATAAAATTCTTAGGAATACATTTATTAAAAGAAGCGCAAGACTTATACACCAAAAATTACCAAACATTGCTGAAAGAAATTTAAGAATAGCTAAATATATGGAGATATATATATATATATATATATATAGAGAGAGAGAGAGAGAGAGAGAGAGAGAGAGATACGTTCATGGCTCATTATTGTTAAGATGGCAAATTTCCCCAAATTGATCTACACTTTTGATAAAATCTGGATCAAAATCCAAGCAGAATTTTTGTAGAAATTGTCAGACTTATCCTAAAATTCATATAGAAATGCAAGTTTCTAAAATAGACAAAAGAATTTGGAAAATAAAGAACAGTTGGAGGACTTACACTACTCAAGTACGAACCCAACTGGCAAATGGCTAGATATATATATGTATATATATATATCAGTAGAACAGAACGAAGAGCCCAGAAATAAACTCTTATGTTTATGGTCAATTGATTTGCCACAAACTGCCAAGGCCATTTGATAAGGAGAAGGTAGTTTTCTCAGCAAATGATTTTGGTACAACTGGATATCAATATGCAAAATGATTAATTTATACCCTTTCCTCACACCATACAGAAAAACGAACTGAACATGGGTCACAGACATAAATTTAAGAACTACAGGTATAAACCTTATAGAAGAAAACACATGAGAAAAGCTTTGTGTTCTTGAGCCAAGCAAAGATTTCTTAGATATGACACTAAAATGATGATCCACAAAAGAAAAAAGGTAAGTTGGGCTTTAACAAAATGAAAAACTTGGGGTGTCTGCATGGCTCAGTTGGTTAAGCAACTGCCTTCAACTCGGCTCATGATCCCAGCATCCTGGGATCGAGCCCTGCATCAGGCTCCCTACTCAACAGGGAGTCTGCTTCTCCCTCTCACTCTGCCACTCTCCCTGCTCATTCTCTCTCTCTCACTCTTTTTCTCTCAAATGAATAAATAAATCTTAAAAAAAAATGTGGGGCGCCTGGGTGGCTCAGTTGGTTGAGTGGCTGCCTTTGGCTCAGGTCATGATCCCAGAGTCCCAGGATTAAGCCCGACATTGGGCTCCCTGCTCAGCAGGGAGTCTGCTTCTCCCTCAGACCCCCTTCCCTTTTGTGCTCTCTCTCTCTTTCTCTCATTCTTTCTCTCTCTCTCTAATAGATGAGTAAAATCTTTTAAAAAATACCAAATGCTTTAAAAAAATTTAAAAAATAAAATAAAAAACATTTGTTCTGTGAAAGATACTTTTATAAAAAGACAAGAAGACAAATTACAGACTGGGGAAAAATATATATGTTTAGATTTTATTTAGTTATTTGAGAGAGAGATAGAGCGAGCATGAATGGGGGCAGGGGAGAGGGAGAAGCAGGCTCCCACTGAGCAGGGACCCTGAAGCAGGGCTCAATCCCAGGATGCTGAGACCATGACCCAAGCCAAAGGAAGTCGCTTAACTGACTGAGCCACACAGGTGCCCCTAGTGAAAATATTTTCAAACCATATATTTGATAAAGAACTTGTATTCTTAATATATAAATAACCCTTACAACTCAATAACACAATATAATTTTTAAAAATGAACTAGAATCCAACAATATATAATAAGAACTATACACCATGGCTGAGTGGGATTTATCCCAGGAATACAAGCTTGGTTTAGTATCTAAAAGTTAATTAATATGATACACAGTAGCAATAGAATAAATAACAAAAGGCCACATGATTATCTCAATAGATGCAGAAAAGGCATTTGACCAAATCCAACACCTTTTTATGATAAAAACAATCAACAAAATAGGAATAGAAGGGAACTTCAGCATGATAAGAGGTAACTGAAAAACTTATATCTACCATCATACTTAACACTGAAAGTATGGGTGCTTTCCCCTTAAGACTAGAAAAAAGACAAGATAACCACTCTTGTCACTTCTCTTGAAGGTTGTGTTAGAGATTCTAACCAGAAAAATTAGGCAAGAAAAAGAAATGAATTGGAAAGGAAAAAGTAAATCTGAATTTGCTGGTGCCATGATTTGTATATAGGAAATCCAAAGGGGCACATTAAAAAAGCTAATAGTATTAGTAATTGCAGGATGCAAGATCAATATGCAAAATTATCAACTGTATATAAAGTTGCAATGAACAATCTTACAATGAAATTAAGAGAACAATTCTATTTATAATAGCATAAAAAAGAATAAAATACTTAGGAACCATTTAACAAAAGTTGTGTAAAACATACTCTGGAAACAAAACACGGTTGAAAGAAATGGAAGAGAATCTAAATATATGGAAAAAGATGTCATATTCACTAACTGGAAAGTCTGTATTGTTAAATGGTAATACTCTTCAAATTGATCTATAGGTTCAACAAAATCTCTATCAGAATCCCAGATGGCTTCTTTGTGGAAATTGATAAGATGATTCTAGATTTCACATGGAATCACAAAGGACCCAGAATGACCAAAATAATCTTGAAAAAGAACAAAGTTAGAGGATTTGCACTTCCTGATTTCAAAACTTACTACAAAGCAACAATAATCAAGACAGTGTTTACCAGCTTAAGGAAGAATGCATGGATGAATGAAATAGAATTGAGTCCAGAAGTAAGCCCATGTGTCTATGGTCAACTAATTTTTGACAAGGGTGCCAAGGTCATTTAATGGGAAAATAATAGTCTTCAAAAAATAGTGCTGGGACAACTGGAGAGCCCTACGCAAAAGAATGAAGTTTGAAGGGGTGCCTGGGTGGCTCAGTCGTTAAGCTTCAGCTCAGGCCATGATCCAAGGGTCCTGGGATCAAGCCCCACATGAGGCTCCCTGCTCAGTGAGAAGCCTGCTTCCCCTCTTCCACTCCCCCTGCTTGTATTCCCTCTTTCACTGTGGCTCTCTCTGTCAAATAAATAAATAAAATCTTTAAATAATATAAAAAATTTAAAAAATGAAATTTGATTCTTACCTCACATCATATATAAAAATTAGTGAGAAATAGATCAAAGACCTAAATGTAAGAGCTAAAAGTATAAAAACTCTTAGAAGAAAATGTAGCATTGTAGCTCATGACCTCAGATTTGGCAATGGATTCCTAGATATGATGCCAAAAGCATGAAGAACAAGAAAAAAAGAGATAGAGAAATTGAACTTCACCAAAATTAAAAAATTTTATGCTTCAAAGTGAAACCACTTAAAAGCATCAAGTTGAACAAAATCAAAATGGCTGCACTATTTCTTCAGTGAAGCTTGATTTTTTTTTTTTTTTTTTGAGAGCATTTGAGTCTGGGGAGGTGGAAAGGTGGGGGAGAAGCAGACTCAGCACTGAGCAGGGAGCCCAAAGGGGGGCTCAATCCCAGGACCCTGAAATTGTGACCTGAACCAGTCAGGCACTGAACTGACTGAGCGCCCCAGGAGCCCCAAGCTTGATTTTAAAGTAACCTTTTCCCTCTCTTCCACAAATCTGCCCTCCTCCCTTCTCAGCCTTTTGTTTCACAAACCCGGTACCACCCTAAAGACAGGACAGAGGAGACTGGCAACAAGTACACAATTCCTGTCAAAACCAACTACATCCTGTTTTTCCCTATAAAACCCCCCAGCAGGTTCCTCCGGGTACTTTGCAGTTCTTTGAAGGCCTTATCCTGCTACAGCCTCCTTCGCCTGGCAAAGCAATAAAGTTTTTGTGCTTCTTTATCCCAAACTTTGTCTTTGCATTATATTTTGGCTCTGATGCATGGAGGTCGGTTTTGGACAACAAATTGACACCTTCAAGAAAGTGAAATGATAACCCAAAGAATGGGAGAAAATGTTTCCAAATCATGTATCTGGTAAGGTACTGTTATCTAAAATATATAAACATCTTTTATAACTCAATAATAAAAAGCCAAGAACTCAGTTTAAAAATGAGCAAAAAACTTGAATGAGCATTTTCTTCAAAGGAAATGTACAAATAGTCAATACACACATGAAAAGATCCTCAAATTCACTGGTCATCAGATAAATGCAAATCGAAACCATGAGATAGCACTTCACACCCACTAGAATGTCTACCTATAGTCAAAAAGTCAATAACAAGGGCGCCTGGGTGGCTCAGTTGGTTGGGCGGCTGCCTTCGCCTCAGGTCATGATCCCGGGGACCCGGGATCGAGTCCCCCGTCGGGCTCCTGGCTTCACCGGGAGTCCGCTTCTCACTCTGACCTTCTCCCTTCTCATGCTCTCTCTCACTCTCTCTCTTTCTCTAATAAATAAATAAATAAATAAACAAATAAATAAATAAATAAAATCTTAAAAAAAAAGTCAATAACAAGTATCAGTGAGGGGTACCTGGCTTAGTCCCTAGAACATGCGATTCTCAATCTCAGGGTCATGAGTTCAAGTCCCATGTTGAGCATGGAGCCTACTTAAAAAACAAAGAAAAAAACCCAAGTATTTGTGAGGATGTGAGGAAATTAGATCCGTCATATGCCATTGATGGGAATGTAAAAAAATATGCTGCTTTGGAAAACAGCTGGGACTAAACAGGATTACCACATGACTCAGCAATTATACTTCTTAGGCATATACCCAAGAGAAATGAAAACATGTCCACATAAAAACTTGTACATGAATGTTCATAGCAGCATCATATATAATAGCCCCAAACTGGAAACAATCTAAATATCCACCAGTCGGTGAATGGGTAAATGAAATGTGATAACAATGAAAAATTATTTGGCATAGACTATTATTCAGCAATAAGAAGTCATGAAGTACTGATCTAAGCTACAATATGGATGAATCTCAAAAACGTTATGCTAAGTGAAATTAGCCAGACACAAATGGTCACATATTATATGACTCAACTTAAATGAAATGTCCAGAAGAGATATATTTGTAGAGACAGAGGCAGGTTAATTTTTGCCCAGGGCTGAGGTTGGAAGTAGAGATGAGTGCAAACACTCACAGGGCAACTTGTTAGGGTGCTGGCGATATTCTAAAATAATTGTGGTGATGGTTGTTAAACTGTATAAAACTACTAAAAATAATTGAATCGTACGCTTATCTTTGGTGAATTTTATTATATAAGTAAGTACCTCCATAGAGCTGGGAAAAATCCAAAACTAGTTGAAGGTAGTGGGTGGGAGGCATAGATGAAGCAAGTTTGGCAATATATGGATAATTATTGAATCTGGGTGATGGATAATGGGGAGTTGCAGTGGGTTAGATTGTGTCTCCTAAAGGTATGTTAAAGTCCTAACCCCCAATACTTGTGATTGTGACCTTAATTGGAAATAGGGTCTTTGCAGATGTAATCAAGTTAAAATGCAGTCATACTGGATTAGAGGGGACCCTCAATCCAATGATCGATGTCTTTACAAGGAGAGGGAGATCTGGAGACACAGAAACACACAAGGATCACGTGGCATGTGAAGACAGAGTTAGAGATCATTGCCAATAAGCCAAGGAACACCAAGGATTGTTGGAAATCACCAGAAACTAGGAAGAAGCAATGAAAGTTTTTTCCCTAGAGCCTTCAGAGGGAGCAGGGCCCTGCTCACATCTTGATTTTGGATTTCTAGCCTCCAGAACTGTGGAAAATAAATTTCTAAAAACAAAAACAAAAACTTAAAAAAATGTATATATTTCTGTTGTTTTAAGCCATCCAATCTATAGTAATTTCTTAGGGCAGACTTAAGAAATGAATACAGAGTTTGTGATACTATTATTTCTACTTTTCTGTATGTTTGATATTTTTCACGATAAAGTGTTAGAAAAGAACATGGTGAGCCAGCTCAGAGGCCTCCATATTAGGAACGTCGGGCATGGTGGAGACTGCGCACACGCCTACAGAGGGCACACGCTCTGTCTAAAGGGGACTTCTCCACTCCTACAGTGGCAACACTCTGGAACCTGCATCCGGTGATGCTAAGGATTCCAATCTGTCTAAAGAAACTAGGAATCCATATTTTTCTGGGTGATCTTCTAAATTTGAAATGTTTGTAACTCATTCAAAATCTTAAAAACTTATATGGCAATCTTTAAAAAAACAAAACAAAACTTATGTGGCTTTTCATAGCGAGAACCCTGTGTGGGTGTGTGTGTGCACGCGTGTGGTTTAATCTTTCAAATCTCCTCATAAAAATAAGAGTAGGACAACAAAAGAAACCCTCCCCTCCACACACATACACACAGTCCTTGTTTGGGCCAACTAAGATTTCTGCTGGATATGATACTCAATTAACACTGGAAATACAGGTTTCTTAAGTGCCTATTATGTGCCAAACACTATGAAGGCATTTTATAAGCTATATTTCTCTTAATCATCATGAGGTAGGTATTATTCATGAGGAATTGTTTTTTTAAGTAAGCTCTACTCCCAATGTGGGGCTTGAACTCATGACCCTGAGATCAAGAGTCGTATGCTCTATTGAGCCAGCCAGGTGCACCTCATGAGGAATTTTTTTACACGAGAGTAAAATGAGGCAAAGACTTTG
The DNA here is from genome assembly GCA_028533885.1 of Nasua narica. Classification (NCBI taxonomy): domain Eukaryota; kingdom Metazoa; phylum Chordata; class Mammalia; order Carnivora; family Procyonidae; genus Nasua; species Nasua narica. Next base: position 20,637,958 of record CM052808.1, on the reverse strand, counting down.
CCTGTGCTCTCTCTAATCCACCATAACCCATGAATTGTTTTGAAAGGTCTGTATCAACTGATCTCAAAAGAATGGACCCCAGAATCAGATAGACCTGGATTTAAGACTCAGCTCTCAAGTTAAACATTGTATGATTGTGGGTGAGATACTAACATTCCAAGCCTCAGTTTCCTCGTGTGTAAAATGGGAATGATATCAGTGCTTAATTCATGGGGCTATTGAAGAATGAAATAAGACAGTGTATGCTAAGTACTTAGTCTGGTTCCTATAAAGGCAACTGGGGGACTAGTAGATGTAAACTATCATTATTACTATTTAAAATATTATTGCTAGGTGCAAGGGTTTATTTTTTTAACTATAACTCACCCCCTTCACCCCAGCACATTCAAAATTACTGATTACAAAAATCTGACTGACACCAAACTTTCTAGAAAATCTCTCTGTGAAGACATCTTTCGGTTTTCTTTTAAAGCAAAGGGATCATAACCATTGTTTGCCATGCATACAAAAAGCACATGTTCTTTTTAAAATGCCATGTTGCTCTCCTTGCTGGGGAGTTGCTGTCACCAGAGACAGGATTCTTCCCTCTCACCATGTGCTGGAAGAAGGAACTGTCCAAGAGATTTTTGGTCTCTTGACTGTTTCTCCCTGCCTGCCCAGCAGATGGCCACTGAAGTTTTGTTTTCCTTCCAGTTCAATGCTGTAGGTCTGACTTTGGAGGGAATAAACAGGTCCCAGGGCAGAGTCTGATTTGCTTAGCTGGAATCTGATGTACACCCCTGCGCCAATCAGCTGTGGTCTGGAAGGGTCTGAGATCAGTAGGGTGCTCTGGAGCACTGACTCTGAGGACCAGAGACATGGGTTCTTTTGCTGATGCAGTCAGACAAGAGTTGTTTAGAGGGGCAGGTTGATTGTCAGAGATGCCAAACATGCCCCCCCCCCCCCGGGGCACATCCCTGGGGGAGGTTGTTAATAATTTTCTTTTTTGAGTAGGCACCAAGTTTATTAACTTATTAATTAACCTAATCTTTTGGGGATTAGGACTTCAGAACAGAAAAAAAGATCTTCACTTTCCATACCTTTATATTGCTTAAATTTTTTTAATACACTTTTTAAAGAAACTTTTAGATTCATAGTAAAATTGACAAGAGAGTAGAGTACCCTGCATCCAATTTCCCTATTATTAACATCTTCCATTAGTATGGCTACATTTGCTTATAATTAGTGAATCATAGTGGTATGCTTTAATTAATTAAAGTTCATACCTTATTTAGATTTTCTTAGTTTTCACCTAATGTCTTTTACTGTTCTAGGATTCCTCCAGGATACCCCATTACATTTAGCTGTCATCTCTCCTTAGGCTCCTCTTGGCTCTGACAGTTTTTCATACTTCCTGTTGTTGATGACCTTGACAGTTTTGAGAACTACTGGTCAAGTATTTTGTAGGCTGCTCTATTGTTGGATTTGTCTCATGCTTTTCTCATAAGTTTGGATTACTGAGAGGGAGACCACAGAGGTCTCCATTTTCATTACATCATATTAAGCACATATACTATCAACATGATTTATGACTGTTGATATTGGCCTTGATCATCTGGCTGAAGTAGTGTTTGTCAGGTTTCTCTACTGTCAAGCTACTCTTTGTTCCCCTTTCTATATTTTACACTTTGGAAGGTAGTCACCATGCACAGACTGTGTCCAATGGGTGAAGATTTATGCTCCCCCTCCTTGCGAGTGCAGTATCTACATAAATTATTTAGAATTCTTTTGTATATTAGTTTCCAAGAGCTGCCATAACAAATTACCACCAACTGGGTGCCTTAAAACAACAGAAATGTATTCTCTCAGAGTTCTGGAGTCTAGAAGTCTAAAGTCAAAGTGTCGGCAGGGCCATGCTTCCTCTGAAGGATCTGAGCAAGAATCCTTTCCAGCTTCTCGTGGCCCCAGGCATTACTTGACTTACAGCTGCTTAACTCCAATCTCTGCCTCTACCTTCACATGGCTTTCTTTGTGTATCTTTTTTCTGTGTCCTCTTCTTCTGACACCAATCATTGGATGTAGGGCTCACTCTAAATCTGGTAGGCTAGCACAAGATCCTTAACTAATTACATTTGCAAACACGCTATTTCCAAATAAAGTCACATTGGGAGGTGGGCATGAGTTTTCGACGGACACCATTCAGCCCATTCCATTCTGCATGAGCGATTTGCCCTCTCCCCTTTCTTAATTTATTCAATAATTTATATTATCGTGGACAAATAGGTATTTTTTACTTTGGGTTATAATCCAATACTAGTTCTTTTTTCTTGCTCAAATTATTTCAGCTTTGGCCATCAGGAACTATTTTAGTTGGTTCCTGTGATATATTCTCATTAAATTTTTTTTTGAGTATTTCCCTATTCTCTGGCACTACAAGATGCTCCAGGCTCATCTTGTATGTTTCCTGCACCTGTCCTAGAATCAGCCATTTCTCTGAGGAGTTCTTGTTCCTTTTATTGGAGAATGGCATTAGAAACCAAGATCTGAACATTAAACATTCTCCTGGCTACTGGAGTGTCATTTCTTTTAGGGGTTCTCAGCTCACAGAGCAAAAAATACTTGTGTTTAACTAATAAAACAACTAATTAACTATATACACACACATGCGTGCACACATCTATGCATTTTTCTATATGTAGCTATATAAAACTGAACATGAGCTCATGTTGATGCATCCAATACTACATGGATCATTCTAGCCTTCTACCCTTGGGTACCTGTAAACTATTCTAACACAGAAAATTCCCATGTCCCATTATCTGATACCCATTTACTTAATTGTTCTATTCCAGTATTCAGGTATCAGAATTGTTAACCTGTACCACATACAAACAATGTTATCAACTAGAGTACAGGGCTTATGTGCAGTTCCTTTTGCCTTTACTCTTATAGACCCAACTTAGTCCAAAGATCTGCTTAGATAAGCATCTGCTTAGATCAGCACCCACATCTCCTTCAGTTCTGAAGGTGTTTTGTAAACTCACATATTCATATAGTTAAATTCTCTTACCACAGCCTGCATTCCTTCCTAGGATCCTCCCACTTCCTAAATGATTTTTTTTTTAAATTTGCAGACATTAAGGTTCACTTTTTCTGTGGTACCATTCTGAGTTTTGAGAAATGCAATAATGAATTACATCCACCATTTCAATATCACTCAGAATTTCATTGATTTAAAATTACCTGCACTTTATTATTCAACCCTCTCCATGAATGTTTGGTCTGATGTTGTGTGTGCTTTTTCCAACACCACAGGCAGTTAACTCAATTCTGACACTGTCTGCCTGGAGATAGCTAAGATCCCACAGGTTAAGTGTTCAGTCCTACAAGACACAACCTCCCCACCCAAACTCTCCAGAAGCTACTCACAAGTCCAAGTTGTCACTCGTGCTTCTGAACAATCAGCTATAGATCAGAGATTCCCAGGACCCCATCCTTGGGTTTTATTAACTTACTAGAGTGGCTCAAAGAACTCAGAGAAATATTTTACTTATCAAATGACCAGTTTATTATAAAAAGATATAACTCAGAAACAGCCAGATGGAGAGAGGCGTAGGGCAAGGTGTGTGGGTCTTCCGGGTGTGTCACTCTCCTCACATTTCCATGTGTTCGCCAACTTGGGAGCTCTCCAAACCCTGTCCTTTTGGGGTTTTATGAAGGCTTCATAATATAGGTGATTGAACTCAATCTCTAGCCCTTCTCCCCTCCCTTTCAGTTCCACCCCTTGAATCCCTTTGCAACCAGCCCACATCCTTAGGTTACCTAGGGGCTTTCCAAAAGTCACTTCATTCATATAATAAAGACACATTTTTATCACTTTCATCACTTAGAAAATTCCAAGGGTTTTAGGCGTTTTGTGTCAGAGCAGGGATGAAGATCAAATACTTAGTTCTTGCTCTAAATCACTACATCAGACCTGGCATCTGCTGATTATTTTACTGTCTCTACAGTGCTGTGTTGTCCAGTTGGAATCATCTGTGATACAGCCTTCTCATACCAGCTTCTTCCACTTTGCAATGCACATTTAAGGTTCATCCATGCCTTTTCATGCCTTAATAGCTCATTTCTTTATATTTCTGAATAATAGTCCATTTTATGAATGTACCATAGTTTATTTATCCATTTATCTCTTGAAAAACATCTTCGTTGCTTCCAGTTTGGGGCAATTATGAATAAAGCTGCTATAAACATTTCCATGAAGTTTCTTTGTGTGAGATGTTGTTGATAATTCGGGGGGCCTTGAGGACCTTGCTTTGGCCCCTGATGATCTACATTCTCAGGTGTAGTATGAGAAACACCATTCACAGGTTTGCAGCTTTAAGGTGGTGGTTCTGAGGTTCTCAGAAAGCCTATTCCTCTGGCTGAGAGAATCCTTCTCCACTCCCAGCCCATGGCTTTGACCACCCAACACACTGACAACGTGCCTGTTCCTGTTCCAGCCTGTGCCCGGAGTGCTCACTCATGTCTCACTGTTTCCTACTCCTCGCCCTCCAACTCCATGAATCTCAAAACAAACTCATTACCTTCTCCCTCAAACCTGCACTAGGTTCTTTATTCAATCACTTGGTGGGGGCACCCATGCCTCTACCCCCCATGCCCTCCCCTGTTTCCCCCCACATCTAGTTATCTAGCCTGTGGATTCACCCTGAAGTCTCTTCCTTCTCTATTTTATCACCACGGGTGCTCCTTAGGGGACATCTTTCTGATCTCCCCCTCCTCCACCACCTTCTGAACTTTCAGACAAACCGTGCTATTTTGTGTCTCTGCACCTTTGCATAAGCCCTTCCTTCCACCACCCTTTCCCTCCTTAACTGTCTGGGAAATTCATATTCATCTTTTAAAATTCTGTTCAGGCACCTGGATAGCTCTGTTTATCTTCTATTTATACTTTTGCTACTGAAAGTGTGGTCTGCAAATGATCACACTTTTGGCATCACCTGGGAACTGGTAGAAACATAGACTCTCAGGCTCTACCCCAGGCCTACTAAATCAGGTCTGCCTTTTAAATGATCCCTAGGTGACGAAAGTGCAAGTTAAGGTCTGAAAAGTGTTCTATACCACTTCTGATAATGTATTTTCATTTTTTAAATGGGTTGCATGGTTCTGTGACTATTCTTGTCAGTTTTCCCCTCTTGTCAAGTTTCCCCCTGAGTTCCCTGAGGTCAGGGTCAGGGTCCATGTACCACTCAGAGGCCAGCCCAGGCTGTGGCAACTGAAATGGGGCCCAGATGTTTGTTTAACCTTCAGGGATTTTGCCACCACAAGCCCGGTGGCAAGGGGAAAAATTATAGAAGTGAGGTTCTTCTTAAGTATTATTTTACTTTATTCTCACAAAGATGTTGTTAAACAATGCATAGCCCCCTTTCTCCCCCTTAGGATGAATTTATAAAAGAATAAATGGAAACATGAAAAAGAGTTTATATATGAGAATGTTTATAATTATAAAAAATTCGAAGACATAAATGTCCGACTAAACGCAACCATTAAAAATAGTGTTACATGGGGGCCTATCTGGCTCAGTCAGTAAAGCATGAGACTTTTGATCTTGCGGTCATAAGTTTGAGCTCCACATTAAGTAGAGGTCAATTAAAATAGAAACTTAAAAAGGAGTGTTATATGAAAATATATTAATACATAAAGATTATATGCATTATATAAAGACTTATAATTTTTGAAAATGATAAATTATGAATAAATTTAATAAATCCTAACTATATAGAACTCTGTGTAAACATAAAAGTAAGTCAGTCCCCTAGCATCTGTTAACTAAAGGTTAACATCAGTTATCAGATGTTAATTTCTGGTCTACATTTAAGAATGAAGTAATGTCCTATGCGGTGTGAAGTGATGGCTTCTAAAGTCAGTTCATAATGAAAAATTTTATTACAGGGCGCCTGGGTGGCTCAGTTGGTTAAGCGACTGCCTTCGGCTCAGGTCATGATCCCGGAGTCCCAGGATCGAGTCCCATATCGGACTCCTGGCTCTGCGGGAAAGTCTGCTTCTCCCTCTGACCTTCTCCCCTCTCATTCTCAGTCTCTGTCTTTAATAAATAAATAAAAAAATCTTTAAAAAAAATTTTATTACAGTCAAAATTACTCTTAAAATATTTCACATTTCATACAGTTCAATATACACTGTCTTAATATATTTCTTTGGTAAGTCCATCTAGTTTTCTTAAGTCAGGAAATAGATCACTTTTTTTTCATTTGAGTATCAGTTTGGATTTAGAGGTCAAGTTGAAACATACATACACATAAATATACACACATACACATATATCTCCATCTCTATGTCTCTCTTTTTAATCTCCAAGCCCTTTGAGTTATATTTGGGTAATTTAAATTGAACTCTTTTTATCCCCCTGTCTCTAGCATACTACAATGCTGCTTACACGAGTTGTTTCTTCCCACAATGTCAGCCTTATTCAATCATAAAGCAAGGTTAACGCAATTGTTAACCAGCATTCCAAACTCAGTGACATTTAACTAGGCCTTTGGCTTCATATACATCACACAAAGCAAAGCACAGTACAAAGTAACACTACAAACAAGATACAATAAAGGGTAAGCAGTTAATGAACCAAGCACAAAGTCAGTCCATGAGCATGCAGTTGAAATGAGAACTTGGTCTTGTCCAAGTCCATTCTCAGGCTTACTGCTTATTATGTTGAAACAGTGGAGGATCTCTATTATGTTCAGAGATCAATGGAGCATAAACTTTGGAAGAAGTTGCCTTTTAAATGCAGTCAGACATGGAAGGGACAGCACCTGGAGTGTCTGACAGTTTCCTGCAAAAGTCCTCCTTTTTTTAAAGCATTTTAATCAGTCCTGGGTATTTGCAGGTCACTTACCAGCTCTTGGCTCTTCCAGGTTCTCTGACTTTTCTGGTTATCAGTTCTGAGTGCCGCCAGTCCGTGCCGGTTTTAGTGATGTCTGGTCCTACCTGCAACGCCCTTTGCTGCTTGTCACGACTTAACATGAGACACTGCTTGACATGAGTGGCCCCATATTGCTGTCTATACCCCACAAAAATGAGAATATATTTTTCCGCAATTTGCTTTCCTTAATATTTTTCTAAGTCCCTTCATGTAAAACCACCTTAGTACTTTTAATAACTATATCATCACTTACGGGGGCACCATAATTTAACCACTTTCTTCCTTTCTTGATGGACTTTTCCACTATTCGCCATTTTTTTTGTTATTACGAACAATATGTGAAAATTAATAAAAGAAAACTTCATTTAGAATGAAGTTAGGAGGCTGGCAGGGGGCGGTCTCAAGTCCTAACATTCCTCAATTGCAGATTCTACTGGAAGAGACACCATGAATATGGGTATTTCTTTACTGTCCCAGTAGGAGGAAGAAAGGCTTTCCTTCTCTCCTGGCAACAGCTTAGCCAATGAGAGACTGTCACAACTCAGCCAATGAAAAGCCATTATACTTGGAGCTCCCAGTTTATTCCAATGGACTTTTGGTTTATAACAGCCTCACCCATCTTCCCCTTTCCTCAATAACACAGCGTTCCTCTGCTTTGTTCTGCGGAATTACTCTTGTGGTTTTGCCCTAGATTTCATATCCCAGCTGCAGTTCTCAGTCTTCCTTGCGTTAACCAATTTTTGCTGGTAAAATAACTGGTTTTCTTTTTAAGGGGTTAAAGTTGTTATGAACATTCATTAACATATATATATTTGGCTTTCTTTTATAAAATATTTTATGGTTTAAAAATAATGCATACCCATGGTTACATTTTTATTTATTTATTTGTTGATTATTATTTTTGAAAAAACGGTTTATATTTAGGGTGGAATTAATGGATTTTTTTTTTTTTAAAGTAAGCCCTATGCCGAACATGGGTCTTAAATTCACAACCCCGAGATCAAGAGCTGCATGCTCCACCTACCGAGCCAGCTAGGCAACAGTGTGGTTAAATTTTTAAAGAAAATTACAGAAAATGTAACTAAGATGGAAATTTAAAAATCATCCTTAATTCCATCACCGTGGTATACTGAGTCTCCTTTTTTAAATAAAATATCTTACTAGAATTTAATAGAAGAAAAAGAACTGAAGTGAAACCAGTCTCCCTCACCCTCCAAAATCCTTCTATATTTAAAAAGAGATTGTGAAATAGTGAGAGTGGGAACCTTGTGTTTTTGATTAAATTTTGTTTTTTCTTAGTAGGTATAACTTTAAATTTCCATGTAGTAAAACCTCGTCACCTGCCAAATTAAAATCAGAAGACAACTGTCACAGTTCAGTAGACAATAAACACACACATACACATTTTAAAAAATTTATTGAACGGAAAAAAAATTATTGAACGGGACAAAGATTAAAACCTGAACCCACTAGAAGAAAGTAATTGAGAAAGGCTGATCCAGGAAAAGATCCAATAAAAGTGACAGATTGCTTTTAGAGAAAAAAAAATCCCGTGAAAACACCTTTTTGTGCTATTTTATTTTTATTTCTTATTTCTTCTTATTATTATTTTAGATTTTATTTATTTATTTGACAGAGAGAGAGATCACAAGTAGCAGAGAGGCAGGCAGAGAGAGAAGGAAGCAGGCTCCCTCCTGAGCAGAGAGCCCCATGCAGGGCTCGATCCAAGGACTCTGAGATCATGACCTGAGCTGAAGGCAGAGGCTTTAACCCACTGAGCCACTCAGGCGCCCCTTTTTGTGCTATTTTAAAACCAACAAAGTTAATTGTGGATTCAGATTATTAATCACACTCCTCTCTCAATTTTTTTTGTCCTATAAGGGGTGGGCAGTTTCATACTTGTTTAAAAAAGCAAACAACACCTTGCTAAACTTTGAACGTGTACATTCAAGCACCTCTACTCAATGACCTGAGGCCCAAGGGAATCTTGTTTTGACATCTTAGACTTGCTTGAAAGCAGGTTCTTACCCTCAATGACATAGAACTTAAAGGTGACCATTTGCAAACATGGTTTGACAATCTGCTTTGTGAGCCCACTAAAGACCATATAGCAGAATCTTGCCTTATTTGAAGCACTCTTTTTTTCCCTCCTCTTTACTTACTTTGATTTTTGCTCAGGAAGACCTATGAAACTTGCATTTGAGTGACATGACTCGCCAAGAAGGCAATAAAGTCAGCTTTGTTTTAGATGATTTGGTGATTTTTGTTTCTTACTGTTTAAATCACAATCAGTAGCCCCAAATCACATGCATTTTAGCCTGACCATGATTTTCCAACATAGCTTGTGTCTCCCCCAGCTTTTCTAACTGCACTCTCCCTTTCTGGCAGTCAGAGCCTTTTTTTTTTTAAGATTTTATTTATTTATTTGAGAGAGAGTACATTTATCTCCCTCATTTATTTGAGGGAGAGCATGAGCGGGGTGAGGAGCAGAGGGAGAAGCAGACTCTCTGCTGAGCAGGGAGCCTGATGTGGGGCTCGACCACAGAACCGTGGGATCACGACCTGACTGGAAGGCAGACAGCCAACCAACTGAACTACCCAGGTGCCCCAGTCAGAGAGTCTTTTATCTTCACTTCACTTTAATAATTTTCAGATTTTTACTTACTTGATGTGCACAATGACATCTATTTCATCCACATAGTCTTTGTCCCAGAAACATTTAATATTCAATTCTCATTTTGACCGATTGTATTGTAGGTCAAGTTGGAATTTTTTCAAACTTTTCCTGCTTTAGTTCCACTATTTCTTTCTTTCTTTCTTTCTTTCTTTTTTTTTTTAGTCTTTTCCCTGGACTCCTTTATTAGTTTGTTGGAGTACATCCTCAAGTAGTTTTTTTCAGAGGTGTGTGAGAGAAAGTTCTGTAGTCCCAGCCTGTCTTCAGATATTTTCTTTTATTCTCACATTTGCTTGACAGTATGGCTGGAGACGGACTTTTCCTTCAAAATAATTTTCTCTGTACAGAGCTTCGTGTAACAGAGTTTTCATTATTTTACCAATGGGTATCAGAATTTATTTAAGGGAGAGGACTGTTTAAAGGATGGGAAAATATATACTGATAAGTTCTTATAGGTAGAGGAGAAGGGCAGGAATGTTTGGGAGAACCCAGGGGGAAAAGGAAATCAGCCATACTGTTCATTAGGAGACAAGGCTGGGAGCTTGAACTGGTCCCAAGAGAGCAGAGGCTTGGAGAGGGTGTCTAATGCCCAGGATGTAGTAGAATATGTGACTGTTATGGTGCTTTTGAAAAACTATGTCCACAAATTCTTTAATACTCCTCTCTTCAAGAGATAGAGCTTAGCTCTCCTTCCCTTAAGCGTGGGCTAGATTTGGTGATTTGCTTCTTTTTGTGTGTGTGTGTGTGTGATTTGCTTCTAATGAATAGAAAACACACAGAGGTAATGATGTATAACTTCGACACTGTGGCTTCTGTCTTACTGCCTTTAAGAGGATCTCCCTTTCCTTGCAATTCTTGCTCTGGGGGAAGCCAGCTATCAAGTAGAAGTGGTGACTTTTCTGAGACTGCCATGCTCAGAGGGAACCCAAGCTTGGCATGTGGAAAGGGAGCATCAGGAAAGATGGCCAAACTTCCTCTAGCTATCTGACTGATTTTTTTTTTAAGATTTTATTTATTTATTTATTTGACAGAGAGAGAGAGAGAGAGAGAGAGAGAGATCACAAGTAGGCAGAGAGGCAGGTAGAGAGAGAGGGGGGAAGCAGGCTCCCTGCTGAGCAGAGAGCCTGATTCGGGGCTCGATCCCAGGACCCTGAGATCATGACCTGAGCCGAAGACAGAGGCTTTAACCCACTGAGCCACCCAGTCACCCCTATCTGACTGTTCTTAAGCTCAAGTGCCATGCATAGACATGAGGGAGACATCTTGGTCATTAGGTTGGAGAACAACTGAGGCCCCAGACATATGGCCCTAGATGAGCTGTCCCCACCATCTGTAGCCATCTTAGGCATTCCTACTGGTGTCTAGGATATCTAAGCACACAGATGAATCATCCATACTGTCTTCTGCCCAATTCTGACCCTAAAGAATCATGAAATGGTTGTTATTTTATGCTACAAAGTTTTGGTATGTTATTTAATAATAAACAAATGGAAGAATCACAATTCATAAATATTTAACTCAGGCATTCTTTTTTTTAGGAAGAATTATTATTTTAGAGAGAGAGTGAGCAAGGAGGGAAGGGGCAGAGGGAGAGGGAGAAAGAATCTCAAGCAGACTCCCTGCTGAGTGGGGAGCCTAAGGCAGGGCTCAATCCCATGACCCCGAGATCATGACCCAAGTTGAAATCGAGAGTAGGATGCTCAACTGACTGAGCCACCCAAGCACCTCTAATTTAGGCATTCTTGAAAGAATCTTTACTATTTTTTTTTTTTTATCACAAAGTAACACCTGTTTGTTGTATCACATTCAAATACAGAAGTATTGTTTAGCGTTGGGACCTTGTGGTACTTACCTCCATGACTTCAGTACCTAGTTCAGGGCCTGGACTTCCAGAAGCTTGATAAAGTTTACTGGGTGAATGATTCTCATCTCTGTTTTTCCATCTCCTTCCTTACCACCTTCCCTCTCACATTTTTAAAAATAATTTTATTATTTATTTATTTAAAGATTTTTTTTTTAATTTATTTATTAGAGAGAGAGAGACTGAGAATGAGAGGGGAGAAGGTCAGAGGGAGAAGCAGACTTCCCGCAGGGCTGGGAGTCCGATATGGGACTCGATCCCGGGACTCCGGGATCATGACCTGAGCCAAAGGCAGTCGCTTAACCAACTGAGCCACCCAGGTGCCCAATTTTATTATTTATTTGATAGAGAAAGTGAGAGAGAGAGAAAGTATGAGCAGGATGAGGGGTAGAGGGAGTAGACTCCCCACTGAGCAGGGAACCCAATGCAGGGCTCCATCCCAGAACTCTGGGATCATGACCTGAGCCAAAGGCAGATGCTTAACTAACTGAACCACTCAGGCGCCCCTCCTTCTCACATTAAAAAAAAGGTGAAACCTTAAAAGTTCTAAAATAGTGCCCCAGGGGTCATTTTAGCTGCTCTGGAGGTCAGGGGATAATCAGGCCTCAAGGATAGTGGGCTGGCCAGGTCTCAGGCAGAGGGTGCTGGCTTCCCCTATTCCAAGCCTGTCTGAGCACCCCTCTTGATTGGAGGTTAGGTTGTGACTTACACAACTGAACTCTGCCAATAGGTCCAAGGGTAACAACTTTGGGGATATAGCAGCTCAACTACAATGTTATGAGGTGTGTGAAGGGGGAGAAATTTCTGGGAGACAACAAGCTATCTGGCCTTGGAAATGTCATCTATTTTCTAGGCTCAGTTCCCTCTTTCTGGGTGCCCTTTGCCAAAGCCCAGCCTGGGAAAAATCTGAGGTCATTAAAAGTGGGGTCTGGCAACATCTCCAAATCCCAGGAACAAGTTCACCCCTCTGATGCTTCAAATTCTTTAGAAATTGTGGGCTGACACCGTGGAAAAGACAAGTTACAAAACAGTCCGTACAGAGTGTTCTGTTTGTAACTTTATCCAGTCTCTCTGCGTAGAACCCAAGTTGGGGGAGGCGGTTTGCCAATATGTTATCTGTGGTTATCTGAGGGGGTGGGAGGAAATTATTGCTGGTAATTTTTATTTTCTCCAAATGTTCTACAATGAATATCTATTGCCTTTCATAATCAAGAAAGTAAAAGAATTTTTTAAAATAAGCAGTTTGGCATGTAGTGGTAAAAAAAGAGAATTATCTGCGCAGCCTTGTTAGCAGAGTTTGTGGGGTTTTCTAATGTATTAGCTTTCCATTGCTGTGTAACAATTGACTTAGGGGCTTAGAGCATCACACATTTATTATTGCACAGTTTCTGTGGGTTGGGAGTCTCAGCATACCTTGGACTCTCAAGGACTCACAAAGCTCCAATCAAGGTGTTGGTCAGACTGCACGCTCATCAGGTGGCACAAATGGGGAAGAACCTGTTTCCAAGGTCATTCAGGTTGGCAGAATTCAGTTCCTTGTGGCTGTAAGATGGAGGGCCCCAGCTTCTTCCTTTCTTTGGAAGCCACCTTCTCTCCTAGAAGCCGCCCATGGTTTCTTGCCATGTGGACTTTCCCAAGATGGCCACTTACTTCAACAAATCAGCAAGAGCCTCTCAAGCAACTTTGCTAGCAAGTTGGAGTCTTATATAATGCAATGCAATCACAGAGGGACATCCCATCACTTTTGCCAGATGTTATTGGTTAGCAGCAAATCACAAGTCTTATCTCAGGGGGAAGTCCACTCTAGCAGAATGGATTACTCAAAGATGATGTTATGAACTGAATGTTTGTGTCCCCACAGAATTCATGTTGAAGCCTTAACTCCCAGCCTGTCTGTATTTGGAGATATGAGATTATAAGGGTGGTGCCTTCACCTGATAAGGACTAGTGTCCTTATAATAGGAGGCACCAAAGAGCTCACTCTCACTCTCCTCTCACACACACACTGAGGAAAGGCCATGTGAGGATGGAGCGAGAAGTAGCCATCTGCAAGCCAGGAAGAGAGCCCTCACTAGAAACCAAATTGGCAGGCCACCTTGATCACAGACTTTCAGCCTCTAGAACTGTGAGAGAATAAGTTTTTGTTGGATGAGCCATTCACTCCGTGGTATTCTCTTATGGCACTTGGAGCTAAGACGTGTGAGTGCCCCCAGGCACTGATCATGGTGGGGGCACCTTGGAGTTTGTCTGCCACACTTAGTATTGTGAAATTGGCTGGAATTTCAAGTAGAAATTCTGAAAGCTTCTAGGTAACACACAAGGTATTAAAAAAAATGCAGATTGTCCCCACAGTTTTTCATTCTATAGGCCAGTGTGTGGCTTGGCAAGTTTCAATGAACTCTCCTGTGGTGATTCTAATGAGGGAGGAGGTGGCCCACAGTTGAAGGTTAGAGTCCAACAGCTTCAAATCCCCAGCCCTGCCACTTCCTAGTTATAGAACCTTAGGTCAGTGACTCCTCCTTCCAGTCAAAGTTTCTTAATCTGATGTAAAGTGGAAAGTTCCTAAAATTAAAAAACACCTTCTGACGTCATCAGTTCCTTTCCCTAGCCAAGCAGCAAAAGGAGGCTGGAATTTCTGCCTTATACCTCCACCCCCATGCCGTTAGGGTTTGGTGTTTCAAGGCCATGGAAAATTTGAAATCAGAAAGGGGACAGGATTTGGAGAATGTTCAAAATGGAGGTGACCTGGGTCTTGCTTGTCCTTACATCGGTCTTTCGGGCAGGGGTGAGGGGTGGCTGAAATATACCACCGGCAGTGAAGAAGATGAAGGTCCAGGTATAGGTCTAGGGTACTGAGGTAAGGGCCAGAGTCCCTGGACACCTGAAGGAAAAGTAGTCCTTGGCCAAAACGTCCAGGAGCAGGCAGAGAAGCCTCCATGTGGAGCCAATTTTCTGACATCACAAAAAGTCCATGGCTGGGGGTGGGGATGTGTGTGGGCAAGTTGACTTCAGGGCAGTATTAAATGACCTACAGAATGATAAAGGCATGGGAAACACCTTGCACTAGGGCTATGGAGTAAAACTCACACCGCAAAGGTGTCAAACGAGATGATGCATGTAAGTTGCAGAGCACAGTGCCTGGCACACACATAAGGGTTTTTTTCTTTTTTTTCTTTTTAAATGAAAGTTACTCTTTCATTATGTCAAAATCTCCTAGTTTGAATGTCTACAATGCCTCTGTTATTTATCCACCATCATGGATCCCATTGTTTTCTAGGCTGATAGAAATCTGTCATTCAGAGGATGGGGTTTTGGGGTAGAAGACCACCTACAAGCTGAGGGACTATGATTTTCCTCTGTAATGACCAGAATATTAATGGAATATGATGACTGGGTATTAACCGAGTTACTAGGTAGAAGGCTTAGCTCCATTCTTAGCATGAATAAATGATAGTTATTGCTACATATTGTAAATTGATATCAAATGCTGTCCAGAACTGGCAGATGTTATGTGAAACACATGGATGTGTTTCAGACTATTAACCAAAGTTTGAGGGAAATACACCACCAGAACCAGATTCTCGGGCATGGGGCTTGCATGCACGCTTAGGACCCCATATTTAGAAGAGCCCTGTGCTCAGGAGGGTCTCACATTTGGTTTAATGATCTGCTGCCACCATATTGAAATTCTGCCATCATCTTGAACAAGGGTCCTTGCCTTTTCATTTTGCATTGGGCCCCACAAATTATGTAATTGGTCCTGTAACACCACATCTTGAGTGAAGTTCATAGTAACAACCTGCACGTGAAGTTTTCAAATTTCTTATAGCCATTTTTCTTGTAGGAGTCTTTTTCTATCTTGAGCACCTTCCTCCATTATGAAATTTCACAAGGCAGGGGCAGAAGGTGGACACCAAAGGATTAGGAAAAGGGGGAGGAGCCAGAGCTGTGGAGAGTATGTGAGGATCTCCTCCATATTAACTTGGTGGTACCCACGGATGGGTAAAAGGAAGTAGCTGGTTTCTTATAAGGCCCATGTGTGGGATACATGGAAGCTTGACTCAAATTTTCTAAGTGGCAGAAAGACCAAGGAATGAGAGAAGCAAGGGAGAGGGGAATAAGTAGGTTCTGCTTCTCCTTCTTAGGCTGTTAAGCCCAAGGACAAGCACAGAAAGTAAAGCCAAAAGTATCTACTTATCACAAAACAGGTTCACATAGGAAAGGCCAGGCTCTGGAGGGCAGAATATGATTACAGCAGAGCTCTTTGCCTTAAAAGAGGGAACTGGGAGAGGTATCCAGGCAAAGAGCCATAAACACAGCCTGAGCCCTTGTTCCCTTTTTGGGTGCCCAAGGCATGAGGAAACAGCAATCCATTTGGCGAGGTGCTAAGAACAACTTGGTATCAACTTGCTTCTCAGCCAGGGCCAAGGATGCCTGCTATTATAGACTTGAGGTTTCTTGAAAATTTTCCACATTTACTTTTGATCACTGCAAGTTATTAGAAATAATGAAACATCTCAGAGTGGTTGGGGGGTCTTGCTTGAGGCCAGGAAGTGATGGGGAGAAGTCATGTAACTACTTAGATCCTCTGTAGGGACCACAAGGAGGTCTGATTGTCTCCTGCCACAGGCTGCCTTTCATGGAGACCCCAGCTGGGCCCTGCCTCTGAGGTCGGGGTTGTGAGACAGCTCAGTGGTGGTGGTGGCAGATGTGTGTGTGGCCTTGTACTCTGATTTCATGCTTGTTTGTCATATACTCTTCAAAATTTCTCGTGTAACTTATATGATCACACTGTAAAACAAAAAGTGTAAAATACACACAAGAATATACTGCAGCACAATTGTGCTGGTCACGAAATAACTGAAGGATTTATTTTAAAATGTTAATTCATAGTGCACTCCAGGCAATATGTTCTGAAGAGGGGACAGAAGTTGAATACCATCTTGAGGACTGTCGTTGTTGTCTTTTGACCATGTCAGGGACTCTTTGTGATAAGAGTGGAGTGGGCTTGATGATCCTCCTGTCACCCCCTCCCCTCCCCATCAACTCCACAGTCCTTGAAGCACTGATCTGTGTATATATTCTGGGTCCTGGACCACCTAAAACAGCATCTGAACTTGAATACTTTCTCTCCAAATCCAGGTAGTCTTAGGCATTTTCTGAACTTGAGAAATCAAGAATTCCTGTCCAAAGCAGCCAGGCATCGACTGAATCAGGCACATGTGGCTGGGATGTTTCTCTTCTGTCGCTGTTGCCTTAGAAGAATGACAATGATAAGCATCCCCAAGATCCCTCAGAGCTTGCCACTTGAGGAAATGCGGCTCTGGCCCACTTCCCTGACCTAATGACTAGGTCTGATTTCAGTTACTTTCCCTAACACTCAAAGCCCTAGCAGTTCAGGATGGTGACCTGGGAGAAAGCCCTGGGTCTTTCCAGTGTATTCAGAATTACACCTGAACAGATTAGTGTGAAGGACCAGGATTCCTAACTCTGTGACTTAAACTGGTTTTCTTTTTTTAAAACAAGTAGCAGTTCGGAGTGCTGAGTCTCAATGTGATGCAGAGAAGTGGTGAGCCACTCATCTGTCTGGAGCATGCCCAGATTGGCCACCTGCTCCGACAGAGATGAGGAAGGAAGGACATGTTTCTATCAGTGAGAACTGGACCTCCTTAATCCAGGCTTTCTGTCACATTTACTAACAGGCCAGTTGGCACAGGTGGCATCCAAGGACCTCAGCCCACGAGAGAAATGGAATGTGACATGTTTGGTTGCCATCAGCACTCCCGGGGGTGATGGGGCAAATAAGGAATTGATTTTCCTTATAAAAGAGATTGAATATGATGGCAAGTTGAGGTTAAGAAGATGGCAAGGGAATGGCTGGCTGGCTGAGCTGAGAGGCTTCCAGGGTATTATTGTCATCATATTATTGCTAACAACGACTACCATTTACGAAGGCTTTATTAGGTGCCAGGCAATGTGCTCAGTACTCTGTGTTCATTCTTTCTCCTAATCCTCACATTCTTTGAGTAGGGCCTGTAGCTACTCCTCCTTTTCTGAATAAATTGGCTCAGAGAGGTTAAGGAGTGAGCCAGTATCTTCGGCTTTGCCAATGCACAAATTTCTGTGGCTCTGTCTACTGGAGTTAACAAGTTCTAAGTTTCTTTCTTCTTTCTTTCTGTTTCTTTTCTTTCTTTTCTTTTCCTTTCTTTCTTTCTTTCTTTCTTTCTTTCTTTCTTTCTTTCTTTCTTTCTTTCTTTCTTTCTTTCTTTCTTTCTTTCTTTCTTTCTTTCTTTCTTTTCTTCCTCTTCCTCTCCTCCCTCCCTCCCTTCCTTCTTTCTCTTCTTCTCTTCCTTCCTTTCTTGATTTTATTTATTCATCTGAGAGAGCAAGTGAGCATGAGAGGGGGGAGGGTCAGAGGGAGAAACCAACTTCCCACTGAGCAGGGAGCCCAAAGTGGGGCTCGATTCTGGGACTCTGGGATCATGACCTGAGCTGAAGGCAGAGGCTTAACTGACTGAGCCACTCAGGTGCTCCAACAAGTTCTAAGTTTCTGCCTCTTATACATTGATCTCATACTATTTTCTAACATTTACTATGTGTCCGGTGCTGGTAATAAATTGAAATAGGATGGTTCAGTCAGGACTCTGTTTCACGAAAAGAGAAGACAACCCAAACTGAATAGGTGAAAGTTGGATTTACTGGCTTGCAAAAAATGTCCAGGGTTAGTTCAGCTTCAGGTATGGCTAGACCCAGGTGACAACAATGTCTTTAAGGATTCTCTTAGTCCTCTGTGCGTGTTCCATTCTGACAGGCAACCTCCTTATGGTAGTGAGGTAGTTACTAGCAGTACCGGACTTGTAGCCTTACAGTTCTAAATTCAGTGGATTAAAAGAAAAAGAAATGCCTTTCTCAGTTGCTTAAACATCCCCACCCTCTCACCTCTCAGAATTAACTCATAGTTTTTATAAGATTGGTTTGGCTTAGATCCTGTGCTTACCCCTTATCTAAACACGTTGACCAAGGGGCTGCAGGGCTCTGGTGGGTCAGTTACATGCTTACCCTGGATCCAGGGATAGTTAGCATACAGACAGAAAATGGCGGAAGGCAAGTCAAGAGAAGTGTGGATGGGCAGTGGGAATACAAAAGCAATAGATGTCCACAGCAGTGGTAACTCTGGGTGTGCGAACTCTCAGAACTCTGGGCACCTGGCTAATAAAGCCAACTGATTAGTTTGTGATGGGAGACATATGCCAGTTCATTGGCATATTCCAGTCATCCACCCAGGGCACTGCGCTTCGGATAGTCCGGCTAGGGGCAGGCTCCTTCAGTAGCATAAAATTAGAACAGATGGAATAAGATGTTCCTAAGAAATATTCCCGACAAAGTATTTGTGGGCAGATTAGTTTCAGGTGTGAAGGACAGCATCCCTAAAATACCAATTATGTTAAGAGGATAGAAGTTTATCTTCTAAACCGTGCCCAGAAGTAAAGAGTTCAGGCCTGGTATGGTGGTTACTTATTCATCATAAACCTAGGCTCCTTCTAACTTGTTGCTCCATGACCATTCACACACACCTACTTCTCCTTCATGGTCCGACTATGACATGCTCAAGTTCCAGCCTCAAAGCCCACATTGTACTCGGCTGAATGGAAGAGATGGGCACACATTCTTTTAAGGACAAGTTGCAGCAGTTGCTCAAGCCCCATTGGCTAAAACGTAGTCAGTGGGTTATACTTATACGTGAGGGAGGCTGGGAAATGTGTTTGTTCTGGGAAGAACAGATCCAGGGAGACAACCAATCTTTGTCAGAACGTAGCACCCCAATGTATAGCTCTTTGCTGTAGAGTGGACTATCCAAAGGCTAAAGACCCGTCACCTGGAAACCAAGTACCTTCAAAAGGCAACCCTAAATATGCAAGACATAACTAACCATTACTCTTTGTTCTTTTTATCACTCTTCTATGAGTATATTCTGAGAAAATGTCCAATTGCAATTTAACTGTTTCTTTAAAAATATTTAAATTTAGAAATGAGTAAATTTTCTCTTAAAAAAAAAAGGCACGTGCTTCCCACAACTAGTGAAACAATGCCAACATGTATAAAGTACTAAGTTACTCTAAACTCTTCAGTTTACTCCATAATAGTCTGTGTGTCCACTTTTCTTTCATGATCATTCATTCATTGACATATTTGTAGGTTTTATTTTCACCAAAATGGGTTCACAATATACATTACTCTGTAACTTTGTCTTTTCACTTAAATATATCATGGACATGCCACAGGTTAAGACCTAGAGGTCTGACTCATTCTTTTCGACAGCTGCATAATACTTCAGCTTGCAGTTGTCCTATAAATGATTCAATCATTCCCTTTGACGGACTGTCAAGTTGTTTCCATTTTTCTGCTACCACAGGCCACTTTACAGCAAACTTCCTGCGCTGATGTCCATGTATCTCAGTGCTTTTAGTTCTTTGAGATTCAGTCCTTCGAAGTGGGACTGCTAGGTTAAAGGATGCATTTAAAAATTGTAATTGCTATGGCCAGATAAAAAAGACGGCAACAATCCACATTCCCACCAACACTGTATAAGTTGTCAGCACTGGAGGTCATCACTGTTTGAAATTTGGCATCTGATAGGTGACCAGTGGTATCCTGTTTGGATTTACATCTCCCTGGCCGTGTGTACACTTGGTTTTCTTTCATATGCTTATTGGTATGCCAGAGAGAAAAATGGTTTGAAGTGCAGACTCAAGAGTCAAACCACTTGAGTTTGTGTCATAGCTCAAGACATGTGACCACCTATTGCAGGACTTGGACAAGTTACTTTATTCCTCTGAGCCTGTTTTCTTAGCTGTACAACAGGAATAATATTACCTGTCTCCCAGGGTAAGTTGTATTAAATAATGCTTATAAAGTGCCTGAAACCATGTCTAGCACGTAGCAAGCTCTAAGTAACTGGTTAGTGACTATTACTGTTGATCTTTTAGATTTCTTGAATTGCCTATTGGATGTTCTCTATTGGGACGACTGTTTTGTAGTAATCGTTTTTAGGAACTCTCTGTATATTAGGGATATTAATCATCAATCTGTCACTTGTGTTGGAAATTTTTCATGTGTCTCTCGTGTCTTTTATAGAAGCAAGATTTGTTTTCCCCCAATTTATGTCAAGTATGTCTATAATTTCCTTGATAATTTCTAGATTTTATGATCCCCATCATATGATTATGAAGTCTCCTAAAAATTCTTCCAATATTTCATTTTAGCATTTGAATTTGCAGTCCCTTTGGTATTGTCTAAGCTGTGAGGCAGGAATCTTGTTGCTCTCTAGGCACTTACTGTAGCTCTATTTATACAGTAGTTAACACATATCAGATTTAATTTAGAAACTTCATGGAAAGAGAAACTTGGAATCCTGTTCTCATATGAAATATAGAAAACGCCAATATACAAAATTGAGCTGTTTCTGCTTGAAGTGGTGAAAGGCTTGAGTAAGATAATGAAGAGCCTTGTAAACAAGTATAAAATTTCCTAAAAGTTAAGGTTTTATTCTGAAACAATGGGGGAACTGTTCAAAGGTCTTAGGGAAGTAACACAATCAGATCTAGGTATCAAAGATTACTCCAGCTGCTCTGGCAAGAACAGACTGCAGTAGGACAGCAGTAGAGACAGTGATGCTAGAATGGCACAAGAGTCCTAGCAATAGATAGGAGAAAAACTGATAGAATGGAGAAAGCTGATAGAATGGAGATAGTTTTAAGGTATATTTACATGATACACCTTAATGATTAATAGGGATGTTTGGGGTGACAGAAAAAGAGAAGAAAGTGACAATAATTCCTGTGTTCTAGCCCATGGAGGGTGGAGCCATTTATCAGTAAGAGAACACTAGAAGAGCAGATTTTAAGGGGAAAATGATGAGGTCAGTGTGAACTATCTGTTCATCAAGCAGGGGAATATCTAAATGACAGGTGGTCATTCAGATCTGGAGCTCAGGATATGTATGTGGGCTGAAAATAGGAATCTGAAGTTATCAACATACATTTGGAAACCAAAGCCATGGGAATGGGGAAGATTCTTGAGTAGGCCAGGGAGGCCTAAGACACAGGACAGACACTGATTCTGTCGGGCTTCTCTGACTGTAGGTAACAAAAATTGGCCCTGGCTACCAGGCCTTTGCATGTGGTTGTAAAGGGATACCTTTTACAACCATATGCATCAGTTTGCACAGCCAATGCAATTTGCTGGAAGGATATAATGCAGTTCACAAAAATTTTAGGAGCTTAACATTCAAGAAAGTCAGGAATCTGGGCAACTGAGGAAACCTCAGTAACATGAACTCATATGCCATTTACATATTATGTTCTGGTGGCATGGGAGAGGGGCGGCTTCACAAAGGCAACGTGAGGTGTTGTTCTCAAAGGAAGGGGGGAAAGACACTGGTTGGGTAAATGCAACTGCC
The DNA here is from genome assembly GCA_028533885.1 of Nasua narica. NCBI lineage: Eukaryota > Metazoa > Chordata > Mammalia > Carnivora > Procyonidae > Nasua > Nasua narica. The sequence goes on along the minus strand of CM052808.1, from coordinate 20,616,048 downwards.
CACTATGTTCTGTCCTTTGGCTGGCCAGGACATGCATTCTTCAACATGAATAATTTTATAAATGCTTCCATTCAACATACTGTAGGAAATGGATTCTTCTCCCCAAGCTGAGAACTTAAAAATAATTTTCACTTATCATATCCAGTGTCAAACCTAAAATTTCTGGGTGATACTGTCCTTTAGTTCTTACACCGTACCTTGGTTTATGCATCTGTTAGCATATTTAACCATCACGAACACACCTGTGTACAGTAATGAGCAGATACTGCCAGCAGAATGGCTTCCTTATCCATTTCAAATTGTCCTACTGTCAACAGATACCTTGTTACCCACATTTTACCTCAACAGGCACATGCTTCCAAATGACAAGGGGGAAGTATCTTTACTGGCAACTTTGCCAATATGTTGCTTATTTCCCTTCCCCTGGGATACAGAGCAAGTTTTTGCTGCCTCTGGTTTAGACTCAATTCCAGATCTTCCATGTTCCTAAAGGTATGAAGCCCATTTAACTCTCTGGTATTAATTTGTTATCAGTCATTTGGCTGTAAGCGAGAGAAACCTGCTTGGGCTGACAAATGAAAAGGGAACGTATTTTGAGGATATATGGTGGTCTGTAGAATCAGAGGAAAATTTGGATAACTAGGCCTTGACAACCGAAACCAGGGCACCATGGGGGATGTCCTTGCACCAACTTTGGTAGTTTCCTTGGGACACTACCATCAGAATGACTCAACTCCTGATTTTGTTTGCATCACCTCTTTTAAGACTCAAGTCTTGGTGAGAGGGGAATTTTGATTGGATAGGCCTTGGATCACATGATCAATTAGGGTGTACAAGGCTGTAATACTGTAATCCACAATTCCACTAAAACCTCAGAATGGAAAGGAATAGCATTCCAAAGAACAAGTGGGTACTTTTCATTAAAGGAAAGGGGAAATGGGAGGCAAAAAAAAAATCAATGGATGGTCAATACACTAATATTTAAATGATGGGGAGAAAACTATCTACAATGGAGCAATAGGCAGAAAGGCAGGAAGAAAATGAGAAATGTCACAACACCTAAGGGAAAAAGAGTGTGCTAAGATATAATGGGAGCAGATTGTGCTGCTGAAAGTTCAGATGAGTATGTACTAGACTTAGCAATGAAAAAGTCACTATTGAACTTGACTGTGTTATCAAAATACTCAAGGATTTCAAAGAAATCTTGATTTCTTTTCTTCTACCTACCTACCTACTGTGAACACTGCAATAGAGAACTTAATAGATTAGTATCAGCTGAGAATTGGAGTAATCTTTGATGAACAATGATACTATGATATCCTGATAATCCAAAAAAACCTGACATTTAAAGAGATATGCTTGAAAAATTAAGAATCAATTACTGAGTTCGGAGTTCCTCAAACAAGGTACAACCTTGTCAGCTTCACTAATGGGATGACAAATATATTTATTTAAATATTCACTAACATAAAGATGGGTATTTTAAGTTATTTGATTTACAGCAGGAAGTAACTTGCCAAAGTCAAACAATAAGTACTAAATATAATTTTTAAAATTCTTTATTTTAAAATAAAGTTTAAAAGTAATGTGAGTAGTGGAAAATATTCAAATAACAGAAATGTATAAAGCTGAAAGTCTCATGGAATCTACACTATTTGAAGAAAGCCATTAGTAGACTTTTCTATGCATAATAAACAGATTTTTATGTGAGTTCATACTATACATTTTTCTATTGTTTCTCTTAATATATCATGGCCATTTTTCCATGTTCATACACAATAAATGTATTTTATTAATTTTAACAGCCATGTAGATTTTCTTATATGTCTGAACCATGTGTTACTTAACCAATCCTTTACCAATAAGCATTTAGGTGTTCTTCTATATTTTTCTACCATGTAATTTTTATGCTTCTGTAGTAACTTAAACCTTATCACTTCCTGTCTCACTTTGTCTTCTGGTTTGGAAGACTTCAGTGTGGCCATGACCTCCAGTTTAATAAATACTTGAACTTGCCAAGTGTTGATGTTGGTAGACAGTATATTAGTCAGGACTGACTCAATTTTAAGCAACAGAAACCCAACTCAAAGTAACTTAAAGCAAAAAAGGGTATTTATTGGCTCACATAACTGAAAAGTCCATAGGGATATACTAGCTTCAGGCACGGTTGGATCCAGGGGCACAAACATTGTCATCAGGACTCAAGTCTCTCCATCATTTGGCTCTGCACTGGCTTCATTCTCTGGCTCATTTGGTATGGTGGGCCCTGCTGGTTTGAGCTTTTCATACTACAAAGCCAAGCAACCTCAGTAAAGAGAGCTTGTGAGCTTCTCCTCCACAGTTCAGTACAACTCCTAGGGCTGAATACCACTGGACCAACTTGGATCACATGACCATTCCAGAACAAATCTTTATGGTAAAAGAGATGGACTATGCTGACTGATCAGGTGTGAATTACATGTCCACCTATGAAGCTTAAAGTTAGACCAGACTGTCTGAATCATGTGGACTGAAGAGAGGGAAAAGAGGTTCCAAGGAATATCACAGAGTTTTACAAAGAGATGGAATGGATGCTGGTCAATCAAAAACAAGTGATGTCAATATGACCAGATACTGAAAAGGTTTAGTCTCTGTTCACTAACAGCTGGTATTTGTGACTTTCTTGATAATAAAAGTATTCTGAAAAAAACATCATGAGTAGTAAAGTAGTAAGTTTGTCCTGTACTCGGGAAGCTTGTAATCCATTTGAATGGAATAATTGTGTCCAATAGCATACTTCAGATGATGCAATAGTGTTTCAACAGAAATGAACTCAGTGGCCTTGAATCTGAGAGCCCAACCATCTTGCTGACATGATGCAGGACAATAAGCCTCCCACTGGCAAATAGTTCTGTGAGGCTACTGAAGTCAGTGGTTAAGTTTTAAGTTCAGTGGAAACCTTTTCTTGTGTTCCTTTAGTCTTTTGCCAAGGTGAACTGGTAACATTTCTGTTACCTCTGTATTACTGCAGAAAAGAGGAATGTGCTTTCAATCTGCGGTAGTCTTTTATCCTTTATCTGGTAGAAGGGGTCTCAAGTGCTGAAAATGGTGAAATATACATAGGCATAGAGGCTTACTCTGCACTTAAAAAAAAAAAAAAAAAAAAAAAGGCTGCTGGCCAAGTAGTATACAGCATGGTCCTTCCAGTTGTGAACGCTAAGTCCTGGCGGGGGGGAGGGGGGAGGCGGTGGTGAGATGCAGGTTGCTTCTATTCAAAACTCCTTGGGTGGAACTGGGTGTAAGACAGGTCGATACCAGTTGTAGTTTTCTCAAGCACAGCCAGTCTGATAGCAACATGTCACAAAAGGCATACAAGGGCTGAGTCTAAACAGGCAAATAGGGTACCTTCAGCAGGGCTAGCCACACCAACAGCCAGGATGTGATCTGGAAAAATGGGTAGACTGATGTCGAAGCTCTGTAAATTAGTTTTAACCCTGAGCACTCCAGGGTCATTCCTTAGGGTTTGCTCTGGACACCATTTTCTGATCTTAAAGGGCCAGCCAGGTATAGCAGCTTTCTTTTTTCTCTTTATCTGCCCAAGAACTTTCAGCTCAGTAGAAGGCTATATTCTCAATTCCGACTTGAGGTTCTGTAGAGGAGTCGATGCTACATCTGGGAATGATAAGGTTGGGAGGGCCAGGTTCATGAAGGTTGGCCCTACTCTCTTTGGTAATCAAGTCTCCATCTTCTGAAACTCTGCCCATCTCTGAGAATCAGCTTATAAACAAGGCCTTAGATTGGTTGGATGGTGCTGCCAAAAGACTTAGATTGAGATCTGAGGCAGGGAGATAGTAGTTAAGATCCTAGGTTTGAGTTTTAGGCTTTCTTCATTTTCAACCATCAATTCTGATACACAGCATACATTAGACTCTTGAACAGATGATCATCCTCACCTTAAGCCCCTCATTTTGACTGCGTTTGACAGGATTAAAGGGAATGACTGGCAGTGTAGATCAGTGTCTTTTTCTGTAAGTACAGAAGAGAAAATCGAGCTGACATGTTGAAGGTAGTAGAAAAATGGTTTGTAGATAACTTATTAACAAACAATAGTTGTATATACAAGCAAGCTAGTCATTAGATTTCTATTAGTTGAGGGTGCGCAGGCCTTGTTTGATGATTTGTAGACAGAATCATGTAATCAGGGTTAGTCTAGAGAATAAGAGACAAAGATACAAAGAAACAATTCCCAACATTTAACCAGTGCATTCATTAGAATATAGTTGAGGACAGCTGGCCCTTAAGCTGACTGTGAAGGAAGGGCCTGAGATTTTTCTCATGACACAAAACGAAGTCTACTTGTTTGACATGATCTGGTCTGGGAGTTCATGAATTCAAGCCATCCTGCAGAAACAGATTAAGTGTCTTAATGCCTGAGAATATCTCATAGCAAGGAATGTCAGCCACTCTCAATCAGTGTAAAACAACAGTATGGAGACAGATGAAATTCCATGAAAACATCCACAGAGACAAGACACTGTGGTCTTGTAACAGTAGGAAGAAGCTGCAGGAAGCTCTTCAGTCTACTGATAATATCTTAGCTGTAGGCTTTGTAGATTTTCAAGTCAGTCTACATTTCCAGCAAAAAGGTAGATGATATGCAACTTGAGATGCCCAGCAAGCAAGCAACCATGGCCTGGTCAAAAGGCCTACCTCCAAATATCCCTAACACCTGCAGTGGATGGCACCAGACATCAAAAGATCCATCATAAAAGAATACCTCTCATTGGTTAGAAGAAAATTTTCCAAAGGATCACATTTAAAATCACACACATGAGAGAGGATGTTCAAAAATAGTCTCTTGTGGATCAGATGTTACATGTAGTTAAGCAGAGTATTCATAATTTTGGAGCAGGTATGCCAATGATGGAGGAAATTTTTTAAGGTTATTAGCTCATTTATCCTGGAAACAGCAGTTAAACTGAATAATTATCAAGGAGCAGTGTAACTGCCACCAACTGAGTCATAGTGACATGTAGTTTTGAGTATAAGATGAATAACCAGGTACCCTTTTAGGTAATGTTGCCAGAATTTCAGTTCTACTTTCATACTTAATGGTTATCCCTTGCACACGAAGTAGAGTACCATGGCTGATGATGGGAGGTCCAATGTACAAGTTGGTCTAATATGGCCTCAATGAGGCATCATCAACTTTAGTACCAGCTTCAATACCTGGCGATTCAGGTATCCAAGGAGGATCAAGACTTCAAAGTTATGTGTTTCAAGTACCACTAGAGGATCTGGTGTTTGTTAAAGAAGCTGGATAAGGGGGTGTGTCAGTGTAGAGTACACATGAATTGCTGACTATATTGAATCCCAGGAATCACTGACTTGCAATCCATCTTGGGGTACAGGGCTGCTAATCTAGGTCCATGTGATACCACTTTCAGCCCACATGACTAGTCTTGGGGGGTGGCAAAGATATGCCCATCTTCTTGCACTTTTCTGATTTTGCCCACAGTAAATATTCCTAAGAATGTGCAGCATCAACTGAACATGGACTGTGTTAGGTAGAGGTACAGATCAGAATGCCATTCAGGTTGCACATGTTGTCTAGGGCAGTGGTTTTCAAACAGTGTTCTGAAGAATTCTAGGTGTTGTAAAGAAGTCTCCTTAGGGATCACCATGGTGGTAAAGGAAGATGCTTGTGGCAGGTTTCAGGCCCCCCACTCCTGCTTCATCTACAGCAGCTTCTCTTTTACTCTGGGCTTCCATACAGTTTTCATCCAAAGGGCTTCATGGTCACAAAGCCTTTGGAAAACCAATGATCTAAGAATAAGTTGTTCACAAAATGCTGAAATACAAAAAATAGGTCACAGAAACCATAAACTGTGAGCAAAGCCTGTGGTAAGCCAAGAAGGTGTTTTCCTAGTCATTCTTTCCCTAATATGGGCCACATTACAGAATGATGAAGTTAACATTCAAGTTTGCTATAAATTCTGATAGCCTCAAATTGGGTTTGTGACTATCAGAGAAGAGGCTATTGATTTTAAGTGACAATAGCACTGGATTTTTGCAGTCAGCATACATCTGCAAAATGCATTCCATTTCTTTGCAATTATTATCCCAAGTCTATGGCTAGATGACTTCCCTTCCAACACCAGTAAGATTTCAATGGGCCGCAACTCAAATTCTAAGAAAATATTTCTTCTCATCCCTCCTCCCCCTTTTCTCCACCCTTCTCCTCCTCCCTTCCCTTCTCAATCTCCTCACCCACCAGAGATTCAATGCCTTTGAGCTAGATTTACAGCACAATTCTAAGAACAGAGAAGTATATTGCTCAATGTCATGGAACTCATCCAATTTGGGGTGCAATATTAACTTTTTCCCATTCCCTTCCCATATATCCCCACAAATCTTCTAGCAGTTCCTTTAACAGAAAAATAGAGGTAATGGTCAAGATGTAGGACTCTCAGATGATGAAGACATACCAATACAAGCAGTTATTGGCAAAGAAAGAAATGGGGGGAGGGGCTTCAAAGATGCTCTTTACTCGTGGGTTCCCAGGGCAATCAGGAAGCACTGGTTATACTGCTTTAAAGCAGTTTTCCCAATCCATTTAAAGGAATGCTGCAACAATAACATTCTGTGTTTGATTAAACTTAGGACACACTGGGCTAAACAGCTCAATGAGGCTCTTTGTTGCAAATCTTGTGAGATCCTTTAATATACTACACTGAATCAGGGGAGGGAACACATATTTTACCATCCTACAAGACTACAGAAATTCTACATATATATGTTATGAGTATGCATCAAATATACATACACACACACATATATAAACAGCACTGCTCTAAAAAAATGTAGGACTCCTGCTAAGTACATGTTTGGGGGTAGAGAACTATAGGTGAGATCCTGGTGTCTAGGAGTTAATAAGACTTAGGGAAAAAAAAGGAGGACAAAATATGAACAGGGATCACCAATTAGGTCATTTGGGAATTTAGGAAGACCGTGTGAACAACAGATCTAAAAGCAGCTACATGTTCCATGTTACATAGTCTTGTCATCAGATGAACATGTGCCTTATTGACTAGAATTATCTACCACTATGGAGAATAGTCTGCTATGTTGAAAACTTTCTGGGGTTACCAATCTCCAATCATCTTAACACTGCAGGTAAAGCAGAGGCTAAGTCAATTCCATGGAGAGAACTGGACTGGGAGTCAGAAGGCCTGACCTCTACCACTTCGCAGCTGTGTCACTTTGGATAACCTTTTAAATTTCCATTTCCTCATTTGCAATAAGTGATTATAAGTTACTGTGCTATTTGATAATTGAGATTAATGCATGTAAAAGTGCTTTGAAACTATAAAGTGCTATATAAACATAAGGGATTACCATTATAGGTTCTACCTGGATGTATCAAGAGGCCTTTTCTGGAATCTGACTGGAGCTTTTTGAGATGCTGTTAGGTAAAGGGATTCCTTGGTAGAATTTCTTAAATTTGTGTGACAAGTCCTGGTTCCTGAGTAATCCCAAAGATGCTCTGAGTTCATTGTGCCTTTGTTTTAATCCCAATATCTGCTGGTTAGAATATCTGCTTTCTATTCAGTAGGCTACTATAGACTTGAAGTGGAAAGAATAAGGTCCAGTGACCTGGATAGGATCCTAGACACTTCATGAATTTCAATCATTTGAGAATGTGGGGAATGGTCCAATGCCGTTCTTGAAAATATGTTGTCATTCTTCAGTGTTGATAACTAAAAAATCCTCTGATCCAAATTTATTATGTGTCTCTGAAGGCTTTAACTGAAGAAATGAAACTCAAGGAACAAATCGGGCCTTCGTCGCGATAAAATAGCTTCAGCTACTTGGCTTAAATAGTTTGACTTCACTATAAAGGGCTGTGCTGAATCTGGGTGGAACAGGACAGGAGGGGAGGTGAAGGCCACATCATGATGGTTGAATGCCTCTTGGATCACACTGGTCCACAGGAATGGTGTCTTCTTCAGCAGTAAGGTGAAGGAATCACCGAGGGCAAAAATCCAGGTACCAGATCTGTAGGCTGATGGAATAGTACAAGGAAGGTGGTCAGAAGGTCCAGGTGAACACGCAATCAGGAGGCACAGGACTGGAAGGGACAGGAACAAAACAGGTAAGATAACAAATGCATGGAATTACAAACACAGGGACTCTAACGATAGGGCATGCTGTCAGCATATCAGCTGCCTGATGGTTACTAATTTTCGATAAGCCTAGCTAAGAAGCTGACAAATTTTATGGGGAGTGAGAAAGCTTTCTGATGAACAATTAGTGATGATAAGAACAGAAAGAGTTCTCTGGCAGAGACTGCTTCCTGACTCTTGAGAACAAACTGTCTTAGGGAAGCAGCAAACAGGAATTGCCCTAAAATCTCATAATCTGGAGGAGTAATTTGATTGTATTCAGGCTGCTGAGCAGTGCCTGACCGGGGAGAAAGAAGCAGCCCCATTGGTAGCACAAGAAGAACTGAATTTAAATTTCTATACCAACACCGAAGGAGATCTTCTCCTTCTTCCTTAAAATTAACTTATGACCTTGTCAAAAGCTTTTAACTTTCATTTTAACAAGATTCCATCTTATGTGAGAGAGAATAAAGTACGCAGAGAATGAGACCCTGGTATTTGCATCCTTCTGTTAATACCCTATGCAATACATCAGTTTCTCTTCATGTCTTAGGGTTCTCTAAATCTTTTAAAATTTAGAAAAAAACAAAACAAAAAACCACCATGAAACACAGAAAGAAACATGACCCATAACTAGTGATCTTTTTCCTAATCAAGAGTAATTAGATTACCACACAGCAATTAAGCCAATGCTTACTGAGTGTATATTTTGATAGCCCACTCTCTAAATGACTCCTTTCTCTGAGAGGCTTCATCATATGCATGTGGTTCGTGTGGGCTAAAACCCTCAAGATAAAGCTCTTGCTTTCAAGGGGCTTGCTATCTGGAACAAGAGCAAATGCTTGCAAATGACTACAAGGTATGTTATGCCAAGACAGCGAAAAGGTAAACAACACGATGCAAAACTTCAGATAAAGTTACGGAGACCCCAGGAGTAGAGAGCATCTGATGTGGATACTGAGGGAATGGCAGTGTTTTAACAGGCGAAGAACCAGAGGAATACACTCCAAAGTAGAGCACGAACAAAAGTGCAGAGATGGTAAGTAAAGAATGAGGCATTTTTGAAAATGGCAAGTACCGTAGTTCACTTCTGATGAAGTGTTGCTAGAGTTTGCACTGAAGGTCTGGCAGACACTCAGGTCTTCAAATTCCCAGTAATGGTGCTGGTGGCAGTGCTTGCTCCGTTGCTATCTCTTCTCAAAGCAAGGTCGACAGCTCCCACGTTCAAAACCAAATATATTCAGCTCCAGAGTTCCTTGTCGCACCGGACACGCTCTTCAGGGCCCAGGTGTTGAAAATCTGGCAATCTGGAGTCCACACCGTGGCTACACAGAGAAGCATCTGCTCCAGCTAGTGCAGAACACTGTAGTGAAACCTTTTTGGCCTCCTATCCTGGACATCTCATGTTTTGTCACAGAATTTCAAGCTTTGAGTTCCAGTTGTTTTTTTTCCTCCCTTCTCTCGAGGAAAGCATCTTATAAGATCACCACAGTCTTAAGATTCTTTTGAGGTACATCCAGATAATAACAAAAGAGCTAAAAGACCAACACATTTTTCTCCAAAACAAGTCATTTTTCTGGAAGTGAGATCATTTGTCTCTGCCCTTTATGTAAAAGGAATAGTCAATTGATTTTCTCAGACATTTGTATGAAATAGCAAAACACGTAAACACCTAACCAGACAAAATACACGTAAATGTGTTTATGTTCACTTGCTTAGAGCTGTACCACTGGTAAGCACCACTCCACAAAATGAAAATGTTTGAAATCCAACTGTTCAAACATTTCTATAGTGTTTGCTGGACAATGGCCTGGAATTTGATAAAAGCAGCTGACAATTAACAAAGGAGCAATCACTGGCATTTTGGCCATCTTAGTAACACACTTGCAAGCAAATAGAATACAAAGCAGGCCAGGAAAAAGCTAAGCATTGAAACACTTCCAAATCCACTGATTTTGAAGTTCAGCAGAAGTCATAACAAAACTCTTCAGAGAATGTTAACCTTCAATTAATAAAAATAAACCTCCAAACATCTTCGGGAATTCCATGCCTGGTTTAGTCTGTTTCAGTGAGCCAGCTTGCTAAAAATCCACCTGCACCATTAATTAGCTGGACTCCGCAGCACCATTTAAAAATGAGCCTGCTCACTACCAACCGCACAGACTAAGGATATAAAATAGAAGTAACGGATGGCAACCATGGTTGTGGAAAATGGTCAATGAAAGAGAAAGGTAGTCAGGTACCAGTATAAACAGCAGAACTCTAAGAACTGCTGGGCCAAAGATTCAACAGGCTTCTTGATACTAGAGAACACACCCATTTCTAGTTTTAGCTGCTTTATGTGGGGTGCCATGGAACCATACCAACTTATCAGCCACCCTTCAAGCACCCCATGGTAAAAGGAAAGGACTCAGAATAGAAGCCAAGCAGTGGAGTGTTGTTACCCCAAATATCCATTATGCATAGAAACAGCTCACATATCCCAGGGATTCAAACAGGGGCTTCAAATCGGTTGTGAAGGGTCCCAAATGACATCTAGGCCTCAGTTTCCTCCCTGTGGCATAAACAATTGTAGTTCTTAACTCTTCCGGGTCACAGCCCCCTTTGATAACTTGCTGGCGATGGATCCTCATTCCCCCCAAAATGCACACTCCCACTATTTCTGTATACAATTTCGGGGAGTTTGGGGGATCTCCAACTTCAATCCAACGTTCCCAGGTTCAAAATCCAAGAACTGGGCAATTGCTAACTTTTCTTACAACTCAAAAAAAACCCCCATTACAAACAATAATCATCCCTTACGTACACCGACGCTTTATACTTTACAAAGCGCTTTCAACCCCACAAACATTGATAGGCAGAGGAGGAAACTGAGGCGCCGACAAATTACAGAGTGATTTGCCTAAGGTCACTCGGCCAGCTGGTGACTAGGCCCGGAAGCAAACCCAGCTCTTCCGACTCCGGGGCTTGTCTCCCCACCCCGGAGCTGCCGCCAGAGCTCCCGCCCCTCACTAAGGGGGCATAAGGAGGAAAAGGCAAAGTAGAAAGCCCACCACCAACCATCCCCCGGCTCCCTCTTGCCCCCCCAACTGGGTCCTTGCAGGCCCCGAAGGGTGGCGCCAGGCCTCCAGGCCGGCCCCGGCCACCCCCGCCTCCCCGGCCGCGCCAAATCCCGCCGCCGCCGCCGCCTCCCCGGGAGCGGGGCGGAGCAGCTGCCCGCCGCCGCCGACCACCCGGACGACTCCTCGTCGAATCGCAAACGCATAGGCCGCCGCCCGAGTTCTGCGTACGAGAAGAAAGACGCGGCGCGAGCGCCAACGGCCACCGGGCGCGCGCCGCGGCGGCCGGGCCTGCGCCCCAAGAGCTGGATGCCAGAGCAGGAGAAAGAGCCGCCAACCGATCGCTCGATCGACCGCGCGCCCGCTCCTTCGCCCTACCAGACCGGGGAGGGGGGGAGGGCGCGCCAGGGCTTCTTCGAGTTAGGGGCCTGACTCCCCGGCGACGAGACAAGATGGCTCCTCCGGTCCGCGCCGCAGCTACCGTCCCGGCTGCGTCGCTCGGCCCGCCCCCGGTACTGTTTCTTTAAATGGCGGAGAGGGTCATGAAAGCAGGAAGAGAGGCGCGCGCCCTCACGTGACAGGGGCGGGACCGGCTAGCAAGATCCGGTCACGTGGAGACCCGTTGCCCGCCAATCAGGAGACGTCGCATCAGGGCGGGGGCGGGAGGAGCTACGGCTCTGTGATTGGCCGAATGCGCCGCGGAGGCCTCGGGGGCTTGGGGCGTCGGGGAGTGCGCGAGGCGGCCCGGGTTGTATGCACTAGCGGAGACAAAGCGGTGGCTGAGGTGGCTGTGGCGGCTGCGGCAGCGGCGGCAGAGCCGCCCTAAACGCCGAATTCCGTGGTGCTGAGTCCTGTCGTCCTCTCATCCAGTGCGGCGCGTGGGCGGCTGGTCTCGCGGCGGCGGCGGCAGCGGCGGAGGCGGAGGCAGCACATGGTTCCAAGAGCGCGCTGCGGTTGTTGGGTTCCAATTCCGTGGGGAGGGACAAAGGCAGCTTTGAGCACCGGGCAACGCCCGGTCGGGTTGTGAGCTCGCCACACAGCCCTCAACCCGAGCCTTGAAAGCTGGGACTAACTCCTCTCAGTGAGGAGGAGGTGGTCTCGGAAGCGAGGCCCAGGAAGGCCGGAGGCCTGTCTGAGGGAAGTGGGGGAGGGGCGTTGCCCGCTTCAGGTGATTTGGGCGGGTCAGTTCTGAGGCATTTTTGTGGGTCAGTGTGAGGTAATTTGACCCACTACCCTGAGGAGATTGGGACGGGAGCACGAGCTAGGTTGGGTCTGGGCTTTGGAAACAGAAACCGTCATCAGCACTTAGGAGACCTTTCAGTTGGGAGGTGGTGAAGCCGGAACTAACGCCATATGCACTCCATCGACTTCATGGCCGCCAGCCTGGGGCCTGTTTAAGAACCCTGGGATCATTGGTGGTGAAGAAATGGGTGACGGTTCAGTTTTATGACAGAAGCTGGTGAATTTCCAGATTGGTAAATTTTCTGATCGGAAATTTAGAGGAACAAAAAAGCTTGAAGAACGTGAAGATGGAGCAGTAATAAAACCTCCAACTCTAATACCATCTACTCCAAGACCATCCACATTCAACTCCTTAAATTGTCGCAGCTTAATGCTAAAGCTCTTTAAGACTACAGATTTATAACAGTTTTTTCCCGAGAATATTACATCACAGTCATTGAGAAGATAAAAACTTAAAGGAGAAATCAATTGTAGTTCTAGACATCTCTTTGAATATATTTTGGATAGATACTAGGTAACCTTGTTTAACAGTAAGGAGCACAGACTTATCAAACCTTTACTGGAAGGAATCCTGGAAAATCTATTCCATTGTTAAGGTTATATTTCCCAGTTAGTGGGTGAAGGACTGGAGACCTCACTGCACTCATGGCTTTCACAAATTACAGCAGTTTGAATCGAGCTCAGCTAACGTTTGAATATCTGCATACAAATTCGTAAGTATCCTTTAGGTGCCACTGAGGTCACTGCTAACTCATTCCTTGATAATACGGAAATCCTTTTCCCAGGAAACTGCTTTTTTACTTTTGGGGATGTTCTCACTGGATGAGTCTTGAGCACTGTATTGAAGAACGGAGATCAGTGAAATATTTGTTGCTAATCCAGAAGAATATGATCTTCATTTATTGGATCAAAATATATTTGATCAAATACAAATTTTAGTTTTTTGATGTCCATACATTGAGTTGTTTCGCTCAAGTGTTTGCTAGGAATCCAACAAGTACTCTTCTTTGGATCGCCAGAAGTTGGACTATTCTAGAATCAATTGTTTCTCTTTAGTGACAACAGCCAAAACAGTTGGGTTATAATAAGCCTTTTTTTCCCTAACAAGAAAAAAAAGAATGAAGACCTTTAAATGACAACTTGTGAAAAGAAATTATTAGTTTCTCTTTTCAGCAGTTGGCCTTATCTTCCTGGGAAATTCATCCCTACATCCAAAATAGATTTTATGTGCTAAGCAGGAAATGGCAACTTGTTTAAACCCAAAGTTTAAATAACCTTTCCCCAAGATGCGTGCAAATCACAGAACACATGTGTTTATGGTAGAGTTCATGAAGAGATTATCATTATCCCATGTTGATCTGGAATGTTTCAGGTTAATTCTTATGCCCACTCTCTTGGAATGAATTCAGTGGGATCATAACCACATAGTGTTTTAACACATTCATTTGTCACTTTTGAGATAAAGGTAAGTATTCTACCATTTTAGTACCTGGAGAAGTGTTGAGCAGCTACATGGATGGCCCAGAGATCTGAAGAACCACCTTGAAGGTTGAGGATATAGACCTCAGTCATCTAGTAATAGTAAAATGATTTTTAGCTTTTTATGGGAAAGGACAATATGTTGTGATGAGAGTCTTAATTTTTTGTTTGCTCTTCTTCCAATGGAGGAAATAAAATTTTTCTGAGTAGTGAAGTGAATTGCCAGATGGTGATAGCCTGGTTTTATTTTTTGTTTAGGGAGCTTAGTATTGAACTAGAACATTTTAGAGTAGGTACTGTAGGTGCCATTTAAGTGAAGCCTCATTATATGGATGATGAATCTGAAACCCACTTAGATAAGGTTGCAGACTAGGCTTGCATAGCTAGTTAATAACAGTCTTGGGTAAAATTTTCAGTATCCTTTTTTATATTTGAAGTGCCATGTTTAAGAACAAATATTTGAAGACCACCTAGATGTTCACAGGTGATTGTGTTTGATAAATGGTTACTTCAGTTCTGAATTGTGGAATGAGAGGCCAAGTTTGGAATGACAGAGTATATGATAACCTTGGAAGACCATGAATGGGATTTGCAAAACTGGGTGGGTTCTAACTTCCTCCAAAGACTTTATTTAATAATAAAATTGCTTCTTGCCACTTTTAAACGTGTAATCTTTATAATAACCTTGCTAGAGTAAGGAATATTCCTATTTTGCAGTTGAGGAAACAGGCTCAGATTGAGTAACATGCCAAAAGTTAAACATCTGCTAAGTGGCAAATTTAATGCATCAAGATTCAAGGCAATAAGATTTATTTGGCTGTAATGATTTGTGTGTTTAACCATTAGGCAGTACTATAACTCTAGTCACTTTTACCTTTGAGGGCTTGTTTTCTTTCTAAAGCGAAGGGTTTACTTCGTGTTTGGAAAGTCTATTCAATTTACCTCAAAAATCTTTAATTTGAGGTTCTGGAATATTCTTTTGCTATCTTAATAGGTGAACAGAACTAAGGTAAAGAATTGAGCTCTAGTTAAGTCACTTGTTTAAATTGAAATTGGGGATTTTCTGTGAATTTGACTTACCCATACTGAATTGGAACCACCTGCTTGCATGGCCATTTGAGTTGGATGTACCATTTTGGAAGCTTTAGACTTTCTAATCTGGATCATACCTTTGAAATTGTCTACTTTTGGATGTGTACCATCCTGCCAGAAGAAACTATGAACCCTAGAATACTATGATAAGTTAGTTTATAACTAATTTCAAGATTTATTTATCATGGTGACATGACTGGAAGTTCATTTCTGGAGGAAACAAGTTTTTAAATTTTCATAAGTTGTGACTTATTCTAGTGTTGGTGGGTGGATATTCGCTATGTTAAGTGATGCAGTGTCACCTTTAGAAATGGGAAGATTTGTGTTATAGTACTGTCTCCTTTGTTCTAGTTTTTAAAACATAAGACCATAATAGGGTGTATGACATCTACAGTATTGCCATATTGTGAATTATGAAAGGTATGGTCCTCCCATTTTACCTCCCATTTAATTTGGACTTGCAGGCTGAACCCAGGCAGGCTAGAAGAATAGAAATCAGTGTGGTGCAATGGAGGAGCATGCATGGGCTTGGGAGCCAGCCAAGCATTTGCCTGCTTCCTGGCTAAGTCTTTGGGCAGGTTGATTTCTCTGATCCTCAGTTTCTTCATCTATAAAAAGGGGGATAGTCTGGCAGTTTGAGGATTATGTAAAATGTTTATAAAGTAATTAGCTCATGCATGGTACACAGTAAACATTGAATAGATGGTGATTACTGTTTATTGTTTATTCAATGTATAATAATTTATATAAACCAGAAGTCAGTCAAGGTAGTAGCTTGCTCTTTGGTGGTAGTCATTAGGCAGATACATTCTTAGTAAATTCTGGAGCATTTGTTGGAGACAGTAAACATCTGTCTTGAGAGGTTTTTTTGTTTTTGTTTTTTTTGGTATGATGTCTAGGGTAACTTGATGGTTATTTTGGTTACATCAGCATTAAGATTTAAAGCAGGCCTGGGAAATTCTCATGATAACATGAAAGTTTTAGGCTACTTTCTTTTAATACAGGGTGTTGCTAGTATGAAATGATAAGTTATGGTTTTTATTTTTTTTTATTTAAGATTTTATTTACTTATTTGACAGTGAGATCACAAGTAGGCAGGGAAGCAGGCTGAGAGAGAGGGGGAAGCAGGCTCCCCGCTGAGTGGAGAGCCCGATGTGGGGCTCCATTCCAGGACCCTGAGATCATGACCTGACCTGAAGGCAGAGGCTTTAACCCACTGAGCCACCCAGGCGCCCAGTTATGGTTTTTAAATAAAAGCAGTTTTAGCCTGTTAACTGCTCTTTAGTGGTGGGTTTTGTGACTCCTAGTAAAAAGTTCATGAGCAATCTAGGTGCTAGATTCCAGATACGTTGATGGTAGTGATGTTCCTTTTTGGTAAGGTCTTACATCACTGCAGTACTGCTAAGTGGTCTAATAGAGCAAAATGCTTTAGTAAGATTCCTGCTCTCTGTCTATTCCTGTTGGCACATTTAATAAATTATCTTGGCAATATGATAGTTTTCGTTTGTTTTATCTGTATATGTAGTGAATATAGAGGAACCTGTCATCTCTAGAGACTTAATATTTTTGAGGACTTAGTTGAAGTGTGGGTTCTCCCTCTTAAAAATATTAAAGCCATTTGAATGTAAAATGGTTGCTCTAGTTTCTCAGCTTTATTTTCTAGCAATTAAGGCAATTAACTGTTAACATCTCCAGGAACACAGCAGAAGCTATCACTGTATGATGGACTTGTGGATAATCTAGTGGTTTAAATTCAGGTTGAATATAAATAGGGACACCATTTTCCTTACGTAATGAGTAGATTTAACCATGAATTTGTCACTGGAAATGCTGAGCTGCAAAACTATTTTGATCATGGCACAAATGGTATGAAAGCCAATTGAAAGTGAGAGTTTGCTAAAAATCCTGGTCTTTTTCCAGATGGTTGACCTTTCTTGGATAACATGCAAAGAATCTTTACATCTGTGAAAATAATTTTCTTTGATATTTATTCAAATACTTGTTTCATATGCTGGCAAGCAATGAAGGTGCCTGAATATTATTTGAAAAAAAGGGGGAGAAATTATGTCAGTATGTTTTTGGTTCTTATGATTTTAAGAAATATTTAGAACTTTGACATTAGAGTTTGTTAGTAGGACCCATCAGTCAGTTGAAGGTCTAGAGAAGATAATGAGTGTTATCTCTGACCTTCCCAACAGTTGTCACAAAAGACCCCTTTTATGATGTGTCAGTACATATCACAAAAGTATCCCTTAGCTACATTTTATTTTTATTTATTCATTGTTTTAAAAAGATTTTATTTTTTTATTTGACAGAGAGATAGAGAGCACAAGTAAGCAGAGTGGCAGACAGAGGGAGAGCGAGAAGGGGGCTCTCTGCTGAGGAGGGAGCCTGATGCTGGGCTCGATCCCAGGACCCTGGAATCATGACCTGAGCCAAGGGCTGCCGCTTAACCAACTGAGCCACCCAGGCGCCCCCCTTAGCTACATTTTAAAGATACCTGTTAACGTATCTGAAATATGTACGTGTGGAACAGCATTAATACTCTGGAACAGCAGAGGCCATTTGGAATGTTTTCTTTAAATTCCGAATTTACAAGGCACATTTCTAAACATTGTATAGAAAGCAGTGAAAACTTAGCCGGAGGTACTTTGTGTTTGCTCTTTTGAGATCTTACTGAATTCTGAATGTCTCTCATTTTCATGTGAAGCAGTCAGAAATATGTATTGCTGAGAAGCAGTTGCCTTTTTTTTTATTTCTTTGCCCTGATGGGAAAGGGTATCAGAATTAGTTTTTAAGATTATTTACATTCACTATTTTCACTACCAAGGCCAGTACTTCATTCTTAAACATATTTATTCCAAGGATTTCTAAATAGAAGTTGTAGTCCCATTCTTATTATGGTTGTATTCTTTTTGTTGTTGTTATAGGAGCTGTATTTCTGAGTTTCCTTGACTATAGTTAAAGTACAGGTTCTCACAATGAGAACTTTTACAGTAGAATTTGTTATTTTATATTTTTATCTAGCTATCCTCAAAATTAAAAACATTTAGAGTATAGAAAACTAACTCACTTTCTAAGTTTCTAAGCCATTTCTAAGGAAAATGGTTGAAAGCTTGAGAGCAAATGTTAGATTTGCTTTTCACTTACATTACCTTTAGCAAATTACCTTAATTTTCTGACATTTCTCCTTATTTCTTTAGTGATCTACAGAGTACTTCGTTTCTTCTATTGGTAATTTGAAGATTTTAAAATAATTACAGAGGCTTAAGTTTTTTTTAAAGATTTTATTTATTTATTTATTAGGAAAGAGAGAGAGTGAGAGAGAGCATGAGAAGGGAGAAGGTCAGAGTGAGAAGCGGACTCCCCATGGAGCTAGGAGCTGATGTGGGACTTGATCCCGGGACTCCGGGATCATGACCTGAGCTGAAGGCTGTCCCTCAACCAACTGCGCCACCCAGGGGCCCCCAGAGGCTTAAATTTTTTAATTAAAGATACGGTTTATGTAGGTTTTTCTCTTAGAAATTGTTTTCATGTAAAATAAGGATTGGATTTGGTCAGAAGAATTTGAGCTCTATTTTATAGGTGAATTAGAAGTTTCTACTTTTTGCTAAGACATATTTGCTGGTGCCGTCTTTGGATTAGCAGCAGATATATTCACTGATCTCATGGGAAAAAGTTCTTCCTAAAATTCCAAGAACTGCTTTTTTTTTTTTTTTCTTTTTTTAATAACTAGTAGTTTTTAACTCAAAATTTGCTATTGTAAAAATTTGTAGGTTAATTTGAGGAGGGAAAACCAGGATTCCTGGACAGTTCAGTTTTGGGTGTTTGTTTTATAAGCAAATATTTTATAATTTTTTTGTTTTATATGATCTAGTAAATGATCAGAGATACTAGACACTGGTTTTTTAATTTTGGTGTATTTCATACTAAATTATCAGAAATTTTCACTTTGTCTATTGGCTGAAATGGTATACAAAAAAAATCAGCGGGAATAATTTATTTTTGAAGAATTGATGATGGTAATGTATTAGGTTAATGATTTTATTTTAATTTTTACCAAAAGTCAAGTTTTAAGGTGGACATATCCTAACTTTTATATTGAAAGAGGACTGTTATGGGAAACAGCACAAATTAAAGAGAATGTAAATGGAGAAAGAATTTAAGGATTCATCTTATGCATAAATACCATTATTTATTGAGTTCTGAATAACATGGTAATTGTTTATTTACCTAACCCAACTTTGAACAGTCTCCTGGAAGAGAGGTGACCTTCTTAAAGGGGCTATCAGGGACCCTAGGAAGAACACACCAAGCTGTCCTTCTAAGAGGAATTGTACAAGAGGGTCTTCAATTCCTTTCTTTAATATGGAGAAGGTTGTACTTAGCTAGAGTGGAAATGTCAGGAAATAGATTATTCTCTCCTTTCTCCTCACTTTCATTTGGAATATTTTGCTTACAAACTGCACAGAAGTAAATGGGTTTTCTTCTTTCATCAATGGATAACATGCAAGTATTGGTAAAGCAAAATGTTATCAAGTTGTCCATTGAGCATGCTTAGAGATACGCAGAAACTGATAGTTGGTTAAGGCAATGAAATATAAAATACAGACATTTTTCTAGGTAGAACATGAGTAGTGAAAAAAAATTGCCTTTAAATCTGTAGTATGTATAGGAATCTTAATGCTTCACAGTCGGTTTCTTAACATAGTAAGAATAAACATGAGTAGATAGCAGAACTTGATTAACATTTGAGGGGGTTTAGTAGGCTCTTAAAAGTCTCTTAATTGTGGGGAAGTTTAAATTTCAGTAGTGTAAATTGACAGCACACATGGGAATTTTGGATTTTTTTTCTTAAAAGTAGTATTTTATGACCTTGATTTATTAGGTGCCATAGTTCGATTCTGTAATTCTTTTGCTGATTCTTAGTATTTATCATTTCAGAACTACTCATGAATTCTTGTTTGGTGCTCTTGCTGAACTGGTTGATAATGCAAGGTATGTAGTGCTTGAATACTTTTTGGGTCATTTTGACCTTTGCTTCTGAAGACATGTGAGGAAGACAATTCTGTAAGCAGCTGTAATTCACTCCTAAGAGGTCTCTTAACCCCAGCAGTATTTTTAATAGCACATTAGTTGATACTTCTAGTTTACTTGGTTGACTAATTCATCCCTTGCTTTTCCTAAAAATAATGAACTTAATGACATTCAAAGTTATGTTCTCTTGTGTATTAGAGCACGATAATTATAGTGAAATGCAAGGAATTAAGATAGAAACTTAGGAATCAAGTTAATGGGATAGACAAGATTTGATTTAATTTGTGTTCTCAGAACAGTATACCATCTGAAGCCTTTAAAATTATGCCAGAATTATATATGATCTCAAAATGTATATTTTAATGTCAAACGACTCCAAGTGATCAAAGTGTCTTCTATTGTTTGCCTCTGTGCTTGGGGAAAATTCTTTAGCACTGTGTTATACTGAGTCCTTAGTGATGGAAGTCTATAAATGTTACTGTGCAGGACTGGGAAGAAGTTTGGGTTAGCTCAAAGATAAATAGCAACATCCAAATCAAGATTCTGTTGATTATGAAAATATCTCAGAGTTGTTTCTGAATGCAAACATAAAATTCAGACACATTGTTTATTGACCAAGTGTTGAAAACTAATAAAGGAAGAGGGTAAGAGTTGAGAGAAGTAGTATTTTTTTTTTTGGTAGAAGTGCTGTCTTAACAGATCCCCAGTTAATGAGCTTATAATTTTCTGTCTGTATCTATAGCTATACTATAATCTTGTACCATTATTCCTTTCATTATTATTCACTGGATTGTTTATGGAAGTGTGCTTGTTAACAAGCTGTTTAATCAGAAAACTCCCGTTTTCTTTCAATCCTGTTTGACTCCTAATTTTTGTATTCAATTTAAAAATGCTGTAGCTTAATGGAACTGTGTTTGAATTTGCCACTTGTTAGCTTAGTGAGACCCTGGTGTGCTGTGGCAGACTGCCTTTTTGTATATCATATGGTGAACTGGAGATTCCTGGGAGTATGTGTTCCTGGTCATCCACACATATTGCCTATCTTTCTCATATTTGAAACTTTTTATGTTTTGGGGAATAGGTACATGTAGAACTGTACGGATTTGAGTGGATTTTTTGCATTTAAAACTTAAGAAATTCTCTGTGCCTCATTCTCCTTGCCTGTAGTTGGCAGAATTGGACTAGATTAGTTTCAAGCCTTTATTGATGACTGAACTTGTATTTTAGCTGATGGTTGAAGTCTAATGGAGCGCCCTAACTTCCTTTCTAGGTTAGGGAGGATAAGATTACAGGCTTGTCAATTAGTCTGCTGACTGTAATGTATATACTATGAGACCTTATTTTTCATAGGCTTTGTGGCAGATGATGTTTTTCTTTCTCCTCAGTATCTTGTACATAAGAAAAATGGCCAAGTTATTAGAACATTTTTTTCTAGTGGCTATCAAATTAGTGAGAGAAACATAGTTGTGAGTCATTTTTCAGTGTGTAATGGCGAATGTTCTTTCATCCTCTAGATATTTTTACTGCGAACTCTGTATTTAAAAGATGTATACAGGCCCCATGTGTCATGTGGTTATTTTAAATAATTCAGAACTTCAGAACTGTTTCACAGACACATAAAGTAGTGTTGCCAAGTATCAAAGTGTGCTTTAATGGGTAGAGAATTTCTATGTGACTTCCTAAAAACAGACTCAAAATATTATGCATCCCACTTAAAATACTATGTATTTTGATGGTTGATATTTCATATTTTCATTTGCATCTTGATTTCTTTTAATTTTTCAGGGATGCTGATGCCACCAGAATAGATATTTATGCAGGTAAGTCAGATGTCAGTCCTTTCTTCTCATGTTCAGTTCTTTTGAATGCATTTATTGCTGTGCCTAAGAAGAATGGCTAAGAGCTTGGGGAGATGGCACAATTACTCCAGGTCATAGGGTAGAAAAAGAGCAGCTCAGGTCAGGCATGTGATGGAAACCAAGAATATTGGTGTAAGGAAACTAACACGTGGTTCCCAGATCTATAGCTCTGTTTATTTATTAAAGATTTTATTTACTTGAGAGAGAGATTGCGAGACGGGGATCACGAGCGGGGAGGAGAGGGAGAAGCAGGCTCCCCGCTGAGCAGTGAGCCTGACTCGGTGCTCCATCCGCCCCTGGGATCGTGACCTGAGCGGAAGACAGATCCTTAACCTACTGAGCCACCCAGGCATCCCTGTAGATCTATTTAGATAGCCACTGAGAGATTTATGGGATGATGGAGTAGAGTAGTAGGGAGTGAAGTGACCAAGTACTGGTGATTTTACTGGTTTGGATTACTGATTGGTTGATTTTACTGGTACCTGGAGCCGAAGAGAGATTTGTTGGAGGCCAGTTTCTCTCTCTGAAACCTCAGTGAAGACTTGGGAGAGTTGCTGGCGTCAATTGCATAAAGCATTTGGATTAAATGGGTTGGCACTGGGGTTTGCTGAAGAGATGTTCTCAGGCAGAGGTGTCAGGTAGGAAGGAGAGCTGCTTTGCTTGGAATTTAAAGTTTTTTGTTTTTTTAATGATTTTATTCACGAGAGAGAGAGAGAACGCGCGCATGAATCTGGGGGGAGAGGCAGAGAGAGAGGGACAATCAGACTCTCCATTG
>CM052808.1:20576454-20593261 GCA_028533885.1 Nasua narica | reverse complement strand
CATGGAATTTAAAGATATTAATGGTGTCTCCTGTTTTGCTTATTTAATTGGCTCTGTTGGAAATTCTTAAGTCATTATCATTGGCTTTTTAAAAAAATTTTTTTTTAAAGATTTTATTTATTTATTTATTAGGAAAGAGAGAGAGTGAGAGAGAGCATGAGAGGGGAGAAGAAGCGGACTCCCCACGGAGCTGGGAGCCCGATGTGGGACTCGATCCCGGGACTCCGGGATCATGACCTGAGCCGAAGGCAGTTGCTTAACCAACTGAGCCACCCAGGCGCCCTAAAAATTTTTTTTAAGGATTTTATTTATTTGTCTGACAGAGAGAGAGAGAGAGAGATCACATAGGCAGAGAGGCAGGCAGAGAGAGGGAGAAGCAGGCTCCCTGCTGAGCAGAGAGCCCAATGTCGGGCTTGATCCCAGGACCCTGAGATCATGACTTGAGCTGAAGGCAGAGGCTTTAACCCATTGAGCCACCCAGGTGCCCCAAGCTTTTTAAAATTTTAAATTATTGTTTTTAGTTTGCTCTTTGCCTATTCAGTGTTTGTACCAGCATGTTTTTGGTCATTTGAATGTTAGAAATTTGGAAGCAAAATAGAGGAAGATGGCTTTTAAGTCCAATTTAGCTAGCATAATATATGTCTCTGACAAACTTTTCTAAAGTCTTAAATAACATTGATTAGCTTCTGAGAAAAGTGAAGTGTTTTTGTGGGAATATACAGTTACCAAATAACCCATCTTTGTGGACTCATTCATAAATGAGAACAAGCAAAGAACTAAGAGACAATTTTTAGAATCTCCAATGTTATATAGTTTTATGAAGAATCTTTCCAGATATGATGAATTTCTCATGCCTAATATACTTGGGAGCAAAGAAGATAATTCACAACAGCTAAAAATCAGCTGTATTGTTTATTCTGAAAGCCTCAAAAGGCTATGCTAAAGTGGTGAAAATAAGACTTATTTTTAGAAGAAAGAAACAGGAACAGGAAAGAAAAGAACGAAGTAAATATCAGGTGTTAGGGATACATCTTAGAGGCACAGCAGAAGAGTGTTAAAGATGGTTACTTAAACCCTAAGGCCAAATGGAGGCCCATTCCCAAGTCACACTGTGTATCTTACATCTCAAGTGTACTTTAATGAGGAGCAATTACAGCTACCTTTGAAAGAAATGTTTTAATCATTGCACAGATGGTAAAGCAGAGAACGGGCCTCTACTCCAAGTGAGGTTGAAAGGATGAATCATAGCTGAGTTTATTTGAAAGAAGCATTTTAAACACAGATCATCCCTGCCCCCTCCTACCACCTTTGGTGGGTGAATTTCACTAAGAAAATTTAATCCTTCACACTCAGAATGCAGCAGAATGGTTGGATTTCAATTTAAATGAAAAAGGCCCACTGTGCATTTATTCTTTGCTCAGTGTTCTTATGCCTGTTGTGCTTTGGGAAGAGTCCAGAGAGGATGTGATTTGGCCTTTTCTAAGTTCTCATTAGAGAGTTTAAGTCTTTAATTGGAGAGACAGTTAGCACTCTGCAGATGATTAGAGAACAATAACTTGATCTTGTGGGAACTGTCAAAGCAGTTAAGGATTAAATGGTGTGATAGAAATATTAAGCACTACAGCATTTTAGAAAAAGACTTGATTTACTCCAAATACTTCAAGATTGGGAATCTTGGCTGAGATTCCTTAACTTCACACTTTTCTACCTCAGAGCCTTATTAACGAATTTAACAGGAGCAACCTCATTTTACAAGGACAATGATAGAATTAGTAATACCCTAGTACTGTAAATTTCTTACTGTCAGTACACAGGGCAAAGTATTTTCCTGTCTCCCATTTTGAGACTAGATTGATACTAAACTTGGAAATCCCCTTAAACATCAGATTTAGTTTGAATTCATTAAAAAGTCATGTTTTAAAAGAAGGGTGACAAAGGAACCAGACTCTTAAAGTGCAGAGGTGTTCATTTACCCAAAGCATTCCTATTAGACGGAGCCAGACAATAATGTGCCTGTCAGAAGTAGACTCGGTATTTTTACTGACTTTCTTGACTTCCTTGGATCAGTGATGCTATTCCTCAAAGAAAGATCCCCTTTGTGATGCTAAACCATGGTTAGTAAGTGGAAAATTAGAGTACATGTAACTAAAATGAATACTGCTCAGATTGCAAAAGAACAATGAAAAACTTGAGTATCGTTTTATTAAAACTTCTGTTAAGGACACTATTTTCTCATCTCTGACTTTTGACTTATTAGTTCCACTTTACATTTCTTCTGCTTCTTTCTGTCTTCTCTTCAGTGGGAGTTGGATGATAGGATGTCAGGCTAATTTGGAGAAGCCAGACTTGGCCATACTGGGGGGAGCTTAGATGTGCATTCTTCCAAACTTATTCTGATAACTTATATAGCTGCTACCAGGATCTGAAGCACAACTGTAAAGAAGGCAGTTCCAAGATGTATGATGGGAGTGGGACCATACAACCTGCAGCTCTAGACTCTCTATAGACTCTCCTCTCTCTAGACTCCCCCCCCCCCATCAAAATCCTTTGCTTAGAGGCCTCAGATAACACTCATTTGACTGATCAAAGTGAATATCAGGTGTTAGGAATCCATCTCTAACTGGTGGGATGTCTGGGGAGATAGTTTTGAGTAGGGAAACCTTTTGGTTCTTGGTGCTCTAGCTTAGTGCTTCTCACAGAGTGGTCCACTGATGGACAGCATCAGCATCCCCTGGGAGCTTGTTAGAAATGCAAATTCTTAGGTACCTCTTTAGACCCACACAGACTTTCTGGGGGTAGAGCCCAGAATCTGTATTTTTAACAAGCTCTTCAATTGATTCTTATGCGCACTACATTTTGCTCTAGCTGTTACTCTTAGGCTCCTACTTAGGCCCTTCTGTGTAACTGATTTGCTACAGAGAGTAGCATCTATTGGACTGTAAGATCCATGAAGGCAGTGATCATATCTGGATTGTTTACTGTTGTCTTCATCACAAAGCCAGGAACAGAGGAAGTGCTCAGTAAATTAAACAGATGATCAGGATAAGCATTGTAGCCAGGTGATGATGCCACATTGCCTGTTTACAAAGTTGAAGAAGTGACTGCCCTGTCAGCTAGTCTCTTGGCCTTGAGGCAGTGTTGCATATGATCATGTGGACTTGGGTACTACTAGCTGCTTACAGACTGTTGATATTATGTGGCCAGGCAGATCCTCCACTGGTAGATCTCTTACCCTTGTAAATCATATGAAGAATCTTTAAATGAACTCCTTGAACAAGAAAGGGATCTCAGACCCACTGTTAACTGATGATTATGTGCCTAACAAACAAGGGCCTAGAAGTAATCTCCTATATAGTGTTCAAGGAAAGCTACTTGGCTTGAATCAACTTCTGGATTCCAAAGGAGAATCTTCATGTATGTTTTATGGCTGAACTGTACAACAAATGGCTCTTGGCTAAGTTTAGTTTAGATCACTTCTTTTACCATGCTCTGTATCTGACCTAGTTTGAGTCTTCATATTATACTTTGCTTGCTCCAGAAGGAAACTTTGAAGGCTTTTTGCACTTTTCTTGCACTTGCTCATGCTTACTAGATTTCACTTGGATTCTCCACGCTGATAAGAGGCACTGCCATAAGGAGAAATGTTCTTATCTACCAGTAGTACTTAACAGGAAGGTCCTTGCTCTTGAACTTTCGAGAAGCACTTGTCATTAATGTTTCAGCAAAGTCAGCTTCCTGAACACTTAGTGATACTTGAAAATCTGTGTTTTATAATAGTTTTGAAATAGTGTTTTAAATCACACTAGTCTGTTTAACAGAAGGTGGTCATGACTTGCTTGAATCTTTAGGTCAAAGAGTATTTTAAACTGGGATTCCTCAGCTTAGATAGTTGTATAAAGTTGGTGAACCACAGCTTGCAGTGAACAAAAAAGTGCTCAGAAACTAGGCTCCAAAGCAGTGTTGGGCTTGTCCCTGTAGTACCTTACAGAAACCTTCTTCCTTTTAGTAGAAGTGCTCTCCTGATTCCAAAGCCTGTGCTATTTCTTTTTGGTCAAATTATCCTCATCACTGGTCATAGGCACTTTGAAAACTCCAATAATGCCCCCTTCCCAATTTGGGGATTTCTTCTTTAGTATCTGTGACATGCTTAGACCCAGATGACTTTGAGTAACCACCTGCTGCTGCAGAAGACAGTTACTGAAAAAAGAGGTTCTTCCGCTCACTGAAATGGCAGCCAGTTTGTTTTGTTCCCCTCCTGTCAACCAGGAAGTCTGCCATGGCTGCACTATCAAAGGACTTAATCCTCTTGTCAAAAGACTATTCCTCCTTCCAGTCAAGCAAGTCCAGCTGGGAACCAGGCAGCTCTCACTGCATCTTGTGCCATCTCATTCCAGGTTAGGGAGCCATTTCAAGGACCCATAGCAAGCAGAGGATGTGGCAATGAATACAGATAGCCCAGAAACTCAAGTTAGCCTGGGGATAGTCATATACAGACTTAGCAATTGCTCTGGATAGTAACTGGCACCACTGTACCCACAGCATGTCTGGCTTGATCACATTGTCTGAAGGCTACCCTAGACTTAACCCACAAAGGAGATGTCCTGTTGAATTTGAGCAGTGTTGCCAATGTATAATGTGTAGTAGTTGGAGTACTTTAGTGGCTTGGGATCCATGGCAAAGGGCAGAGGTGGAAGTAATCCAGGTAGAGAGACAAAGAAGGATGACTGAGGCTTGTGTGAAATGGATGCATATTCAGGGGTACCTGCGTGACTCAGATAGCGGGCTCAGGTCATGACCTCAGAGTCCTGGGATCAAGCCCTGAGTTGGGCTCCCTGCTTGGTGGTTAGTCTAGTGGACCAAGTATTTCCTGATCTCAAAGATTCTCTCAGTCTTTGTCATTAACTAGAAAGCATTGGAGAACATTTGATAGTAAGGTGCACCCTCAAGGGCCCTGACATTTATCTTATACTAGCTAGGGCTGTTAGAAGGGGGAGCCAGGTTTGTCCTAACCTTTTTGGGCCAAATGTCACACTGATCTACCTTCTGACTGTATCCATGTTTCCACCTTCTGGTAGGTAACTTCCCAGTAATGGCAACTGCTTCTTTTACAGAAAGGCGAGAGGATCTTCGAGGAGGATTTATGCTCTGCTTTTTGGATGATGGAGCAGGAATGGATCCAAGTAAATGATGAGATGATTTCTTCTTTTGGGGAGGATGTAACTCTTTTTACTAAATATTCACTGTGTTGTTTTTCTATTGCCTTACTGTTGTGACTAGAAGATCCACCTGGAGAGAAGGAGGTCTGTTGCAACATCTCAGGCTTAATTCCACTAATGGATTTGCCAGGTCTTGTCCTAGCATGGGAGATAGGATCTGAATGGCAACCTGAAGTCAGTCAGATTACCTGTCTCTTGACATTGTATTTATCAGCTTGTACCACATCCTGGTAATGGAACTACAGAGGCCTCCCTCAGCCTTCATACCATGTTCTGGTAACAGAATAGGGGCATATAGTGATGGCGGTACTGACAGGCCAGTCAAAGGTTGTCTCTATTTGCCTCATGGTTTTGAATTTCCTTGGAAAGTAGTTTTAGTAGACACACAGCCCTGCTTAGATTTAATTAGGCTCAGACCTTTGATATTTGAGGATTCTGGGGAAGAAATGCAAATGCTTCACTTTCTTTTGTGCCTGTGACTTCAGGTGATGCTGCCAGTGTGATCCAGTTTGGGAAGTCAGCCAAGCGAACGCCCGAGTCCACCCAGATTGGGCAGTATGGGAATGGGTTAAAATCGTAAGTATACTAGAAGCCTGTCGTAGGATTCAGTACAGAATCAAGCAATACTGTCCTACTGCTGTCCAATGAGAACTTTTCTGTTCCTTATCCTTGCATCAGTGTAACTCTGGAGCAGAAGAAAAGTCAGAAAGAAGTAGTAGTTTGGGAACTTAGCAACTGTTGTTCAGCCAAGTTTTCCTTACAGATTGAAAGAATGAACATCCCTAAACCATTTGGAATGAGAGAAGCAAACTGTAGGTGTCTCTTCAGTGTGCTCTGGAATTGCATCTCTCCTCCCGATGAAAATTCTTATTTTTACCCTGTGGTTTGAGGATGCAGGTGGTTGTTTTGCGGGGTTAGGATGTATCTGAGATGCCAAAGGGGTTGCTTCATGGCCCAGCAGTGTTCCCTGAGCACCTGCCACATGTCATGCTTTGAGCCAGGCACTGGGGATCCAGGGTGAGTAATAGAGATCTGAACCCTCCTTCTCAGAAGACATGGTCTCCACTTCCGTGTCCTGCTAGACCCTGTAGCAGGGACCTACCTAATGTCTTCAGATCCCTTGGGACTTCTTTCTCAGCCCTTGGTTCCCACTTGTTTGGTGTTTGGAATGTGTTGTTCTGGTTTTGAGTGAAGCCCCAAGAGAAAGGTTTCTATTTCTGAAATGCTCACTTCCAGCTGTACATACCTTTGGATGGAATAAGATTTAGTGGAATTGGAGTTTGTACAAATGGAGTTCTGAGTCACGTTTCCAGTCTTGCTGTGGAAACGTGTTGTTTTGTTTGAGAGAGGGTGGTGCTTTGGTCAGTCAGCAGTATCAGTTGTTCCTCGCATGCAGCATGCTTTGGATGTGTGGCAAGGAAAGAGAGTGCTTCCTAAGACATTGGGGACATGGTACCTGGACTTTTTGATTTGTCTTTCAGGGGAGAAACCAAATGGTAATAACAAGTACTTACCATGTGCCGGGCACTATGCTAAAAACTTTACTTGGTATAAAAATATTTGCCAAAAATATTTGCCAAAGTGTAGAGCTGAGATGTGAACCAGGTCCTTTTGACTGCAAAGCTGGAGCTGTTATCCATCTCACTTCAGTCATACAAATTAAAGTAAAAAAAAAAAAAAAAGTTCAAATCACATCTCAGCCACTGAATTATTTCTCTGAGCCTCAGCTTCCTCCTTTGTAAATTGGGATTATAATACAAGCCAAGTAAGTTGAGGATTAAATTATGCTCTTGTGCTTTGAGAGCCTTAGACTAGTTTCTGGATTCTTTTTTTCTCCCTTAATTTTTCCATGGCAGATTCCTGGCCTGAATCACTAGATCTAGGGTAGGGCTAGGAATCTATAGGTTAGGTTCCCCAGGTGGTTCTGGTGGTGGTGCCCTAAATCCCAATAACTGAGGTTTCTTAGAGGTCAGTGAGAAAGAAGTCCTGATTTCCCTTTAGATTGTAGGCCAGCCTCTTCCTGCCTGGTCTTAAGCAGTTTTGTGGCCTGGGGCAAGCTGTTTCATGTCTCTGAATATCTGTTTTCTAATCTAGAAAATGAAGTTCTATTCTCTGACATTCTCTCTTACAGAGCAAGTTTGAGGAGCAAACAAATGTGACTCTGACAGTGCTTAGAAGACCTGGAAGTTGGGAGTGTTGTCCTTAGCATATTTTAGTAGACCGAGTTTTGTAAAGGATGTATTGAGTTGGAGCCATCTAGTGTTGAGAGTGAATTTATTTTGAAACCAATTCAGAAGTTGAAAAAGAGAGTCAGGAGGGAGTGATTTGTGGTGAGAATAGGGCTGAGAAGCAAGGAAGCCAGTTGAGAGGTGGCATTTTTGGGTTTGTTGCTCTTAGCCTTCAAGGTCAGGATCAAAGAGGCAAGAAAGAAGCACAAAGTCAGAGTTTTTGCCAAATTAGGCAAGAGCAAGCTTTTTACAGAAGAGAAAGTAATACGCCTCATTTTGCTGTCTGTAAGCTTCAGGGCACAAGGAGGGGAGGGCTGTGAAATCTGTCAGAGGAAGGAGCATTGCCAGCATCTTGGGAACTGGAGGAGGAGAAAGAGAACTTGGCAGCCCCCAGGGTGTCTCTGGATAGTGTCCTGGGCATTTTGCTGAGCATTTGGGGAAATGGGACATGGCATTCTTTTGTGTGTTTGGCATGCCAGCCTGGTTTGTATTTGTATGTAGACGAGAGTAATGAGGCTTCCCCCTGCCATCCCCTCCTTGGGGTATTATGAAGACTAATGAGATAATAGCCATAAAGCCCCAAAAGCTGCTCTGAAGAAAGGAGCTAAACAGCCCCATTGTTCAGTGGGCAATGAACTTTTGGAACTTCTGCCCTGTTCCATGTTGCCCAGAAAGGCCTGTGCTTACCTGTTCCTCAGATGATTTAATGTGGCCAAACGGAGGAAGGAAGCAGTTGATTCCATTAGGACTTTCACCTTGTGGAACCCAGCTTCAAGGCACATTTCCCAGAAACCGGTTGCATCTAAGAGCAGGGACCGCCCAAGTCATAATGAGCTTGAGGTGGCAAAACAATTTTGAGGTAGAAGATGGTTGTGGTTACAGGACATGAGCCAATTATAGGCCTCCTTAAAAACTGTGGTTAAGAATTGTGTTGTCTATCGTTAGCCCCTATATTTGCCTTAGCCTTGGGATCATACTGGGTTTTTTTTGTTTTTTGTTTTTGTTTTTGTTTTTTTGAGGACTTAGGAGTGTAGATCATGGGCTGTGCCCTTGATGGTGCTGCCACTTGATGAGTGAATGAGAAGGGAGTTTGTGTCAACAAAGGAAGGACCAGATGGGAACTGGATGTGGTCAGCATGGAAGATGATGTGTTGAAGGTATTGGTTCCTGGAGGGAAATTGGATGGTGGCGCAGAGAGTACAGCGGCGGTTGTATAGCTGAGATGAACCTGGTGCAGGGCAGCAGGGTTACTTACTGTTGTGGCAGCAGGTCAGGAGTTAACTTGGGGCTGATGATCCGTGGTGAATGTGCCCTAGAAGGGTGGTGAAGGGGGCCTTGTATGGTGGGTAAGTGGAGTCAGGCTGGTTGTGAGGAACGATAAAGGCTGATGGAAGAGCAGAGGGAATGAGGACTGTGGACCTCATCTCAGGGTCCTTTGAGGAGGGGAGGTCTTGAGGTGGGCCTTCCAAAGGCAGTTTCCGTCATGTCCAGAGGGTGAATATGCTCCTTTTTCAAATGAGTTTTTGAATCCCTGGGAGAATAACCCATTTCTGCTTTCCTTTCAGGGGCTCAATGCGTATCGGGAAGGATTTTATACTCTTCACCAAGAAAGAGGACACCATGACCTGCCTCTTCCTGTCTCGGACCTTTCATGAGGAGGAAGGCATTGATGAAGTAGGTCCTGTCTTCATGAGTCATCATTTCACATTTCCTTGGTCTGCCTAGGTTATTTGCCATGCTGTGCTCATTGGGGTTGCAGGATTGCAGCCATGCCCCTGTTGTGGGATTAGCTGGTTGGATGAACTGGTTTTGAGGGGTTAGGTAGACTTCTTAGCATGAGAGGAGTTAAAAATCTCAAAGCTTTAGAGAACAGTTGTCCTGTTTCTGACAATGAGGCCATAAAATGGCAGGAGCCAAGAGCTGGATTGGTAGCTTCTCTAGATCTGCAGCCTGAATTTAGTCTGGTGAGGTGTCAATATGAAGAGTTGTTTTATCAAGGAGAGTGTTTTGGCTTCTTGACTATGGGTGGAGATCCTAACCTGCAATAATAAGAACTAATAATAGGAGCAGCACTGTCTTTCCCATATGATGGTGAATTTGTGGAATGTGCTGTGAATATATTTTCCTTTTGAAGAAATATGTTGCTTTAATCGTCTATATTAGAAGGTACAAGTCAGATACCTATGGGGTCTGGGCAGGTAATGAAGCAGGAGAGTATATGGAAAATATCATGGTAAGTTCTTTTCTAAGATGACACTTAGCCCTAGCTCATCATTGCTATGCTGGAAAGAAGTATTAAATGAATCTAGAATATTCTAATCTTAAAACATTTCAGTAATTAGTTAACTTTTAAGCTAAAACCACATGCTCAGTTAATTCTCTTTGTGGCCTGGTGGTTTCAGACATCTGTGGAGCTGGTCTGGTGAGGTGTATGCTTCCTCGCTTGAGGGAGGATCAGAGACTAGTCTGCCCAGCCTCACACTGGACTCTTTCTCCTTTCATGTGTGATAAGTGGTGGCCAGAGCTATAGAGAGGGGAATGAGAGGGTCTGCAGAGAGAAATCCCCAGATAGGTGAATTTAGTTAGGGTTCAATCTCTTGGTTAGCTGTGATTAAATTTGTGCTGGCCCTATTTAGATGTGAGCTTAAATCATAGGAAATTAGTTCATGGTGGGAATGAAAGGCTTTTTTTTTCCCCACCAGCTTTACTTGGGAAGCCAGTGGATTTGTTTGCCTTTTTGGTGCACTGTGTCAGTTCATCTGTCATATATGCAGTGAGAGAAGAGCTACAGCGGGAAAGAACAGGCTCCTGGGAGAAGGTAGGGCAGGAGAACTTTTGCCCAGGTTGTGGTTTTCAGGAATGTTTCCTGATGGACTGTGGTTAGTGAGAGGAGGGTGGTTGAGTCTGTGGAAATAGTCTGTTCAAGTCCCTGAGGGATGGTGAGGGCTGTGGGAAGGGACTTCGCAAAGGGGCTACCTGAAGAAAGGTGGTGGCCTCTGGGGAACAGGGAGAGGTGGGTCAGGCTTGACCTTTTAAGCAGCGGTGTGGCAGTATCTGATTCTCTTCTAAAAAGATCAGTTGATGGGGCACCTGAGTGGCTCATTCGGTTAAGGATCTGACTCTTGATTTTACCTCAGGTCATGATCTCAGGCTCCTGAGCCCAGTGCATAGTCTGCTTTAGATTTTCTCTCTCCCTCTCCACTTCCCTGCCTACTCTACTCTCACTCTCTGTCTCAAAAAAAAAAAAAAAAAAAAAGAAAGAAAGAAGAAGAAGAAGAAAAAATAGAAGTTGGAGTAGACTAGTTGAGATTCCCTAGCCATGTGTAGCCTGGCAGGACTGCAGCAGGGA
Source organism: Nasua narica (assembly GCA_028533885.1). Taxonomy (NCBI): domain Eukaryota; kingdom Metazoa; phylum Chordata; class Mammalia; order Carnivora; family Procyonidae; genus Nasua; species Nasua narica. The sequence continues at coordinate 20,582,468 of CM052808.1, read as the reverse complement.
AGTCCTTTAACATGTGAGGCCCACAAATCTGATGTTTGATTAGTGGAGAAGGGAAGGAGGGTCATGAATAATGTACGTTCTGGTGTGGCAGCTGGGGCATGAGGTGGGCTGTTTGGAGCTGGTGAAGAATGAAAGAGAGTGGCATTCTGCTCTTTGGTGGAGAGTGTAAGTTCTCCTGGACATGAAAAGTTAAGTTTGGGTCATGAACTTGGGGTTGAGGCCTGGGCTGTGGGATCCTTGGTAGCAGATGAGCTCACCTAAAGGGGTGTGCACAGTGAGAAGAGGACCTGGGATCTCAGGGATGCTCTTCTCCAGGGAGAGGACAAGGTGGCACAAGAGATAGGAGTGACCAGATATGTAGGAGGAAAACCAGGAGAGTGGTGACATTGAAATTAAAGAAGTGGTCTGATGACTGGGATGTGTGCTAGTGGAAGTGTATGCTGTTTGATGCTGTAGTCACCTGGGCTGTTGTGAAGAATGGGGGTTGTAGAGTCAGGTATAAATTCATAGAACACAAATGGAACTCAGTCCTGAGTTGAAAAAGCTAGGTTGAAGTTTTTTCCTTACTTGGTGCTAGAAGGTCACTATTTCGGGTTGCACTCCAGTGCGAACTCAGCCAGAATTTCAAAATAAGATCATTTTCTACTGGGTAGGAATGTGTCCAAACCAGTTCTAGGGATGAATGCCATCAGGAATAAAACTTCTTAGAAAACAGTAAAATGTCTCAGAACCCTTAACAGTTTATCACCCTGACTTGTGTTAAAATACAGAATTCCTTTTTTCTCAGGGTGGGCCATTTGATTTGAACCTTCGAGGTGCCTGGACTGGTTTGCTTTACAGAGGGAATCAAGCAGTCAGCTATCTACAGGGCTCCTGGGTAGCTGGCTGGGAGAGGAGCACATCTAAAGAGTACAGCACTTGAGGGTGAGGTTTTACAAGAAAGAGTAGGATTTTTTCCCCCAGTTTTATTGAAGTATAATTGATAAAGGTAGGATTTTTAAAAACATGAGATTAAATTCCATAGTATGGAATAGTGTGTTAAAATACAAGTACAGTTGAGAGAATAATTACAAAGTAAACACCTAGGTAGCTGCCCTAATAGACTAATTGATACTAGAAACTCCCCGTGTGTTCTCTCACTAGTTATATTCCTTACTGCACCTCTGAAGGAACTACCTTCAGGTAACTTTTGTAATGATTATTTCCTTGTTTCTCTTTATATTTTGGCACCTGTGTTGTGTATGCATTTCTGAATAATAGTTAAGTTTTGTCTGTTTTATGATTTTTATATAAGTGGGCTCATACCATGAGATTTTTTTTTTTCTATTTTGTCTTTTTCACGTAACGATTTTTTTGTTGTTTCTGTTTTAGTAGGAGCAGGGCAGAAAGAAAGAATCTCAAGCAGTCTCCTGCCCAGCACAGAGCCCAACATGGGGCTTGATCTCACGACCCTGAGATCATAACCTGAGTCAGAATCAAGAGTTGGACATTTAATCAACTGAGCCACCCAGGCGCCTCTCACATAGCATTGTTTTTGAGATTCATCCATGTTGATGGTTATAGACATTAGTTTGTTCATTGTCATTACTACACACTCTTCCATGGTATAATATAGTATAATTCATCCATTCTATATTGGATATTTTTGTCATTCTTACATGATTGGTGGTACATAGGTACAGAAGACACTGCCAGGTTCTGGAGTGGAATTACTGAGCTGTATGTTTATATATAGCTTCAGATTCACTAGATAAGTAGAAACATCTTTTCAGTAGTAGAAAGAGTAGAATTAATACCAAATTAGGAGAATGGCCAGGGCCCTCCCAAGCAGGGAACTGGCCATGCAAAGACCCCCAGGGCATAAATCAGTATATCCCAGAGAACCTAGTGCTGTGAGGCTGAGTCTTGGAAAGAGCAGAAGTGCCTCTGGTATAGGGCTGCAAAGCTTGGACCTCTCCTCTGGGGCAGTGTGGAGCCACTGTGAAGAGGGGCAGGATGGATGTACATTTTGGGGAAAAGCTGTTCTGGGTCCTCCCTAAAGTGTCTGCCTGTGCTTTCTCCAAAGGTGATAGTCCCATTGCCCACCTGGAATGCTCGGACCCGGGAACCTGTCACAGACAACGTGGAGAAGTTTGCCATTGAGACAGAACTCATCTACAAGTATTCTCCCTTCCGCAATGAAGAGGAAGTTATGACACAGTTCATGAAGATTCCTGGGGACAGTGGTAAGTAGGGTTGAGCCTACAGCTCCTAGAATCCCGGAGCTCCAGAGCTATGAGTGGTGTGGGGATGGGCAGGTGGCGCCTGTGAGGACAAAAGGAGGGTTTGTTCCCCAGGAACACTGGTGATCATCTTCAATCTCAAACTCATGGATAATGGAGAGCCAGAGCTGGACATAATCTCAAATCCAAGAGATATCCAGATGGCAGAGACTTCCCCAGAGGGCACGTGAGTGTGGGAGGGAAGTCTTGGAACTGGTGTTCATTTTCTCAGGGAGAGAGATCTCAGGAGGTGACTTTAGCGAAAGGGGGAGGAGGGAGCTCGTTCCCTGAATTTCCCAGTATTGGAGTTGACGAAGCTGAGCACTCCATACTTTCTTACCACAGCAGGACGAATAGGACAGCAGCTCCTTAGCTAAGCCCCAAGAGAAGATTAATGATCCCTTGCCCAAGTCCTTGATTTGGAAATCAAGCCTAGAGATGGGGGAGGATTTGCTGGGTCTGTGGTGGGGCCAGCGGTAGGGCTGGGTCCCGTGTCTGTGGAGTGCCTATGATGGGGATGTGAGGGGTGTGCTCCCCACACTGAGGGAGCAGCCCTTCAGGGTGGTGAGAAAAGCCACGATGTGAGGGGAGGGTCTGCAGAGAGGCTGTCCTGCCATAGCTGGTTGTGGGGCGGTTGATAGCACTCCTCCATTCCTGCCACCTCTAGGAAGCCAGAGCGGCGCTCCTTCCGTGCTTATGCTGCTGTGCTCTATATTGATCCCCGGATGCGGATCTTCATCCATGGGCACAAGGTGCAGACTAAGAGGCTCTCCTGCTGCCTATATAAGCCCAGGTAGGAGCCTGCCCACCCTGGTGTGCTGTTCTCTTGAGCTGAGGATGAGGCCGTGGCTGTATTTCTTGGGGGCATTGTTGGAGTGATGATAAGAGGCTCTGACAGTGTTGACTGCATTTGGGCCTTTAAGTTACTTGTGATTTACTGCATAGAAACTTCTAAGTCCTGAGGAGGGGACACAGATGGCTGGTGAGCTGTGATGGTTGGCTGGTGAAGCTTGTTGAGTGTGAATGCCTTGTATCATGTGGAGGGTGCCCTGCCTGGCACAGTGAACTGAGCCTCTCGGCTTCAGGGCCAAGGGGCCTTTAGACACTACACAGGAGAGAGCAAAGGCCCTGGCTGATTGCTGAGATTTGTTTCTGCTGTGGGATTATTGACACACCTGTTGAGTAGTGGGGTTGCTTATCAAAGATGGAGCAAGGGGCAAGTGGAATAAGGAATTGAGTGTTTTGCTAAAATAGCTTTTTTGCTTTTGTTTTTTGGTTTTTTTGAGAGAGAGAGTGAGAGAGAGCACAAGAGGGGAGAGGGTCACAGGGAGAAGCAGACTCCCTGCTGAGCAGGGAGCCCTATGTGGAACTGGATACCGGGACCCCGGGACTATGACCTGAGCCGAAGGCAGTCGCTTAACCAACTGAGCCACCCAGGCGCCCGAAAATAAGTTTGTTTTTGACTCGTCATGAGTACAGTGCAGCTTGGAAGGAGGCAGAAAGGCAGGGTGCTTCTTGAGTTGCTCAGGTTGCTGCCCTACCCCACTGCTGCTTGGCTCTTCAGGTTGCTTTTTCCCCTGTTCAGGATGTACAAGTACACATCAAGCCGTTTCAAGACTCGTGCAGAGCAGGAGGTGAAGAAAGCTGAGCATGTAGCGCGGATTGGTAATGTGTACCCCCTGCCCCCCAGGCAGGAGGGGGGATCAGTTTGGGATTGTCTGGGGGATACTTGTGGCCAAAGCAGGATCCAAAAAAAGCTCTGTCTAGCACCGAGGGACAGGCTCTTCTCCTGAACCCCTGATCTAGTTCCTCTTGCGCCTCTCCCCCTGCATGCCAATCCTCTCAACTTTTTTTTCTCCCCAGACTCTACTTTCTCTTCATTAGCCATTTATCGGGACTTACCTAAAACAGCATCAACTCCTTGGTTTGCCCAGAGTGAAGAATCTCACACTTTCCTTTGGCCCAAATACTTGTGAAATTAGTTTTCTTGACTCAAGGGCAAAAATTTCAAGGTCTCTCATGCTGACAGGGCTTCTTAGCAGCTTGATGGAGAATGATTGGCTAAGGACTTTGATACCTTCCAGCTCCTGCTGAGGATGTAACTCTGGTTGCCTTGGGCATTTTTTGACCTGTTCTAGTTCATTTGTAAAGTGTAAAAAACTTGTCTAAAGTATAAATAAATAGTGCCTGTTTTGTTTGGGGCCTCCACAAACAAAAGGATTTTCCTTTTTGTATTGACTCTGCATTCCAGGCTGGGAGGTTGGAGGTTGCTCTCCCAGCTCTCCTGTTCCTTGACAGTGTACACACCTCTTGCCCCGCGGGTACTACACTGTGGGATTCAGGAGGGATGACTAAGAGTTTTTGAAGCTTTGTATTTCTTAATCACTGTTTCTTCTGGATTTCAGCTGAGGAGAAGGCACGGGAGGCGGAGAGCAAAGCTCGGACCTTAGAAGTTCGCCTAGGTGGAGACCTCACGCGGGACTCCAGGGTAAGGCCTCAGATCTCAGCAGCTGTTGTCTCGCATTTTTGGCATTAGGATCTCAGAGTTGGCCTAGCTCAGCCTCAAGCTAGTCGTGAACTCCTCACCCTAAAGCTGCAAAATGGGACATTAAGATATTTCTGTAATCATTATTGAACACAATGTATGGCAGAATCTTGGCTAATCGTTTCAACGTCCTGACAATGATATGGAATGGCCACTGTTTGTATTCTCAGTTTATAGAAAGGGAGATTGAAGTGAAGATGGTCATTTGCCCCAGGTCACATACAGGGGTCGAGCAGTTCTCTACCCCTCTCTGTCTGACACTATTATTTCAGCTGGGGGTGTTTCCTTCTTCATTTCCGCCTGGTCAGGTAAAGCACAGCTTTTGAGTTTGTCCCCATCAAGGCCATTTTCTGTAGAAAAGAACTAAATCTCTAAATGTGGTTCTGAATCCATGTGATTTAAACCGAAACATTTTGGATGATTGTTATAATATTGCCTGCCGCGGCCCACAGCACCTCTTCCCTTCACTTGGTGCCAACGTACGTTTCCAGGTGATGTTGCGACAGGTCCAGAACACAGCCATTACCCTGCGCAGAGAAGCTGATGTCAAGAAGCGGATCAAGGAAGCCAAGCAGCGGTGAGTGCCAGGGCTGGCTCTTGTGGGTTTTTTTATTTTTAAGATTTATTTATTTGTCAGAGAGAGAGAGAGAGTACGAGCGCACACAGCAAGGGGAGCAGTAGGCAGGGGGAGAAGCAGGCTCCTTGCTGAGCAAGGAGCCTGATGACAGGACTCCAGGACCCTGGGATCATGACCCCAGCTGTAGGCAGCTGCTTAACCAACTGAGCCACCCAGGTGTCCCTGGCTTTTGGTTTTTTAAAATTATGTAATGCTTATACTCATTATTGACAAAGAGCTTGAGGAATCCTCCTCACCCTGTGAGGTTGCTGTTCGTTTTTTTTTTTTTCCCCCAAATATATTTTAATTTTTCAGTGTTAAAAGATTGATTGTTCATGCACCACACCCAGTGCTCCTTTTCAATATCCACCACTGGGCTCACCCACCTCCCCACCCGCTCCCCTCCAAAACCCTCAGTTTGTCGCTCAGAGTCCACAGTCTCTCCTGGTTCATCACCCCCTCCGATTTCCCCCCATTCATCCTTCCCTTCTTTCTCACAATGCCCTCCATGATTTTCTTTATACTTCACACGTAAGTGAGACCATAAGATAATTGACTCTCTCCGGTTGACTTATTTCACTCCGCATAATCG
>CM052808.1:20562516-20576354 GCA_028533885.1 Nasua narica | reverse complement strand
ACAAAAGTTGGATATTCATCCTTTCTGATGGAGGCATAATATTCCATTGTATAGATGTACCACATCTTCCTTATCCACTCATCTGTTGAAGGGCATTTTGGTTCTTTCCACAGTTTGGCTATTGTGGCCATTGCGGCTATGAACATTGGGGTCCATGTGGCCCTTCTTTGTACTGCATCTGCTTCTTTGGGGTAAACACAGAGTAGTGCAATTGCAGGGTCATAGGGTAGTTCTATTTTTAATTTCAAACTCAACACTCACAAAATAGATAATCACATCAAAAAATGGGCAGAAGACATGAACAGACACTTCTCCAAAGAAGACATACAAATGGCTAACAGACACGTGAAAAAATGTACATCATCTTTAGCCATCAGAGAGATTCAAATCAAAACCACACTGAGATACCACCTTACACCAGTTAGAATGGCCAAAATTAAGAAGACAGTTAACAATAAATGCTGGAGAGGATGTGGAGAAAGGGGAACCCTCCTCCACTGTTGGTGGGAATGCAAGTTGGTGCAGCCACTTTGGAAAACAGTATGGAGATTCCTCAGGAAATTAAAAATAGAGGTTGCTGTTCTATCACAAAGATTGCTTTGAGAGAGCCAGTGCTGTTGTGATCGCAAATGCTTGTCAATGCCCACTGTAGGTTTTTTCCCTGATGTAGGAAAAGTCAGGGTGGGGCCAATTCCTGGAATAGAACACCAGACCTTCCTTCCTGGCAATTTCCATTCTTCCCTCCCTCCATTTCTTCCATTTTTTTTCCCTCTCCCTCTCTTCTCTTTTCTTCTTTTTTCTCTTTTCTCCTTTTGTGTTTAAAGGATATATATATAAAATACCCATTCTATAAAACTTGTAAAACACAGACCATTTTTAGAAATATCATTTTAAAACTCCCTTATATTTGTATCATCTGGTAATATCTACTCTTAATATTTTATCCCTGGTTACAAATGTGGAGTAAGGTTGTAGATTGAGTTTTGGAACTTTTTCATCTAGAATGGGCAATTGTCCGGGCTCATTAGATTATCTCCATATCCCATCTTATGTCTCGAGCTTCTTGGAGCTCTGGTTGTGGAATTCCTGAGTTGCTGTTTCTTGCCTTCCTGCCACAGGCATAGATTCCCCAGATTCTTCTGAGTCAGTGCACTGCTCATCCATCTGCTTTTCAGGTCCATAATTTTGTTACTCATCACATGAGGGCCTCTTCTCTCACATACACGTTCATCGTTCCAGTGAATTTTTACCGTTTTAAAATTACTGTCACATTAGCGGAGTAGGTATGACCTTGTGTTTAGTCCACCATGTAACTATCTTCACAGAGATTTGGAGCAGCTTCACAGTATCCCATTCATACTTAAATCTTAACATCCCCATTTTGTTACCAGAAACCAGCCAAAGTCATGCTTTTAATTAGGGATGCTTAGAGTCACTGCACAGTACCGTATCCCTATCAAGTTTGACAGGTTACACATCTGACTGGAAATGCAAAATTTTTTTTTAAAGATTTTATTTATTTGACACAGAGATCACAAGTAGGCAGAGGCAGGCAGAGAGATAGGGGGAAGCAGGCTCCCTGCTGAGTAGAGAGCCCAATGTGGGGCTCGATTCCAGGACCCTGAGATCATGACTTGAGCCAAAGGCAGAGGCTTTAACCCACTGAGCTCCCCAGGTACCCCCAACATTTATTTCTTAACATGTTTTAAGTTTAAGGTTAAGCTCACATATCTTAAAGAATATGGTGTTTGTGTGTTAATGGTTTGATCTGCTGAAATTTATCTTGTGTCTTCTCAGAGCACTTAAAGAACCTAAGGAACTGAATTTTGTTTTTGGGGTCAACATTGAACACCGGGACCTGGATGGCATGTTCATCTATAACTGTAGCCGCTTGATCAAGATGTATGAGAAAGTGGGCCCACAGCTGGAAGGGGGCATGTGAGTATTGCCCACTAAGAGCTTTTCAGCCCAAGGTGGTGAGTCGGCCAGTGGGGTGACAGAGCTGTGTCTTCTCCCTGTAGGGCATGCGGTGGGGTTGTTGGGGTTGTTGATGTGCCCTACCTGGTCCTGGAACCTACACACAACAAGCAGGACTTTGCTGATGCCAAGGAGTACCGGCACCTGCTGCGGGCGATGGGGGAGCACCTGGCACAGTACTGGAAGGACATTGCCATTGGTAATTCCCTTTCTGTTCATTTCCAACCTTAGGAGACCCTTAGCGCCCAAGGTGTAAATTTAGGAAGAGCGAGAGGCTGGCTCCTAATATATGTGGATGTTTCCTTTCCAGCCCAGAGGGGAATCATCAAGTTCTGGGATGAGTTTGGCTACCTCTCTGCCAACTGGAACCAGCCCCCATCCAGTGAGCTACGTTACAAGCGCCGGAGAGCTATGGAAATCCCAACCACCATCCAGTGTGGTGAGCCGGTGGTCGGAACTTCCTCCTGACTCTCCACCATAACCCATGATCCTCTTCTCTCTGTCCCCTTGCTGGCCTCCCGAGTTGACTGACATTCATGGACTTTGGGTCCCACTGGGGATGAGTCTGTTTGGTGATGGCCCTGGGAGCTCAGCCTTAGGTCTGGGTCAAGTCCCACCTGGCCCTCCTGAATAAGGCAGAAGGTGTCTAACCTGCCAGGCCTCACTTGATTTGGTACCACATTGTTAATGGTGTGAGTCATGATGGAACCAGGATCCTGTTGGAGGAGGGACAGAGGCTGGTACCACTGAAAGTGTCTCTTGCTGGAATCATCATCCCTGAGAAGAATTACTATTCTGCAAGGAAGGCAGAGTTGTAGCCAGCGTAAAGAAAAGCGGAAAGTCGGGGGCATCTTTGCCTTGGGCCTGGTTGGGAGGAACCTCTTTACTAAAGATACTGTTATGGGGCATGGCTGATGTTTGTGGGGGTGTTTTCTGTGTCACAGATTTGTGTCTGAAGTGGCGAACCCTCCCCTTCCAGCTGAGTTCTGTGGAAAAAGATTACCCTGACACCTGGGTTTGCTCCATGAACCCTGATCCTGAGCAGGACCGGTGAGCACTTGCTCTAACAAGGAGATTGTGGGTATCTCCTTTCTTCCCCACTGTATTCTCCCTACCTTTTGGGCAAATAACTCACTGTGCATCTTGAGGTCAGTGCTGATATCCTCACATCTTTGTCTTGCTGCATATAATAAGTGCCCTGGAAATAATAGATGTCTGTCCTGAAGTGAGTATTAATTTTGTACATTTGGGAACCCCGAGGTTGTTGCTGTGGTGAGGAGAGAGCCTGAGCTGGCTGAAGAGGAAGGACCATGTCCTACTTAGGGCCCTGTTTTGCCACTACCTTCCTAACACCCTCTTTCTATAGATGTGAGGCTTCTGAACAGAAGCAGAAGGTTCCCCTGGGGACATTCAGAAAGGACCTGAAGACACAAGAAGAGAAACAGAAGCAGTTGACAGAGAAAATTCGCCAGCAGCAGGAAAAGCTAGAAGCCCTGCAGGTGCGTGGGGGTCACAGGCAGTGGACAGAGCTAGCCAGTGTCAGGTCTGTCTGGGATAGGAACAGGAACCCTCAGTGGCTCCCTGGTTCTTGAGTACACCAATGATGATCATTTTAAAATCAAACTGTTTTGTTTATGTATTCCAATGTGGTCAGAAAATAAGTATCGTACCAGAGAAGTAACCACCATTAACTAACATATTCTCCTAACTTTTTATGACTACACATTTATTTATATTTTATAATAAAAATATGGAAATCATGTGTCATGATTTAGTGCATACTTTTCTTGAGATACCTTTCCAGAAGTGAATTTGAAAGAGTAAAAGAATTTGTAAAATCTTATGTTTTTTTGTGACTACTTCCAAGTTATTTTTCAGAAGATACATTGTTTTTTACAAGCAGTGCATTTATTTTAAAGTATTTTGCAAATTCAGCAGGCAAAGATACACATCTTATAATGTGAACTTCTTTCATATTTTTAAATTGGACAATTTTTTATTCATCAATTTTTTTTCAGGATAGCTTATTCTCATATTTTTTTCACATTTGATTTGTCAGGTTTTTGAGATGTATTTATGCTATTAATCCTTTATCATTTTTATTATAAAAAGCTTTTTTTTTTTGGCTTCTGTGTATGTGCAGATGTTCATGCTAACTTGGATGTCTTAGGCCTGCCTCCTTGTCTACTGAATCCTACTTGTCCTTTCTGACCCTTTCCATCAGGCTTTTCTTACCTTTTCTGGCTCCTTTTATAGAAATTTAGTCAGTTGACACTTCTTGGTCTCTCAGGTGCTAGATTAATCACATAAAATCCTGTAGTTTGCTGATGATTTAGTGTCTGTATTTTTTGTCTCCCCAGTAAGAATGGGAGTCTTATAATAGGACTGTGGCCTAGGTTTTCTTTTTTATATGCCCATTGTCCCAGACACATAGTAGGGATGCAAAGAGTATGCTTATGCTTGAATGTAGTAAGATATGCAGACAGCCTCATCATCATGTTTGTTGTGCAGAAAACCACACCTATCCGCTCCCAAGCTGACCTGAAGAAATTGCCTTTGGAAGTGACCACCAGACCCTCCACTGAGGTAAAGCCCCGGAGCGGGGGAAGGGCTTTTCCTTGGGTGTCTCATGCTAGGCTCAGTGTTCTCACTCTCTGGTTCTCTTTTAGGAACCTGCACGTAGACCTCAGCGACCTCGGTCACCTCCTTTACCTGCTGTGATCAAGAATGCCCCGAGCAGACCCCCTTCCCTGCAAGCTCCCAGGCCAACCAGCCAGCCCCGAAAGGCTCCTGTCATCAGCAGTACCCCAAAGCCGCCTGCCCTGGCAGCTCGGGAGGAGGCCAGTACATCCAGGCTGCTGCAGCCACCGGAGGCACCCCGAAAGCCTGCTAACACACCAGTTAAGACTGCACCCCGGCCCACCCCTGTGGTGCAGCCACTGTCACCATCTCTGCTACCCAACTCCAAGAGTCCTCGGGAGGTCCCTGCTCCCAGAGCCATCAAGACTCCAGTGGTCAAGAAGCCAGAGCCACCCAGTAAACTCTCTCCAGTAAGATGTTTTATCTTTTCCAGCCCTGAGTCTATCTTTAGTGGTGTAGGAATGGAATCATACTGTGTCAAAGCTGTACTGGGGGAGCCTTACTGGAGATCACCAAATCTATAGCTTTCTGTTTCCCCTGAGGAGGCGTCTCAATAGCTAAAGGGACTTGATCTGGTCAGGGCACAGGGAAAGTTGGTTTCCTGTCTAGGGAGCTCTTCACTGCTCCCTTAAGAGTTTTGGTCTGCCATAAATTTGAGTCCCCTCCACCAGCTTCTATGGTGTAGGTCGGCAGCTTGGTGACAGCCTTGGTGGGCTGCAACAATGGTCAGCATGTTTCAGGGAGGCCATAGCTGGCTGGCCAGGCAGGCTAAGGGAGAAGTAAACTGAGGGGCTCCCCCTACGATAGCTTTGAACAAAGGTCCTTGTGGGCACAGGGATCAGGAGGTTGCTGTATACTGAGTAATGTCAGGAGGCCAGCCCTGGGGGAACTGAGCAGCACACAAATGGAACAGCTCCTTTAGGCCAGGTGGAAACTTTTTGCATTTCAAGAGCTGACAGGGCCCCTCCTCACATTCCCTCTCCTCTTGCTGTAGACCACTCAGGGTCGGAAGCGGACTCTTGGAGTCTCTGATGAAGAAGAAGCTGAGGAAGAGGCTGAGAGGAGGAAAGAGAGGTCTAAGCGGGGCAAGTTTGCTGTGAAGGAAGAAAAGAAGGACTTGAATGAGGTAGGTGGTCCCAGGTGAGGTTAGAACCGCCTTCCCCAGTGTTGCAGTCTGCACCAGCTCCATTTCTGTTCTGCGATTTGAGCCTCCCAGAAGCCCAATTCAGCTCTATAGGACTCTTAGTCACATAGATGACTTAGAAACATGGTGCCAGGTAGGCTTCTGAGTGAGACTGGCTTCTCGCTCTCATTGCTGGCTGGAGGTCACACACAGATCAGGGAGGCTCAACCCTTTTCTTCCCTGTGTCTGTGACTTTCCTTTGCGTTTGTCTTGTTTATAAAGGTGACAGAAGGGTAGATATTCAAGGTAGTGATTTAGAGAGCAGCTCTTGGTGAGACACGGAGATTAAATGGCCATATATAAGACAACAGGAAGTGACAGCTAATGACCTTAGGTTGCCAGTCATGTAAGAATCTGCTTTTCAAGGGCACTGGGGATGCCTCTAATAGACTCTGTTCTCCTTACAGCTCTCGGATAGTGCTGGGGAAGAGGACCCAGCTGACCTTAAGAGGGCTCAGAAAGGTGAGTTTGGGGAGATACCTGGCACCCTGTGGGGGGGGGGGGAAGGGTAGTGGGGCCCCTCAGCCAGCAACTGCTTATTCTGAAGGGTTTCCTGGCTCTGGGCTCTTGTGCAGCAAGTTCCAAGTCTGATCCTGAGAAGAATTCTGAAGATAGCACACCCTTATGTGTATTTTTAGCAGACATTTCTTGGCTTGCACCTCTGGCAGGCACACATCCTGCTGCTTTTTGGCACCCTCATGACAGATGGGGAAGGAGACCAGGGTGGCTGGGCTGCATGTTTCTGGCAAAGTAGGGGCAAACATGTAGGGGTTCTTGTCCCTTCAAATCCCGGGACCTCTTCTCTCAAGGTGGCCCTGGCTGAGTGGGGGACTTAGTTTTTTGACTCTTGCTTCATCCTTATTCTCTCAGATAAAGGGTTGCACGTGGAGGTGCGTGTGAACAGGGAGTGGTACACAGGCCGTGTCACAGCTGTGGAGGTGGGCAAACATGTGGTGCGGTGGAAGGTGAAGTTCGACTACGTGCCCACAGACACCACTCCAAGAGACCGCTGGTAACGCCCCTTTCCAGAGGCTGACAGAGTTGGCCAGGCCAGGGGGAGGTCTGTCTCTGGCCTTCCAGTAGGTGGCCCATCCTGGGCACCTGGGGCACACATGACACAAGTGCTCTGTGCCTTCTAGGGTAGAGAAAGGCAGTGAGGACGTACGGCTGATGAAGCCCCCTTCTCCGGAGTACCAGAGTCCCGACACGCAGCAGGAGGGCGGGGAGGAGGAGGAGGAGGTGGAGGTGGCCCAGCAGGCTGTAGCCATGGCAGAGCCCTCTACTTCTGACTGCATCCGCATAGAGCCTGACACCACTGCCCCAAGCACCAACCACGAGACCATTGACCTGCTCGTCCAGATCCTCCGGTACATGTGTCTTCCCACTCTGGGGCTAGCTGTGGCTCTCTGCACTTTTTCTTGCTCTTCTGAATTTCTGTTCCCACCTTCTTTCTTTAGGAATTGTTTACGGTACTTTCTGCCTCCAAGTTTCCCCATCTCCAAGAAGGAGCTTAGTGCTATGAATTCAGATGAGCTAATATCATTTCCTCTGGTGAGTTTGGCCTAACCTTTATTTTTATTCTGTGTGGCTCCTCAGCTTTGTGCTTTTTGTGATTGCCAGCTCTTGTCTTTCTCCCCTCCTCCCGGCAGTAGCTGGATGTGACTGTGGCATGTAGAAGCCAACCATCCCTCCTCCTATAAGATGCTGAGGCTCAGTCCTCACTTAGGGATAGCAGGCCTGGTTGGACATGTTATAATGAGTATATCCTTTTTCTTCTACTCCAGCAAAGGAAGTAAACTTGTCCCAGGCAACAGGGAAGAACTTAGGCTCAAAATGCCTAAAACTTGATTCTTAGAGCGAGGTAGAGATGTGTTGGAAGTAAGCACGAGTATTGTTATGCTGATGTGGCACAGACCGTGTGCTGGATCTCTTAATGAGCAGCAGAAGAGAATCCTGCCTCCCAAGTGGCTTATGATTCAGTAGAGATTGAATTTTTACCAGGTAGTTGGACATGAGGCTGAGAACAGTAAGTGCTGTGGAAGCAGGTAGTCGGGCTCTGGCAGCATTGGGAGAGAGAGAGCAGCAGTCTGAAGTGCCTGTGTGACAGGGAAGCTTTGAGGCAGGGGGACTTTGTGAGCAAGGGGTCAGAGGGTTGAAAGTTCCCATGTCAAGGCAGCAGGCTGTGTGGGGAGCACTTCAGGAAGAAGAGGGCCTGCAAGCCAGGATATGGTGCATCTTGAATGTCTGGTCTTAAGCATAGTGGCTTAAACCTTGTATAAAATGAGGGGCCAGCAAAAGTGTCGAGTTGGGGGAATTGTCAGTCTGAACCTGGTCTAGGGCAAGAGTCAACAAACTTTCTGTAGAGGGCCAGCTAGCAAATATTTTCAGCTCTGGGTTACACAGTCTCTGTGGTAACTACTGAATTCCACTATTACAGTGTGAAAGCTGCAGTAGACAATTCGTAAAGGAATGGATATGGCTGTGCTCCAATAAAGCTCTATTTACAAAAATAGGCGGCAGGCTTATTTGTCCTGGAGCTCTAGTGTGCTGACCCTGCCCTAAGAGGATACTTCTCTTGGTAGTGTGGGTGGGATGGGTGGATGGGTGATGTAGGGGTCAGGGGGCGGGTCCAGTTGTGAAAGGTCAGAGGTGAGGGAACAGCAACTTGAGCCAGAGTGGCAGGAGTGAACTGGTAGGTGAAAGGGCCATGTCCGAGGTTGTTGACTGGAGGCATGATGAGGGAGGAGGCAGAGGCCATGTGCTTCTCTTTGTCTCAGGCCTGTGGGAAGTGATGACAAAGCTATTAACTGGGAGAGAAAACAGAGGGTGAGGTTAAGAGAGGTGATGAATTGTGGTGTGCTTTGGGCTGGAAGCCTGAGCACCTACATTTCTGGTGATGTCCAGTGGGCAGGTAGAGATTGGAGACTGGGCACTTGGAGGGCTGGGAAGGCCAGGGCTGCAGATGGCATCTGGGAGTTGTCTTTATTCAGTAGGATAGATATTTTTATGGTTGGAATAGCTAAGTTTTCTAGGGAGGAGTTTCTAGAGAACAGAACTAGAATGGGAACTGCAACGCTACTACGTGTGGCAGCTATGTGCTTGAGTTTGCCAGAGAGGAAGAGATGGGGTTTTTAATCTCCGTTCTACTTAAAAAAAGAAAAAAAAGAAAAAGGAGATGTTAGGTATTGAAGAAACTGAGGCTCAGAGAGGTGAAGAGTCTGTTGTGATAGAACCCAGATTTGGACCCAGGTACCTCTTCCTTAGGACAAGGGTCTTGCCCTTTTTCCAGTACTGCCTTGCTTCCTTGTGAGATGAGAGGGCATGTGCAGGCAGAGGAAGCTACAGGCTGGCAGATCTTATGGTCGCTTCCCCAGAAAGCTCCATGCCTCAGCTGTTGGGCTTGTTGAGGTTGTAGGTGCTCTCTGCAAATCCCAGGAACAAACTGCTAATAGGATGGCTGGGATGGCCTGGCATCCTCTTGTCAGTCAGATTTGTTGATTTTTGGCTTGAAGTTGTTGCCAGACTCAGAGCAAAGCCTGAGTGTAGTGGGATCTTTGCTGCTCCGACTAGAAACAGCCAGGAGCATCTGAGCCTAAAAGAGTCTATTAGCTTATGCTTATAAAAGGAGGTCTATGACCAATGCATCAACTTTATAGTGTGCTGACTGTAATGTCTAAAATAACTCGAATTAATTTTTTAATGTCAGGGACACACAACAGAGTCTGATGTTCATGTAAAAGTCTGTAAAAGATCATCCTTTTTGCTATCATATTGGGACTAAGGGTTCCATAAATTCCCCAGGAGTCCTGCAAATACTAGATTGAAATATATCTGTTTTTAATACTAGATTGAAATATATCTGTTTTTGAAAAATAATATAACCATGCAAATCTATAATAAATAAAAAGTTTAAAGAGTTAAAAAAATTAACATCCTAGGCTCAAGACATCGTATACTGAATTTTAATATTTTGGAGTCTGCTCAGACACTTGTTTTGTACTGCCAACATAATTCTTTTTTACATAAAACTTCAAATTTCTCTTGCCATCTTGGTTTAATAGGATAATTTTTTAAATTGTAAGGTAAATGAAATGACACAGTTAAGTACTTGCCAGTAACACTTTTTAAAAACCACAGTCAGGGGCGCCTGGGTGGCTCAGTTGGTTAAGCGACTGCCTTCGGCTCAGGTCATGATCCCGGAGTCCCGGGATCGAGTCCCATATCGGACTCCCGGCTCTGCGGGAAGTCTGCTTCTCTCTCTGACCTTCTCCCCTCTCATTCTCAGTCTCTGTCTCTAATAAATAAATAAATAAATCTTTAAAAAAAAAAAAAAAAAAAACCACAGTCAGGAGCCTATAATGCTTTTTAAAAACAGTCAGGAGCCCCTCAATGCCAGGTAGCTTGTACATTTTTACAGAAGCATATGAACACATGAGTTGATAAGACTGCAGTGGTCACCCAGAACCACTCATTTTCATGAAAATGGCCTTATCGTTCTCATTGGTGGCTTAGGAGTAAATGATGTTAAAAATTTGAGCTTTGAAAGTAGATACTCAAATTTTTTTACAATTAGATTCCTTGTTCAAATTCAAAACATTTCTTTTGAAGCAAGTGTTCTGCTACCTTTTAAAAGTTTGAAAAGCCTCATGTCTAGAGAAACTGCTAGTTTATCATCACTACCCCATATCTTGGAAATTTCAGGTACTTAGGAAAGTAGTAAAAGCTCTGATGCTGCTTATAGAAGTATACTACACGTATCTGGAGTTATTTGCATTGGTGGGTGCTTGATAAATATTTCTGGAAGAGAACTTTTGGCTCTTAACATTGTGGGGTGTGACTTGGAATGGACTGCCGATATGACGGTGGTGAAGTTAGAAAGGTGTGATTGAGCTGGGAGAGGGACTCGTCCTTTTTGTGCGAACTGCAATGGAAGAATCATCCCTCACATTTACTAATGGCTTGCTGTCTGCCAAGGGCTTGCCATCTGCCAAGGGCTGAGGGCTTCACATTGGGTGATCCTGTCTCCTTCCTCATGGGCATCAGGTTTTTCCACTCTGGAGCTAGAGAACCCACTTGTCCCTTGTGTGTGACATCCCTTCACACTGAGTATCCTTGTGCTGGGCCAGTTGGATAAAAGTGCCAATCTAGAGGGACTTGGGGACCCCTTTAAGCTCATGCACTCATCCTCTGGGTTCCCTCCCTACAGAAAGAGTACTTCAAGCAGTATGAAGTGGGACTCCAGAATCTCTGCCATTCCTACCAGAGCCGTGCTGACTCAAGGGCCAAGGCCTCCGAGGAGAGCCTGCGCACTTCTGAGAGAAAGCTCCGAGAGACAGAGGAGAAGCTGCAGAAGCTGAGGACCAACATCGTGGCGCTCCTGCAAAAGGTGCAGGAGGTGAGCCAGGCAGCCCTCTCATTGCAGCTGGACCACCTGGTGTCTCAGGGAGGGGGGCCTGGGCACCTCCTGCTCCCTTCTCCCCACTCACAGGAATCTGTGGTTCCAACCCTGGCTGCACAGCATCCTGACCAAGAGGGCTGGAGGTGGTGCGGCTGCCTGGGCCTCATCCCAGCCAGACCCACGGTATCAGATTTTTGCCCTTGTTTAGATCTTCTGATTTACAACCTGGTTTGAGAATCCTCCAAGCCATAAAACAGAAAGAAGTTCTTGCTTTTCCAGATGACGCCCAGATTGGGATTGGGTTGTCCAGAAGTGGGGAGGGCCCCTGTAGGGTCTTAGTCTTGCCCCCAGGCAGTGAAAACTGTGGACTTGCTCGGTGTCTGTCCTGTGGATACCAGGTGAACCAGATAGGCAAGATAAGGTCCCTACCGTCATGGCCCAACAGTCTGGGCCTTCTACAAGAGAAGGAAAACATGGAGGCCACTTTACTAGGGTGCTCTTAGAAGGGGGTATTTGAGCTGAGAATAGAATCAGTCATATAAGATTGGATGTGAGTGCTTTAGGCAGAGAAAAGAGTAGGATCTGAGGCCCAAGGTAGGGAGTTGTGGGCAATAGGTAGGACCTGTGTGAGGTAGGGGTCCCTGGAGGGGTGTGGCACAATCCTGTTTGCAACCTAAGATATTTATTCTGGTTGGTTGTAGAAAGTCCTGGAGTGGGGTGGAAGTTAGAAGCCAGGGCTTGGGTGAGGAGGTTCCCACACTTTACCTGGAAGAGAGATTTGGTGGCCTGAATCTTGGATGGTGACTGTGAGAAAGATTTGTAATATTTGGGGGAAGGAAGGAAACGGGTGATTCTTCTGGTTTGTCTTGAGCTCCTTGGTGAGGGAAGGTGGTAGGTAGCCTGTACTGAGATGGGTGCAACCCAGGGTGGGATGATACAGTTGGGCTGTTTGGAATACTGTCTGAGAAGTCTGCAACACATCTAAGGCACCCGGGAACCTGGGGTAAAGGCAGGGCAGGAGCAAAAAATCTGGGCGTCATCTGTGCACAGAGGATGGGGAGGGGAGAGAATGATCAAGATGGGACAGGCCTGACAGCCAGGGCGGAGGGTGGAGAGGAGGGGACTCTGGGCTCAGGCTCCTTTGCCTGCGAGAAGGATGGGGAGGTGGGCCCCCCCCACCGCTTTCTGGCCTCTAGCTGACTGCTTCCTTCTATTCCAGGACATAGACATCAACACAGATGATGAGCTGGATGCCTACATCGAGGACCTGATCACCAAGGGGGACTAAGGGGCTCGGAGACAAAGATCAGCTCCTCTGCCCTTTAAGGCGGAGTTCTCGGGGGGGGGGGGTGTTTGTTCATGGGTTGGTGGACTTACCTTGGTTTGACTTACATGAGACATTTGTGCTTTGGAGGGAAAAATACTCTGATTCTTTGACTCTTCCTCCCTAAGTTTATAAATATTTATTTTTTAAAAGAAATAAGATGCTGCGCCTGCTATGAGACCATACATTTTTCTTTTGGTGACTCTTGGGCAAAGGACAGAGAACCAGGATGCCAAGCTCCTTCTCTTGTCTCCTGGCTCCTCAAGATGTGGTAAACCCAGTGTCATCCATAAGTTGGGAGAGGCTTCAGGGGCAGGGCTCGTCTCTTCTAGAGGATGAACAATGTTGAAATCTGAGGGGTGGAGGAGGGAAAGAGCCCTCCAGAGTGGTGCTTCTCTTACAGGCTCTGATCTGGGGGACCCCTTGGAGCAGTGGGTCAGGATGGAGGCTCAGTGCTGAGCCGCTCCCTTCTCAGGTCAGGGACATGAATGTCGGCGTAAGTAGCTGTTAGTCATCTTAGCTGTGGCATTGTCTCAACAGCTTGGGGAAGAAAGAGCCTCCCATTCAACCTCCCCATCCACCATTTGAGTTCTCCCTGTGACAGTGATTTCTTTAGTTAACCATGGATAGTGAGGTTTTCCACCCCAAACATTTGAGTCCAGGTTGAGTAGTAGATCTGACTCTAGTGGGGATACACAATGAATGAATGAATTCCAGAGGATTGTTTTTGAGAAAGCTCCTTATGACAGAGCCCAGAGCCCCTGGTGCTGATCTGGTGGTGACCTCTGCCTGTGGTTTGGCAGGGTCTGGAGGGAGCACACTGCCTCAGATGGTGCTGGTTGATCTGGAGAGGCTGCTGCTGCTTTTCCTGTTTCCTTCCCCTCTGCCTGGCCCCACTGGTCCTTGCTCTGGGCCAGACAGAAGGAGGGATCACTGAGCTACAGGGATTCCAGAGGCAGCTTTGTTAGAAGTACAGCATGCCTTCCCTCCCATCTAGTCACAGCCTCACACAGCTGTGTCCTTTAAGTGACTTCTCAGGGTCAAAGACAAAGGCAGGGTTTGCTGAGTTTCTCTTTAGTGGTCATTGGAAAAATTCTGGTTTGATTTCCCTCAGCTCTCCTCCCTCTTTATCTGGGGACTTTGGGTTTTCTAGAGGCACAGGGACTATTGCCTGATACCAGTGGTCTGTGATTCAAACATTTCTGGGTGTTTCTGGCATCTACCCAGCCCAGGTCAGCAGTGGCCCACATGCCACTCTGTGGCCTCGCAGAAGACTGGGAGGCACTGGTAAGGGAAGTCTTTACCCACTTGTGTGT
>CM052808.1:20415810-20562016 GCA_028533885.1 Nasua narica | reverse complement strand
TGTGTGTCCAGAAGCACCTGCACCTTGTGGGTTTGGGACTTCCCTAAACCACACCCCTAGGGAGGGTTATTTGGGGAAATACCACTCGGAACCTGGCCTCTTCCTCTGGAAGATTCTCTGAGCCTTGGGGTTTCTTGAGCTGGTAATTCCTGTCCTATCCAGCTTGCTTTCCTTCATCTCAGGCAGCATGTGGTTCATTTTTGTCCCCAAATCTGCTGTTTTTAATCTAAAGGAAGTTGGTTGTGCATTTTTACCAGCGGGTAATACCCAACTTTTTTATTTACACACCTGTAATCAAAATGCAATACTATAAAACTTTTACTGGTGAGACTCCTGAACTCAGTCTGTTTTCTTCTATTAGTAAAATCTAGCACTTTCTACATTCTTTCTACCACTATGGTTTTAACTGTCTTCAAATTATTCCTCATCACCATCTTCCTTTTTCTGTATTCACCCTCCTTAACACGCACAGAGACAGAAATGCTGAATTTCTTAAAACATTTTAGCTTGAACTCCATGTGCCTACTTTGCTGTTTATATCCAATCACAGCTGTACTGAATGCAGCCTGTTTCCCAGGCAGAGCTCCTGCCATTCTAAGTGGGAAGAAGTGCAGGGTCCCTCACCTTTCCAAGTGATAGGACCTGCTTGGAACTGTCCGAGGGCTTGGGAGGAGGGAGTGGTCCAGCTGGTTTGTGGCCTGAGGGTCCACAGCACCATGGCAGCAGAAAAGTGAATGAGTAGTACAGCATTGCTTGTTTTTAAGGAATGGAAGCAATGGAGACTTTCTTTAGATTTTAAGTGACCCATGCATAAAAATTCAAACACTACACAAGGCTGGAAAGCCTGAAAAGCAAGACACCCTTTCACCTTTGATCCCTATTTTCTGGAAAATAATATCCATGCTGAGCACACATCTGTTCTGTTCTGTTTCTGCCCGTTTCCCACTCAGTGTACCTTGGAACCTGTTTCAGAATAGCCCATATGGGTCTACTTTTTTCTTCTGCACAACCCAATAGCATTTCATTGTCTTGGATGTACTGTTGTTTAAGAGTCTCCTACTTAGCAAACATTTGGGTTAACATTTATGAAAAATGCTATGATGAGTGTGTGTGTGTGTGTGTGTGTGTGTGTGATTAACTCAGATCTATATGTATGGTAAATTCCAAAGAGAAATGGCTGTGTCAAATGGTAGATATTAATATCAAAAATATTAAGATACAGTCCAGAAAAGACCTCCAACTTTAACTCCTACCAACAGTGTATTCCCCCTCCCCCACCACACTTGTCAGTATGCAGTCTCTTCCATCCTGTGTACTCATCTGAAAGGTGAAAAGTGGTGTATTTTTGAGTTGGTTTGAATTAAGTAAGATTGAGCACCTTCATTGGCCAGTTATGTCTCTGATGCAGTCTGTAGTTCTGAGTCTGGATAGGGACTTTACAAAAGTGTTTATAAAAATACAAGATAATAACCATGGGGTGAAATCCTCAGGAACATGTTCACCTTGTATGACCCCTTCAGGCCCTAAGTGTCCCACAGATTTAGGATTATAACCCCCACTTTAGGATCAATACTGTATTACTAGGTCAGGACAAAGGTTTAACATGTTTGTTTACTCAAGGAAGGCATAGGTTAATAGGTTGAGAAAAACTTCCCTGGTTCCTTCTTTATCTGAATGACACTACTTTTTAGCTGCTGTTGTTGGGTCCAGTTTTCTATGTCTACATGACTGCCTTTCAGACCTGTGGTTCAAGCAGTGGTAGCCAGGAGTTCATAGCTCTAAGGACCAGTAAGTGATGAAGCAAAAATTTCTTTGCCATTTATGTAGAATACAAGGCTTGACTGAAGTAGGCAGTGGCTCCTGGCTACTTATCCCTATTGGAAGGTTCTCTAGCTGTGCCAGGCTATAAGGGACCTGCTGGTGGTGCCTGAAAGACCCCCAATTCCACCAGAGGGTTCTGGCTTTTGTTGGAAATGGAACCTCTGAGGCTTCCTTTGGAATGACCACATTGCTTTTGGGTCCCTGAACAGGTAAATGGCCAACTTGGCCAAGGGAGGCAGAGCTTCAAGGGAACATGCTTTCTCTGCTGCCCTGTTTGAGGCCTCAGACTGTTGTTTCTGTCCTTAGTACTAATGGGGTCACCTCCTCCATAGTGAGCAAGACAAAGACTGGACAGAGGAAGGCCCTAGCAAGGAGCATTTTACTTTGCAATGACCCAAAGTATTGACCATTCTCCCCTTGCACTCCCACCTTAAAAACCCAGGAACCTGAAATGTGCCTGGCCTAACTAGGGCTCCTGGCGGGTCCTGTAGAAATTTCCTCTCAGCTCACATGGCCTCAGACAAATCACTGCCCAGCCTGGCTTATTTAAGCCATGAGGCTGGTTGACCTGAAACTTACTCAGAGGCCCACATAGATAGCCACTAATTTAGGGCTGGTCTGAACTTGGAATGGAGGTCCAAAGCCCTTGTTACCCTGACCCTGAATTTTTTTGTTCATGATTCACTGGTCCCTGCAAGCTCACTGCTTACTCAGTGGCCTTCCTGGGGTGTTAACCCCATAGCCATCCTCATGGCCTTCTAGCCATTTGGCCTGTTTTAGTATCCCCTAAGGGCAAGGAGGGGCAGGGCCTCCAACCATCCTTTGGGGCTGCCCTGCAGATTGCCTATGGTACATGCTGGCATTCTCAGCCACTGGCAGCCAAGGCCAAGAAAGTAGGGGAGCTCATACCACTGGGGCACATGTGGACCACAGAAAGAAGGATCTGATGAACATGGACGCCTCTTTTCCCCCTTCCCCCTCTGGACTTGGGTGAGAGGCTTCCATGGGATTTGCAGGGGCCACTTTCTGCCCCAGCAACCCCCCGTTTGTGAAGCCTTGGCCAGCTGTAATTCACCACTTTGAATGCAGTGTCCCTTCCTTCACACTTCTAGTGAAGCTCTAGGCTCTCACACCCCCTTCCCTTCCTAATGTCCCCGCCATTTAGGCCAATCTTTCACCAGGTGTGGGGCGCTGCGGTTGGAAAACTATTTGTTAGAAGGGAAATAGTTTTTGAGTTCCTTACTCTAAACCATCTATCACAAAACAACGTGGGCTGGAGAACTGGCTGCAAATTCTTACCTGGCCCAGAAGACATGGCCAGGATTCAGCCACAGTCCCATCGGGGCGCCGGCCTTCTCACAACCCGCCAACCGTTGCTGTCGGCCGAGGGCGCCCCCTATGCCAGTTCTCCAGAACCTCGAGGCAGGAACGTAACAGCACCTGCATGATGCAGCTGCGTAGCACGTGCGGCTGCGCCCTGCGCATGCGCCTGCGAACACAACGAGCCCACCAATGGGGCGGTGGAGCAGGATAGCAGGCGGGGACCCACTGAGACCAGACTCAGGTGCGCGAGGCCGGCTGGCTACCGCGTCGGGCTGTGGAGAGCTGGCTGCACGACTGTACATGGCCACACTAGGGGCAAGCTGGGCGGCAGCGACCCCAGGGTCTTCCCATCCTTGAGCGAGCGAAAGGCCTTGGGGATCCAGTGGCCTGCCCGCACCCCAAGCCGAAAAGTGGGCGATGTTTTTTTGTCGTTGTTTTGTGTTTTTCTTCTGGCGCCTGTGTATTAAGCACGAGTTGTTTTTCAACTTTTTTTTTTGGCCACTACAGAAAGCATTTTGTATAGATGACTTTGCGATGTGGTGCTTTTATATCTGCAAGATAAAGGACCTGGAAAAGAAGCTGCGTGTTTTAACATCTTAAAATAGCCATCTTCAGGTAATTTTCCTTGAAGGTCTGGCCTGCTTGCCAGCCTGTCAGTCTCTCCCGTCCTCGACCTGAGGCATCTTGTGTCTCACAACCTTGGCCCATTTTCTACTGGTTTGTCCTTAGCTTGGTGTATGGTGTTACTTGAAAGGTAAACACTTTTAGGATTTGGGGATTCTTATCATGCTTAGGAAAACCTTTTCCCTTCTCTTCATTGCCTTCCCCCCAAACATTCTTTTGTTTTGTTGCAATATTGAAAAAAAAGTCAGTGTCCACTCCCTGTGAATACATTTCAGTTTAAGAGGTAAGGTAAGAGTCAAGCTTTGATTCTTCTATCAGATGGAAATTCACTATGTTCACCCCATTTATTAAGTGAACAACGGTGGTCATTATTTATATTTCATTCTGTTTGATGGGCTTGCGATGATACTCGGAGATGTCCATGAAGACATCCTGTTGTCAGTTGGAGAGGTGATTCTGATGTGAGGGGTGGAGTCCCAGCTGAAACTAGAATTTTGGGCATCAGGAGCATCTAGATGGATCATTCTCCCTCACCGCTTTTTTTTTTTTTTTAATACTTTCCCAGCCTATTCTTAGAACTTATTCTGTTAAGTGAAATTTATTTTTTAAAAGATTTTATTTTTATTTATTTGAGAGGCGGGGAGAGCGAGAGAGAGCAGGAAGTGAGGGACAAAGCGGGAGGGAGAAGCAGACTCCCCACTGAAGAGGGAGCCTAGCGTGGGGCTCCATCCCAGGACCCTGAGGACCTGAGCTGAAGGCAAACTCTTGATTGACTGAACCATACAGGCACACCTATTAAGTGAAGTTTAAGATCATGTTACCAAATTTTTTCCCATCCTTGCCAAAGAAAAAAGTTCCATTGTGATTTAAATTATAATTGCATTCAGTTTAGATGTAAGTTACAGGAGGGCTGACGTTTTATGACCTTAAATCTCCCCAGAGGATACAAAATGGTTTTTCATTTGTTTGACTCCTTTTAGTCCTACAATAAGATTTTATCATTTCTTCATACAAGTTCTGTAACTTTCTCATTTATTTCTGTGTTACGGTTTTTGTCAGTATTGTGAATGGGATATTTTTTCCATCTCTGTTCCTGATTATTAATACAGAGAAAAGGAAACACTTAAAAATAATTTATTTTCTATGTTGTGAACTCTGGTAGTTTTAAAAATAAATCTTTTTTTTTTTTTTTAAGATTTACTTATTTATTTGACAGAGAGACACAGCAAACAGCTAGAGAGGGAATACAAGCAGGGGGAGTGGGGGAGGGAGAAGCAGGCTTCTTGATGAGCGAGAAGCCCCCAGGACCACGACCCGAGCCCAAGGCAGCCGCTGAAGGGCTGAGCCACCCAGGCGCCCAAAAATATATCTATTTTTTAATAGATGCAAGGCACAAATTTGCCAGTGCACCAATTTGCCATTTTATTTTTAAAAAATATTTTAATTCTTTTTCTTTTTAAGAGAGTGCAAGTGGGGTGGAGCAGAGGAAGGAGAGAAACAATCTTTAGCAGGCTCCACATGGAGCCCATGGCAGGGCTCAATCTCATACCCTGATGAGCCAAAATCAAGAGTCTGAAGTTTAGCAGACAGAGCCATCCAGGTACCCTGCTCTTTTGCTTTAGCTAGAAATGATGAAACAATGTTGAATAATTATCTGGGTCTTATTTCTGATGGGTTGGAAATCCAGATGTTAGAGTTGAGCAGAATATTGGCTTTTGGTTTTGGTGAGTGGCCTTTAAAGTGTGGAAAGAGTTTCCATCTTATTTAAACTTGGAGCTTCAGGGATGGAGCCATGGCCCCCAGTCTTAACTGAGTGGAGTTCCCAAGGGCACTAGTTACATAGACTGAAATGTGGGTTGGGGGCACACAGTTGTCAGGCACACAACCCTGACTGTCCAACCATACGGGTTTTTTTTTCTTTTAAAGCTGTTTTAACAATTATTTTTATTAGACATTGTGTTGCTACAAAAGAATACTGTATTTATAAAATATTTATATGGTAAGAATATGCAGTGTACACCTATCATCTTGTTTTTTAAAAAAACATTTTCTTACCTTATAAATCTGTGTGCCTCTCCTGGGTCCTTTCCCCTTTCTTCCTTGCCTAACAGTAACCACCATCCTGAATTTGATGTGCATATTTGTGCACTATTTTGCAACTTGCTATTTCTTTTCAATATTATGTTCCAGATATCCATCCATGTTGTTAGATATACCTGTGATTTATTAATCTTTACTACTGTATACTATTCTATCACTGCTGGATATCATACAGTAATGAAAAATGAATCACACCTACAATGGAATGTATAATTTTTTATCCATATCTCTGTGACTGTTATTTGGGTTATTTCCAGGTTTTGTTTTGTTTTGTTTTGTTTTTTGCTATTACAATACAGCTGTGGACATTCTTGTTTATGTCCTCTGTTGCATGCATCATCCTTGGAGTAGACTTGCTGAATCGTATAGATCATACCCCTTTCAACCTTACAAGGTAATGTCGGATTATTTTCAGAAGCACTTGTATATGTTTACATATTCACTGGCACTAAGTTCTTCATTTCTCTACTTCCTCACATACACCTGCTATTTCTAGACTTGAATTTTTTGCTAGTCTGATGGGTGTATAGTGGTAGATCATTGCGGGTTGTTTATTTTTGTCATTGTGGTTTAATTTGCATTTCCCTGATTTCTCATGTGGTTGAACACCTTTTCTTATCTATTGACCATTTGGATTTCTTCTTTGATAAGGTGTTTGTTCAAGACTTTTGACCATTTTTTCTATTCTTTTGTCTTTTTTTTTAAGATTTTATTTATTTATTTGACAGAGAGGGAGAGATCACAAGTAGGCAGAGAGGCAGGCAGAGAGAGAGGGGGAACCAGGCTCCCCGCTGAGTAGAGAGCCCAATGCGGGGCTCGATCCCAGGACCCTGAGATCATGATCCAAGCCGAAGGCAGAGGCACTAACCCACTGAGCCACCCAGGCACCCTCTTTTGTCTTCTTTTTATTGATTTGTATTTTTGTATATTCTGGGTACAAGTTCTTTATTGTTTCAGATTTCTTCCACTTTTTGGCATCCTTTTAAAAAACCCTTTTTATAGAGTCTTGATGAGTAGAAGTTCTTAATTTTAGTGTAGACTAATTTACCAGTCTTTTTATTGTTTCCATTTCTTTTAGTTTGTTTCAAGAAATTCTTCATGAATGGGGTACCTGGGTCGCTCAGTGGGTTAAAGCCTCTGCCTTCAGCTCAGGTCATGTTCTCAGGGTCCTGGGATCGAGCCCCACATCGGGTTCTCTGCTCAGCAGGGAGCCTGCTTCCCCCCCCCCCTGCCTGCCTCTCTGCCTACTTGTGTTCTCTCTCTTTGTGTCAAATAAATAAATAAAATCTTTAAAAAAAAAAAGAAATTCTTCATGAATTCTATCATGATGTCATGAAGATACTATTTTATACTATCTTATAGAGCTTTTATAGTTTTGTCCTTCACATATAAATCTTTAATCCACCTGGAATTGACTTTTGTGTATGGTATGAGGTAGAGCTCCAATACCTTACTTCTTCCTGATTGTCGCCGCACCCTTTAATGAAAAGTCTTACCTTTCTCCATTAATTTTCAGTGCTACCTCTCTTTTATATCAAATTGTTCATATATGTGTAAATCTGTTTCTGGATTTTTACTTAGTTACATTTGACTGTTGTCTCTTTCTCTATGCCAATACAACACTGATTTAATTATTATCATTTTACAGTAAGTTTTTTTATCTACTAGAACCAGTTTAATCACTTTTTATGCTTCAGGGGTGTCTTGACTATTTTGATCCTTTGCATTTCCATATACATTTTAAAATAATTTCATCAAGCTCCAAGAGAAAACCTGTAGGGGTTTCATTGGAATTGATTCTGTATCAACAGTTTGAGAAAAATTGATACTTGTAAGTCTTCCAAGCTATGAAGATAGTATAACTATCCATTACTTTAGATCTTTCTTTAGTGTCTCTCAAGAAAGTATTATAATTTTCCCTTTAGAGGTCTTATATATTTTTTTAAGATTTTATTTATTTATTTGACAAAGAGCACAGGCAGGGGAGCGGTAGTCGGAGGGAGAGGGAGAAGCAGGCAACCTGGCTGAGTAGGGAGCTTGATGCAGGGGTCATTCCAGGACCCTGGGATTATGACCTGAGCCAAAAGCAGATGCTTACCCAACTGAGCCACCCAGATGCCCTAGAGGTCTTATATTTTCTTGATTAGATATATCCTAGGTACCTGATGTTTTTTGATGCTTTTGTAAATGATATTTTTAAAACTTCATTTTCTGACTGTTTATATATAAAAATGTAATTGATTTTCATGTTATTCTAATTTATCTTAAGATTTTTTTGAATTTTCTATTACATATCTGTGAGCAATGATGATTTTGCCAATTCTCATACTTCACATATTTTTCTTTCCTTATTGCATTGGCTTAGGGCTCCCTAGTTCAATGTTGTGTGTAAAGTGTAAAAGCAGGTATGGTTTTGTTTCTTATCTCATTGACAAAGGTTTCTCTCCCTCCTCCTCCTCTTCTTCTCTCTCTCTCTCTTCTCCCCCACCTTCTTCTTACTTCCTTTTCCCTTCTTTCTTTTTCTGTAGATAACCATTCAACAGATAGAAGAAGTTTTCATTCCTATTTTTAAGCATTTTTTCCCTTTTAAATACCACAGATGCATGTTGAATCCTAGATTCAACACTAGATTCAAACACTAAAGTGTTTTCTGCATCAATGCAGATGACCATGTGTATGTTATTTTTTAAATTAATTTTAAAATTATTATTAATGTATATTATTTGTTTCAAGAGTACAGGTCTGTGATTCATCAGTCTTACACAATACACAGTGCTTACCACAACACATACCCTCCCCAGTGTCCTTCACCTAGCCCCCCATCCCTCCCCCTCTCCACCCCACTCTAGCCTCAGTTTGTTTCCTGAGGTTAAGAGTCTCTCTGGTTTATCTCTCTCTCTGGTTTTGTCTTGTTTTAGTTTTTCCTCTCATCCCTTGTGATCCTATG
Organism: Nasua narica; assembly: GCA_028533885.1. Classification (NCBI taxonomy): domain Eukaryota; kingdom Metazoa; phylum Chordata; class Mammalia; order Carnivora; family Procyonidae; genus Nasua; species Nasua narica. The sequence continues at coordinate 20,553,201 of CM052808.1, read as the reverse complement.
CCTTGTTTCTCAAATTCAACTTATCAATGAGATCATATGATAATTGTCTTTCTCTGATTGACTTACTTTGCTTAGCATAACCTCCAGTTCTATCCACATCATTGCCAAGATTTAATTTTTTGATGGCTGCATAACATTCCATTGTATATTTATACCACATCTTCCTTATCCATTCATCTGTCAGTGATTTGTAGATATTGCTGCTATAAACTTTGGGATGCAGGTGCCGAACCCTTCAGATCACTACGCTTGTATCTTTGGGGTAAGAACCCAATAGTGCGGTTGCTGGGTTGTAGAATAGCTCTATTTTCAACTTTTTGAGGAAACACCATGCTGTTTTCCAAAGTGGCTGCACCAGCTTGCAAGAATGGGTTTTTTTCCTAATTTCCTTTTATTGATTTTGAACTATCTTCATTTCAGTCTGCGAATGTGGTCTGTATATTAGTTTTTTTGAAATTTGCTGAGGCTTTATGACTGGCCCAAATATGTGGTTAATATTAAAAAATGTTCCATGTACATTTCAAAAATATATATTCTGCAGTTATGTGCCCATTACATCAGGTTTGTTAATTGTGTTGTTGGAAATCTTGCTGATATTTTTTTGCCTCTCTGAGCTCACTATAGGGAGAGGTATGTTAAAATCCTCTATTATGATTGTGGGTTTATTTCTCCTTGTGATTGTGTCCATTTTACTTTGTTTTGAGATATTAGGTGCATAGGAGTTTTAAAACTTTGTGAATTTTATCTTTTATCATTATAAAGTGACTTTTTTATTTGTAGGAGTTGACATATAGAAATACATATTTGAGGGGCGCCTGGGTGGCGCAGTTGGTTGGGCAGCTGCCTTCAGCTCAGGTCATGATGCCGGAGTCCCAGGATCGAGTCCCACATCGGGCTCCCAGCTCCATGGGGAGTCCGCATCTCACTCTGACCTTCTCCCTTCTCATGCTCTCTCTCACTCTCTCTCTTTCCTAATAAATAAATAAAATCTTTAAAAAAAAAAAAAAGAAATACATATTTGCTTTAACGTCTTGTCTGTATACTTGTTTTCAGTGTGTTTTTGTAAACAGTATATAGCAAGATTTTGTTTTTAATACAGATATTTTTTATTACCCAAAGATTTAACTTACTTAAATTTTGTGTATTATTGATGCATCACTGACTTATTTCTGTCTTATTCTGTAATTTTTATTCCACCTTATCCACATTTCTTTTTCCTCTTTCTTGCTTTCTTTTAGATTGACTGAAATCCCCACCCCCATACAATGTTTTCCCTTGTTTTGAAAATCTGTTGTTCTTTCTTTAGTGATTACTCTGTGTGGTTTACCTAATACTTAACCCACCAAAGTCTAACTCCACAAAACTCTTAATATTGTTTTAGTAATTTTTTTTCACACCTTTATTTTCCTTTGGATCCTGAAAGATATTTTCCCAGGGAATACTAACATTTTCTCTTCTAATTACTTTTTTCTTCTTTCTTAGGAGGTCAACTCTCAGTCTGATCAATGCTCTTAGAAGGTAATTCCCACCCCCTCCCCAAATCTGAAGCTTTTAAGATTTTAAGAGTCTTGCAATTTCACTATATTGTGTTTTGCTGTGGATGTCTTTTTATTTATTTTTCTGACTAGGATTTGTTGAGATTTACTCTGTATATTGGCCTTTCTCATGATTTCTTGGAAACTTTTAAATCATTGACTCTTTAACAGTTCTGCTCCAGGATGCCTCAGTGGCTCAAGAAGTTAAGCATCTGCCTTAGGCTCAGGTCATGATCCCAGGGTCCTGGGTTTGAATCCCACATCCATCTCCTTGCTCAGTGGGGATCCTGCTTCTCTCTATCACTCTCCCTGCTTGTGCACTCTCTCTCTCTCTGACAAATGAAATCTTAAAAAAAAAAAAAAAAGTTTTCCATTTCAATTAGACATATGTGGGAACTTTTCACTTTATTCTCCATGTCTCTTCTTTCATATTTTTCACATCTTTGTGTTGTATTTGAGATACTTTCTTCAGATCTTACTTCTATGTTACTATTATGCACTTCAGTAGTATAATGTTATAAAATTATTATTTTTAGTGATTTTTTTCCCCAATTTCTGGAAATTCTTTAGTTTTTAAAAAATACTGTTCACTTATTTTCAGGAATGAAAATTCAGAAACCTATTTCTAGAAATATATTACACATGCTTATTTCATATTCTGTGATAATTTCACTATATGGAGTTTTATGTCTGATTCTGCTGTTATTTCTCTTGGCCTATGCTCATGGGCCAACTTGTGGTTTTATTTTCTTGTGTGTTTAGAGATATCACACTGTAAGCTATTCATTTTCCTTGCAACATCACATCTGGGATTCTATAAGGCCTGGAATGAAGGAGAGAGCTTCCAGAGAGGATTTCTTTGCTTCTCTCATGTGACTGGGGACATTGCCAATTTGAGAACATGTTATATTCTTTGCCAAAGGTTTTATTGGACCATCCAGGTAGTATGTATTTGGCTATTAAGCCATACCAGGTGAAAGTCTGCTCCTGATTACAGATTCTTAGGACATTCTTTTCTGCTCTGCTTAGGACTAATCTTTAAGACAAACAATTTTCCTGTATTTGATTTTGGATTCATTATATCAAGGTATAGACCTTTGGGAATCCAGGTTTGTGGTTGACATCTGTTAAATATCCTACCTTGGAAGGATCATTCAAGGCAGTGAAAACTTAAGCTCACTGGTACAGTAAGTGGCTATGAGGGAAAAGCAGACTTCAGACTCTTCTTACCTTTTCCATGTTTCTACACTCAATATTTGGCCCAGGTATTCCTTATATTCTTTCTAACTCATGGATGTTTTTAAGATGTTTTAAAATTTTATCTAGCATGCCTAGTTTTACGCAAGGGTGGTTGATATAATTATTTATGATGAAAAGTTTCCCAACACTGACCCATTCTTGCATTTCTGTTAGGTAAACCTAACTTGGGCATGGGTTTACCAACTTGAGGCCTTTGGTATATGGCTGGATTCTATTTGCTATTTGGAGTTTTGAAAATTCTATTTTTTTTAAAGATTTTATTTATTTGACAGAGCACACACAGGCAGGGGGAGCGGCAGAGGGAGAGGGAGAAGCAAGCGCCCCACTGAGCAGGGAGCCTGATCCCAGGACCCTGGAATCATGACCTGAGCCGAAGGCAGGTGCTTAACCAACTGAGCCACCCAGATGCCCCCCAAATTGTATTTTTTTTAAAAGATTTTATTTATTTGAGAGAGAGAGAGAGAGAGAGAGAGCATTCGTGCACACGTGAATAGGGAAGGAGCAAAGGGAGAGGGAAAAGCAGACTCCCCACTGGGAAGTCGAACACAGGGCTCGATCCTAGAACCCCGAGATCATGACCTTGACTGAAGTCAAAATCTTAACCAACTGAGCCACCCAGGCACCCCTGAAAATTCTATTCTTAAAGAGAGATTGAAATACATATTTCTTATATTTTCTGTGCTGTCCTTACCAGGTTTTGTTGTTGAAGTTATGATGGCCAACTTCATAAGAAGAATATGAAGCTGCATTGGGGATGTCTCTGCGCTACACTTTGACATTTTTCTATCTGGTGTTCTTTACCCACTTCATGCTGAGCCCCAGCCCTGGCGATAAGGGAACTTCAGGCCTCCTTCCCCACAGTTCGTCAGGAGCAAAAACTTGGGCTTTAGAGTTTATGGGAGCAGGAGTTTCCTGGGTCACTAGGTTCAGCTCTTCCCAGTTGCATCTTTGAGGCCCCCTCAAAATTTATCACTGCAGCTACACTTCTCAGTGGCTCTGGGGAGTATCCCCCTGAGCCTTTGCTCTGGCTGGGCCTTCTGGCCTGGAATTAATTCAACACCAATTTACTGGGCATCTCCTATATACTAAGCACTAGAGATGCTATAGTGTGTGAGAGAGACATAATTCTTACTCTCATGAAGCCCACAGTCCATTGTGAGGTGGGGGGGGTAGTTAGCAAATGAATAAAATATATGGTATGACACATCATGCCAGAGTGTGGTGGAAAAAAAGGAAGCAATTTGTTGGTGGCTTTCTAGCCGTGTGGGTATATGCAGGTCAAGTCCATGTCCCCCACCTTCTTAAGAATTGCTCTAGTCTCTATTATTTTTTGCTTAAGAATTGCTCAATTGTCCCATGTAGATTTCACGATCCACTTGTCAAGTGTTTAAAAAACACTCATAGGATTTTGATTTGGATCATGTTGGATTTGTAGATTTGGGAAGAACCCATATAATTGAGCTGGTGAAGCTCAATCTGTGAAGATGGTGTTTTTCCTTTTAACTCAGGTCTTCTCTATCATTCAGTAAAATTTTAAAGTTGTATTTGTAAAGGTCTTTGCATCTTTTTGTCAGATGTACTTTGAGGCCCCTTATGGCCTGTGTTTCAGCATATTTTTTTCTGTGACCTTTTCTATTCAGTGATGGCCAGTGGATAGACTGCTTAGAGTAGGCTGATCTTCCGTGATCTGGTTAGAGTGGGTTCTGGAATGTCAACCTGATGTCACTCCCTGTTCAGAGCTCTGTCTGGCTCTACTACAGGCTCTTCCCTCACTTTGTCTCAGTGGACTGGCTTTTGTCCCTCTGAGCTTTGCCCATGTAGCCCATCTCCTCCCTTGGCAGACCCCCTTCCACTGCCTCCACCCCCGGGGGCGGGGTTCAGGTTTATGCTGGGGTTGCCTCACCTGCCCTGCCCCTTCTAGCCAGTGGTGAGAGCTGCAGGACTAACCAGTGCCTGCCTCCCCACAGGTGGGAAAGCAAGGCCCTGGTAAGGAAGGAGCTGTGCAGGGCCAGCCTTGGATCCCACAGTGCTGGGGCTTCAGGGCAGGTAACTGGAGCCCAGCTCTGATACTCCGGTGGTGCCCTGCCCCACCCCATCCCATCCTCTCACCTGGAAGCACTGGCAGTGAGAGGCACCCCCCCGCCCAGGCCAGACTAAGCTGCTCTAGGCCAGTCCTAGGGGCTAGTGATCTGAGTTGCTTAGCAACATGGGACAACAGAAGCAGTCCAGGTCATGGTTATTGGGTAACCATGGAACTCACCAAGATGGGCTTCCCTCGAAGAGAAGAGCAGGATGAGTGCCTTGGCTTGGCCCCAGGTAGCTCCAGGCAAAGCTGTGAGCTCTCCCCCAGGTTCTGTCTCTGCCCTCTGCAGGCTTCCTGGCCCAGACCCTGTCACAACAGGTCTACTCTCCCCTCCCCATTTCAACAGTTTTCCATTGCTTTCCTCAGTGCGGAGCAGAAGAAAGTCCCAGGCTCTGCCCCCATGCTGCCTTATGCAGCCCTGATCCACCTAGTCACAGACACACTCAGGGACAGGGCCTTGGAAAACTCCAAGTTTTTTATTACCGGTCAGAAGGTGCTCCCTCACAAACAGTGTTGAGAAGAGGTACATTGCACAGCTCTGCAGGCCTGGTGGGGCCACCCAGCCCACCCAGCCCACCCTGCCTCTTGAGTGGGCACCCTAAGGCATTTCATACGTTGGTGTTTTCACTTTTTTTTTTATAAAAACAAAACCAGTCCTGGAGTATACAGAAAAAAAACCCTGTGATGAATTTTCAGGACCAAACTTAAGTGGGAGGGGTTGGAGTGGGGGTTCTGACCCCTGGCCACTGGGACAGTGGCCACGGTGGCCCAGTCCCCCCACCACTGGCAGAAGCCTTTGGAAGGGGGTCTGAGCAGGGGGGGGGCACAGCTGACAGGAGGGCTAAACTCAGACAGGAGTGCCCTGTCTTCATCATTTTTTAACTTCTACATTCCATAGAAATTTAAGCAAAATAGCTATTTTTATATATTTATATATCATATATATATAAATCAGGCAAATAAAGAGTTCAGGGGTGTGTGGAGATGGGCACCCCAGAGGTGCCTGAGGCCGAGGCGGGACACCGGGTCTCTGGTGCCTGGGGGCACCAGCCCAGGGTGAGCCGAGTGTTTGTTCTTATTGCTGATTTGGGGCCTGGTTCTTGGGGGGAGCACCTGCAGGCCCTGCCCCCCAGCCCTTCCTGGCCTCTCTAGGGCTGGGGAGCAGCTGTGGCAAAGCCAAAGCTAGGCAAGGGGCTATTGCCCTCAAATCTACATGGGGGCCGCTTGGGGCCCCCTCCCCCACAGTCGGTGCGGCTGTAGCTCCCGAGACAACTGACTTGCGCTCTCCAGGGCCAGGTGGCCCCCCCAGTTCCCTTCTCCGTGGAGTCCTGCGCTCCCGGGGACTGGGCAGCTCCAATACAAATGTGGCTCTGCTGTGTTGAGCAACAAAATGCTCCCTGCTCAAAGGGGTCTGGCTTCCTGATGTCTTAAAAAGAAGGGGCTCTTGCCAGGACATGTTTGTGGCAAGAAAGCACACTTAGAAAGTTGTCTGCTAAGTGCTGTACTAAAAATATTTACTAAACGTCTTAGCTGGAAAGAAATGGAGATAGTTTTTTCTAAAAAAGTCAAAAGTGGCTCCTCAGGAGGGGCCAGTGCCTCCCTGGGTGGGGCTGGTGACTGGGGCAGTCCAGGGCCCGGGCCAGCCTGCCTGAGTTGTGGTAACTGGGAGCTGGGGTCCCAGTGGGACCCAAGTCCATAATGAAGGGGCTCAGGTGACCCTGGGCATCCGGTCGCTGAAGAGAATGCAGGTCAGCACTTCCTCCTTCCAAGGTGGGAGCCCCAAAAAAGTGTAAAAAAAAAAAGGCGGGGGGTGGGGTGGGGAAGGTGTGGGAGGAGGGCCATTGAGTACTAAATTGAGTGCATTAAAGAAGAGGTGGACCAGGCTGTGCAGGCGCCTGTATTTGCAGGAGGGGTGGCGCTCAGAAGATGTTGGGGCACATGTGCCAGTCCTGCCTCTCCTTGGCCTCCCAGTAGCCGCCCTTGTACATGCAGGCAGTCTCCCCGGTCAGTGGATCCAGCCTCTTCTCGAACCACAGCGGCATGTACGCATCGGCCTCCTTCTCTGCTGGGCAGGCACAGTGGGCGGGCAGGTGGATGGTGGCCTCTTCCCAGCCCCGCCCCCTTCCCCCGGTTCCTGGATTCCCCGGCCCTAGGACACGGCTTTCTTCAACTCTGCCCCCCCCGCCCCCTCCCTGTCCCTGGGGGCCCCCTTCCTCCCCCTCTCCCCACCCGTAGGGTACCCTCTCCCCACCTCCCCGCCAGCCTCACCTTCCTCCGTGCCACAGCCCCGCGAGCAGGCCTCCAGCCGCCGGCGCCTCGACAGGCGCTGCTTCTCCTCCAACCGCTGCTTTTCCGTGTTGGCCTCGTCCCAGTGCCCCTTCTCCATCAGCCGCTGGTCCGGCCGCAGGCGGCTGTCCGTGGGCGCCACGCCCTCCTCGTGCTCGTTGAGGGTCAGGGCCAGCTCCGAGAAGTAGTACATGTTCTCGGCGTTCTCCCTGTGGCAGCACGGCGGGCGGCGTGAGCGGGACTGCACGGCCCCTGGGCCACGTGCCTACCCCCAGAACTCGCTCAGCCAGCTGCTCCCTGTGCAGCTGGCTCCTTTTTCTGCCTGCACTTTGAACACTCCCTCCACGGACCTGCATCTGTTTTGCTACATTCTACTTCTGTGGGAATTTGCCGATTTCCACCCGTTTTAAAACTAGATGAGCATAAAATTGTTTCACAATCTCATTACTACTGCTTTAATGACTAGGACGCGGCAGTGTCTCTTTTCCCACATCTGTGATGTGCCTTCCCCCCATTCTGAACCCTCACGGTGGAGGTTCATCCACTCTCTTCATTGGCTGAAGATGAAACTTTGTTGATCCTATTTTAGGTTTTTCTGCTTTACTGAGATTACTTTTATATTCTTCCACTTTGTTGGAATTTATTTTGCTGTCCTTTTTCTAACTTCATGAGATGGTTGCTGACCTCACGATTTTGCAGCTTTTCTTCTTTTCTAATGTGTGCGTTTTAGGTTAGGCATTGTCCTCCAAGTACCACATTAGCTGGATCTCACAGCTTTTATATATATTACTTTAGCATGCAGTTACATTTTCTTTAAGATTACGTATGTATGTATGTATGTATGTATTTGAGAGAGAGCAGGAGCAAGTGGGGGGGTGGGATGGAAGGAGAAGGATGGGCAGACTCGGCACTGAGCATGAGGTGGATGAGGGCCTTGATCTCATGTGAGATCATGAGGTGAGAGGAACTCAAGAGTCAGATGCTCAAGAGACTGAGCCACCCAGGCCCCCCTTTATGCAGTTACATTTTCTGATGTCCACTGTATCTTTGATCTGGAAGTATATTTCTTGAATTTATAAACATCTGGGGATTTTTTTCTAGTCATCTTTATTTCTAGCATAATTGCTTTGCAGACAGTATACTGGTATAATCTCAGTTCTTTGAAATTTGCTGAAAAACCCAGTCTATGGCCAGTTTTTGCAGATGTTCCTTCCATGTGTTCCTGAAGAGAATGTGTTTCCTGCAGCTGTTCAGTGCAGTGTTCTTTAATTGTCCAGTAGATTCTATGGTTCAAACTCTTTTTTTTTCCTGTTTCTAGCCATTAGTAAGAGAGCTCTGTTAAAATGTCCTACTTTCCTTGTAAATTAATCCATTTCTCCTGGTATTTCTGCCAGCTTTTGTGGTAAATACTTTGAGGCTGTGTTCTTTAGGTACAGGATACATTCAAATTTAGAACTCATCTTAATGAAATGAACCTTTATCACTATGTCCCTCTTACCTTTTGTTTTAAAGGTAAAACAAAAACAAAAACCTTTTGTTTTAAAGTTTGTTTTGCAATATTACTATAGCTACAGCAGGTTTTGTTTGTTATTTCTGTGGACATATCTTTTTCCATCTTGTTATTCCAATCTTTCTTTATTTTCTTACTTAGATGTAGCTCTTATAAACCATATATAGCTGGATTTTTAAAACTTATCTGAAATCTTATACCTGTAATAGGAGTAATTAATGTAATTAATATGACTAATAACATGAATGTAATATGTATGTATGTATGAATGTAATAACATATCCAACTGATATGTTGGATTTAAATCTATCTTACTTCGTTTTTTCTTTTTGTTCTCCTTTTTTGGACTTCAGGTGCACAGCTTTGGATTAATCATGATCCTTGTTACACGACACCCTCTTTTTTGTTGGTCCTTGTATGGCCTGCTTATATTAATCAAACTGGCCACCAGAAGAACCTCTAAACAAAATGTAGAATCTTGACAAAACCTACATCTAACCATATGGAAAACTCACCAATCCATCCCCTTCTCAGGTAACTATCAGCAAGACTCCTGGGTTCATCAGTCCCTCGCTTACCCTTAATTTCATTGCATCTTTACATAGTCTTAAATGTGGATGTATGTGTGTATGTTCATATATGTATATTTACATATTTGTTTTTAACTGTATAAAAAATCATGATGCATGTAACCTTCTGGGACTTGCTTTTTTCCCCCTTAATATTATGCTGCTAAAATTTATATTGTTGCATGTTTCTGTGGTTCATTAGTTTCAACTACTGTGTATTATTCCCTCCTATGAATAATAATACCAGTTATTCATTCAATAAATCTAGGTTGTTTATAAGTTTTTGCTTTGGAGTAATCTTATGCACATTTCCCATTGTACATTTGCAGGAATTTCTCTTGAGTATATACCTAGAAGTGGTTATATACCTAGAAGAGAAGACTCTATGCTGGGCCATAGAGTCTGTGATATTCTTCTTCAGGAGGTAAGGCCTACCTGCTTTTCAACATGGTGGCACCAATTTGCATTCACACCAGTGATGCATAAGAAATATTGTGGATCAAAAAAAAAAAAAAAAAAGAAATATTGTGGATCTACATCTTCTTCCACACTTGATACTATTAGACTTTTTTATTTTTTCCTAATTAAATGAAGGCAAAATGGTCTCATTGTGGTTTTGATTTGCATTTCCCTGATTACCAATGATGTTGATCATTTTCATATGATGACTGGTCATATATATTTGTTCTCATGTGAAATTCTTGCTTGTGACTCTTGCATTTTTTCTGCCAGACTGTTTTTGCTTTATTCATGGATGAGGTGTTCTTGACTTTTTTTAGTCATTATTTTTAATTGTGGCCAAATTCTCAATACTGATCTGTTGTCAGGTATTAAGTATTATGGTTATCTTATATATTGCCTTTTCACTTTCTTTAAATTGTCTATTAATGAGCAAAACTTCTTTTAAGAAAAAAAAGAGGGGCACCTGGGTGGCTTAGTCGTTAAGCATCTGCCTTCGGCTCAGGTCATGATCCCAGGGTCCTAGGATCGAGCCCCACTTAGGGCTCCCTGCTCAGCAAGAAACCTGTTTCTCCCTCTCCCATTCCCCCTGCTTGTGTTTCTTTTCTCTCTGTGTTTCTCTCTGTCAAATAAATAAAATCTTTAAAAAAAATAAGGAAAAATATTTTAATGTAGTTGCATGCATCAGTGCCGTTCTGTGTCTTAAGATCTATTTCCTTAAGTTCTAAAGATACTCATCGGTATTTTCTTCTTAACTTGTCGTTTAACAGCAAATCAAGCTTAATACTTTTCTAAGACCTTTACTTATGAGGTCAATTTCTGTTTTAATGTAAGGTAGAGATTCAGTTAATCTTTTTCCATATGGATAACTGTTTTCTCAATCCTTTTAGTGAACAGCGCCATTTTTCCACATGATCTCATGTCACCTTTGCTATATGCCACAGATATATACATCCATGGGTCTGTTTGCAGGCTCATTGTTCTATTGCAATTTCACCAAAATAAGTCCCAATATCTAGTAGGGCTAGTCCTTATTTCTCTGTTGTTCTTCAGAAATATTCTGGTCCTGGGGTGCCTGGGTGGCTCAGTCAGTTAAGTGTCTGCTTTTGGCTCAGGTCATGATCCCAGGGTCCTGGGATTGAGTCCCACATCAGGGTCCCTGCTCAGTGGGGAGTCTGCTTCTCCCTCTCCCTCTCTCTCTCATGCACTCTCTCTAATAAATACATTTAATCTTTAAAAAAAACTCTGGCCCTTTTATAAATTTAAAAATCATTATATCAAGCAATGAAAATCACTATTGGGATTTTGTTTGATCTCCTCTTTAGATTATAACATCTTTGCAATACTAAATCTTTCTATTTATGAACCTTGTGTCTTTCTCCATTGATTTAGCTCTTTAATATCTCAGTAAAGTTTTATAATTTTCTCTATAGAAGTCTTGAATATGAGATTTATTAAAGGTTCTTGATGTTCTCTGATACAATAATTGTTTTCTCTTAAATTGTATTTTCTAGTTGTTTTCTTTTAGTGTGTAGAACTGCAACTGACTTTTGCATATTAGCCTTATACTAAGACATCTAAAATGCTTTTTCTGAATCTACTAAGATTTATTAATGTGATGAATTAATTTGTGGATTTTCTAATATAAAATCGTTTTTGCATGCCCATGAGAAATGTAACAGGATTGATGAATGTTTTCTGTTTTATACACTGTTGGATTTTCTGATGTCTTGTTTTGGAATTTTGCTTATATATTCATGAGTGAAATAGGGCAGAACTTTAATTTTCCTACCACTCTTTTAGCTTGGTTTGATATCAGAGTTATCCTGGCCTTACATGTAGGAAAGGAGAGCATTTCTTCTTTTCCTTTGGTCTGAAAGATTTTATATACTATTGGGATAATATATTTCTTGAAAACTTGGTAGAATTGACCTACAAAATTATCTGGGCTTTGTGTTTTCCTTTTGGGAATTTTTAAACCACTTCTTCAGTTTTTTTTTTATTATAGGACTAGTCATGCTTTTCATTTCTTTTAGACTCAGTTCTTGTTATGTTTTCCTAAGAATTTGTCCTTCTCATCTGAATTTTAATTTTTAGTATTACTGAATTTTAATTCTCAGTATTTCGTATGTCATATTAAACTCCTCATAATATTTATTTCTATATTCTCTCTTGATAAGTCTTGCCAGTAGTTTTCTGTCAGTTTTTTTTTTTTTTTCTTGAAGAATCAACTCTTGGATTTTTAAACTTCTCTATTTTACTTTTTTCTACTTTATTAATCTCTGCCCTTATTTTAAAAGTCAGGTTTTTTTTCTTTCTTCAGGTTTATATGTTGACCTTTCTCTAATTTTTTAGATTAGAAACTCAGAAATAGTCTCAAAATGAATGAGCTTATTTATGTGCCTGTTTAAGGCAATCCATTTCCTTTAAAGCACTGCCTTTGTTACATCCATTCTCATTCAATTTTAGGTATTTTATTTCATTTTATTTTAAGATTTAGTTTATTTGAGAGAGAGAGAGAACAGGGGCGGGAGTTAAGGGAGAAGCAGGCTCCCCACTGAGCAGGGAGCCAGATGCGAGGCTCAATCCCAGGACCCTGGGATCATGACCTGAGCCAAAGGCAGATGCTTAACTGACTGAGACACCCAGGTGCCCCAATTTTAGGTATTTAAAATTTTTCATCCTAATTCATTATTTTACCCATGAGTTATTTAGCAACTTAACAATTTTTCCAAACACGTGGGGATTTTTTTGTCATTTTGTTCAAAACTTCTGACTTAATTGTCTTATCATAGATGTGGTCTGTACACTACCCTCTAAATTTGTTGAGTTTTCTTTAAGGTTCAGTACATCATAGATCTTTGCATACATTCCATGTCTACTGGGTAAAAATTATGTTCTTTGGTTGTTGCAACTGCAAGTATGTGGACATCCTGTGTTGTTCTTTTTTTTTTTTTTAATTTTTTTAAAAGATTTTATTTATTTGACAGAGGGAGAGGGAGAGAGATCACAAGTAGGCAGAGAAGCAGGCAGATAGAGAGGGGGAAGCAGGCTCCCCACTGAGCAGAGAGCCCGATACAGGGCTCGATCCCAGGACCCCGAGATCATGACCTGAGCTGAAGGCAGAGGCTTTAAGCCCACTGAGCCACCCAGGCGCCCCTCCTGTGTTGTTCTAATTTCCTCAGATCTTTGCTGATCCTCTCCCCCCACCCTTGACTGATCAACAAGTGAGAGAGAGATATTGAAGTCTCTCAATCTCCCACATGGTGATGGATTTGTCAATTTCTCCCTTTACGTCAATATATGCTTTGTTTATTTTTGAGGCGGTTTCATTTACATGCATAGTGAAACTCATATCTTCTTGAAGAACTTTTATCATGTAGCAACTCTTTCATCCCTAATAACGCTTTTGTTTTATTATAAGTCTATTTTATCTGATATTATTAATATAGCTATTGTAGCCTTTCCAGTTAGTATTCCCATGATGTGTCTTTTACTTTCAACCTCTGCATGTCTTTGTTTTTTACATCTCTTAGAAGGTGCATATATCTGGATTTTTAAAAAATCTAGTCAGTAATTTGCTTTTTGACTGGTGAGTTTCATCTACTTTTGTTATGTTTGGGCCTTTTCCTACTGTGTTGATTTACCATTTTTATTGTCCTTTTCTTTTTAGTTTTTTCTTACTATTTTAACATCTTATATTTGTCTCTTTCTTCTAATAAGAACTTAGCAATCTTTCTCATCCCTTGGTGTCCTTTTCAACTCTCCTCAGATCCTCACATGTTAACATTATCTACATCTTAAATTCTACATTATTCTGGGACTATTTTCTCTTTTATTTTGGTCTTAGTCATTGTTAAAAAAAAAATAAACCAAAACACAACTTTTACTTCATATATCCCTTGCAGCAACTTCTGGGTTCTCCCTCCCCCTTTTAAAGTACCATGTCTACGGGTGCCTGGGTGGCTCAGTTGGTTAAGCATCCAACTCTTGATTTCAGCTTAGGTCATGATCTCACACAATCTCAGGGTCGTAAGATCAAACCCCATGTCAGCTAAGCACTGGGTGTGTGGAGCCTGGTTAAGATTGTCTCTCCCCCTCCCTTCCCAACGCCCCCCCACTCTCTCTCTCTCTCCCTCTTTCAAATAAATGAATAAACTATTATGTCTAATACCGTTTTCATTGTGGGTTTTGTGTGGCAAACCTTCTGAGGCTGTTTGCCTGATGACATTTTGTTGTTGTTATGTCCTCATTATTAAGTGATAGCTTGGCTGGATAAAAATCTTAATCTTCTAATTTTGTTTTCTTCATTACCTTGAAAATAGTACTCCAGACATTGGCTATTGAAAGATGTCAGTCTTTCTGATTGTCAATCTGATTCTTTATCCTTAATTGTAATCTTCTTGTGCTCCTCTCTGGAAGCTACTAGGATTTTCTCTGTGGCATTTTTAATTTTCACTATAGTATGGTCTAGGTGAAAGCTTTTCTTTATCCCTTGTCTCTGGAATTCTGCAGGCCCTTCAACCCAAGGTCTCCAATCTCTTTGTTTTTGTTCTGGGAAATTTATCTCCATTATTTACTATTTCTCTCTCCTTTCCATTTTTATTTCTTTCTTTTCCTTCTGGGATTCCAATTAAACATTATTTTACTGATTGTTTTAGAAATTATGCAGACTTCATACAGCCAAAAGTTAATGTATATCTTGACCTACTTCTTGGGTAGCGTAAAGACCTTTGAGAAGTTTCCTTCAATTTATCCTTCTTCTGACTTATATGATCACACGGTTGTATTTTATGTTTACATTGTAAAACCTACAAAACATCACTATTCTTGTTTATTTACCGTTCACTTAGGTTCACATAGTTTTTGTTCTTCATTCATTCATTCATCTCCGATCTTCCATCTGGGATCACTTTCTTTCTGCAGGAGGTATTTCCTTTAATGTGGGTCTGCTGGTGGCAAAATGAGTTTTTAGTAGTCTGAAAATAAAATATTTCAACTCAGTAAATGTGTTCTCACTGGGTGTATCATTGTCGGCTGGCAGTGAGTCATTCTGCACATGGGAGATGTCATTTGATCATCTTCAAGCTTCCATTATTGCTGAGGAAGAGACAGCTGTCAGTCTGCTAGTCCTCAGAAACTCATACATGTCTTTTGCACAACTGGCTGCTTAATATTTTCTCTTTGATTTAGTCTCAACAGTTCCACTATATAGATTTGGTGTGGAAGATTCCCTGCTGTTTGCTCTTCAGATACGGTCTCTTTCCTTCTAGACTCTGACTAGAAGTACACTAGACCCTACTCTCAAACCTGATGTTTCCATGGCTGCCCACGGGGTCTTTACAGGCTCTCAGGGCTGCTGACGATGCTGCTCCAGGGACTTACTCTGGATCACTAGGTGGTAAGCTTTCTCTCTGTTGGCTTTTTGTCTTTTCCAGCTTTTGTCTCTCTAGCTGAAGTGTTTATTTCTTCTGATCTATATTCCGTTGATGGATTCTATTAAACCTTCTCAACCGGAGTTCTCAAGTTCCTTAATTTTTCCTTTGTAGAATTTCTGTTTTGCTCTCTCCGGAACCTGCTGTGCCACTTTTTTTTTTTTTTTAAAGACTTTATTTATTTATTTGAAAGAGAGAGAGAGAATGCACACAAGCAGGGGGGAGGACAGAGGGAGAGGCAGGCTCCCCACTGAGCAGGAGCCCGATGCGGGACTTGATCCCAGGACCCTGAGATCATGACCCGAGCTGAAAGCAGATGCTTAATGACTGAGCCACCCAGGTGTCCCCTGCTGTGCCACTTTTTATAGTTTTCTAGTTTTTGCACTGATTTTCACATTTGGTTTTCATTCCTTGGACTGTGGGGACTCTGTCCCTATCAGCCTGCTTAAAGTCTGCATAGGACCGGCCACCACCCGATGCGGTCACGCTTATTTACAGCTGGGTGTCTGGTTCCCACACGGGAATGTCAGCTGCAGAACACGGTCTCTGCCTAAGTGTGGACAAAACCATTCCGACCCCACTGCCTGCTGCTCGCTTCTTGCCTGGCCAGCTGTGCTTCCCTGCCGGCCCTTGGCCCCCTTGCCTCTGTCTCCCACTCCCTGGCTGCTCTTTACCCGCCCTGCATCCCCACTCACGGCAGCGGGTACTTCTTCCACAGCAGCTTGGCTGGCAGCGTCTGGTACACTGTCTTCTGCTTCCCATCCGAGCTGGGGCTGCTGGGGCTGCTTTGCACGATCTTGGCGCACTCCATCTGTTCATCCCACGAGCCTGACAGCACGTAGTGGGCTTTGCCCTGGCTGTCACTCACCACTCCTGTCACCTGTGGGCATGGGCAGGATCAGCACAGGCACACGCCCCACTGCAGGCCCCCCTAAGACTCTTGAGAGGTGGCCTTGCTTACCTTCCGGGCTACCTCTTTGGAGAAGTAGCTATAGGGCAGGAACTTCAGCTGGCACCGGTCCTGGGTCTTATGATTCACAATCTCGATGTCCCCGGTCTGGTGAGGGAAGGTAATGGTCAGTGGCCCATCTCTAGGCCACACGCCCCCTTCCTGAGGGAACCGCCTGACCTGGTCGATCCAGAGCTTGCCCACAATGATGTTATGCACAGTCGAGGTGCTCTTCCTCCACACGTAGTGATTCCCACTGGCCTGGAATTCTAAGTGGATGGCACCTGGAGGCCAGATACGGGGTCAGAGGTCATGGCTTGCCATGCGAGACCCCAGCCAGCCTGCCTGCCCACAGTCCCAGGGTCCTGACAACTGGTAGCGGTATTCATGTAGACTGGGGGACAGGACGCAGGCCAGGGAGGCATCCAGGAAGCCTGGGGAGGTGGGGAGCAGATTAGCAGAGAGACTAATGTCACTCCTAGAGGCCCCGAGCCGGCTTCTGGGTTGGTAAAACCCTCCCCCTTATCCAGAATGGCTTTCTGTCCTGGGAGAGCACAGGGCTCCAGCTCACCTAGCGGCATGATGGAGAGGTATTTTCCCCGGAACTTGCTGGAGATGGTGATCTCCTGCCAGAGGCTCCAGCCATGCTTGGAGAACACGTAGTGTGCGGCTGATGGTGGGTGGTGGCTCACCTGAGACCAGACCCACAGGACATGAGTGTCTGCTGGACATGGGCCCAGGCCTGCTCCCCAACCAGCTGTGGGGACTGCCTGCTCTGCGCTCAGCATGACCCGCTCCATGGCCCTGGGAGCGGGCCCCCAGGAAGGACGGTGCTCTGAGCGGAAAAGCAAGGGTGTTGCCGTGGGACCGGCCTGGGCAGCTGTCTCGGGCTTGCTGTGGTGGGGAGAAGAGGCCCAGGCATCTCTGTGCCAGACCTGGGCTCCGAAACGGGATGATGACAGAGCCTTGCCTCAAGGGGGCCCCTGTGACACGCTGTGCTGAGGGCTAGGAAGTGAGGCGTGACTCTCTGGTGAGGGTTTCTCTGCCCACTCTCTGGTTAGCCACCCCCCACTCATCTCAAAGGGCTGCCCCCTACTGGGCCATGTCGCACAGGGGGCCCAGGCAGGGGGAGCCACTTGAACTGAGGGGGCAGAGCCGGGCCCTCCCTCCCTCCTGGCCAGCATGGCTCTAGAGCGGGAGGCCACATCGGCGTCCTGCCCCGGCCGTGGGGGTGGCACAGCAAGCTCTGCATGGCCTTGCGGGGCGGCCCCTCTGGGTGTCCCCCCTCCTCTCACGGCACTGGGCGCCCCTGACTGCTGTCTCACCTGCCAGCAAGCCCCTGTCAACTTCCCCTTGTTCGTTCTTCCTCGTTTCTGTGGCTCCTGTGGGTCGCAGGGTCCTGGGGCTCAGTCTCCCCAGCTTCCTCCCTCCCTAGGGCACCTCCTCGCTAGGTCACGGCCTCAGTCAGGCTCCGGCCCCAGCCTCGAGCTGGGACTGCCGCCCTGCCGCCCAGCTGCCCGCTGGATGCTCCCACGCAGGTGGCTGTTTGGACTGAAGGGAGTTCCTGCCGCGCCCGCCTGCGTCTCTCATCGTCTCCTGTCACCGTAAGTGGTGCCTCATTGCCCTGGTGGTCTCAGCATCACAGGTCAAACTCGCCCTCCGTGCTTTGTCGCCCACGGCCAGGGCCCCATGTGCCCTAGAGCCCACCACACTGGCACAGCCAGGGACGGGACCCCAAGGGGCTGGCCCTGGCGCTCGGGTCCCGGCTTCCTGCTCGGGCCGGTGGTCTGGTCTTAACCCCTTGAGTCTTGAAGCTCATGCCAAGTGCCTCAGAGTCATCCCTGGCCCTCGTTCTGCGTTCCTCCTCTAATCCTTAGCAAATCCTGGCTGTTCTGTCTTCGAAATGCATCTAGAATCTGCCCTTCCCCCTCACCAGGCCACAGTGGGTGGTGCAAAGCGTCTGTAGCTTTACTCTCCGCTGTAGGGGTTGGGGGCTGGGGCACACACACAAGGCAGGTGCCGCGATTCCTCCACCTGCCACAGACAGCGAAACCCGAGGCCTCGGGCTGCGCCTCACATCCTCTCCGACCTGGCTCCTTTCTCCCTGGCTTTTGGCTCCAGCCACTTTCTAAAGGAGCCAGAACCATCCACACACACAGCACCGGCCCCGCACTGCCCTCTTCAGGAGGACAGGCGCCCCATCCGCTCACCTCCCCCCTGCCGGTACAGCCTTGGGGGCACTTGGTCAACTCTCCTGAATGAAGAAGGGAATTCACTCAGTAGTTCAGGCCAAGAATGCCGGGACCATCCTTGCCGTCTTCCCTTGCCTCCCTGCCTCCCTGGCCCCCTCTCCCTACATCCAAAGCATCCGCAAATCCCTAGCCTCTACTTTCTAAGCAGCCTGCACTCTGCCCTTCTCTGGCCCTGGTGTGGCCACCGTAACCGGCTTCGTGTAGGGCTAGCCTGCCGCCAGAGCACGGCTTTTCAGCTAGCCACCAGCCTGTGAAATGTCTGCTTTCGGAGCCCACCCCCCCCCCCAGGCCCAGAACAGTGCCTGGCCCGCGGGTGACGTCCAGCAGCCCAACTGGTAAGCTGTGTATGTTGGGTGCCTTCCCACAGCGCCTGCCCAGGTCCTCCCAGCACCCAGGGAGGCACCGACAGATTCCTCCCTTCTCAGACAAGCTCAGGCTAAGATGCCACTGCCGAGACGCCTAGACCCCAGGGCCCGGGTTGGGCTCTGCTCCGTGGGGAGAAGACGCATCTCTGTGGGGAAGGCATAGAGAAGGGATGGGGGCAAGCTGACCTCGCTGCCCCTCAGGGCAGGACCACTGGGGCCCAGAAGCTCCTCACGCTCCAGGCCTGCACCGTCACGGACTCAGGGTCCCCACCCGGCGCAGGCTCCCCTCTGCCTGCCACCTCCCCCACTCTGGTCTACCAGGCTCCTGGAGAGCATGGCACACTTGTCCCTCAAGGGCCGCTGCGTGGTTCCTGGCAGGGGGAGGGGCCCCCTTCCCCACACGCCAGCCCTGACTCTGCCCTTGCCCAGCTGTCTCCGGGAGGCCTGCCCCTGCTGCAGGAGGCCCAGCCGCCGACTGGACATCTCCTTGGCCCCGTGGGCACAGGCACGGCAGGGTCAGAGGCCGCGTCCCACTTGTCTCGTGGGGACCCCGGGGCCTGGCAGGAGCGGCTTGGCCAGAGCGTGCGTGGGCCTCACCTGCTCGCAGAGGGAGCGCAGGCCCATGTCATCGAGGCGGTCCAGCTCAAAGGTCTCCCCCAGCATGGGGTTGAAGGGCTTGGCGATGCGGTGAACCGTGGTGGAATAGGAGGACACGGAGAAGGCGGCCACCAGGCACATCTGCTCCACCGAGCTGCTGCAGTGCACCGCCTTGTCCAGCAGGTGGTGGTACTCCAGGTCCTCCGTCAGCCGCTGGAGCATGGACAGCGGCTCGTTAAAGTTGACCTGCGGAGGGGCGGCGGTCAGGCGCTGCTCCGGCTCAGCCCCGGGCCGGCCTGGCCTGCTTGCTGTCCTCGGCCGGTCGTGGGCACTGCGGCTCAGATGGCGCCTCCACTGTCTGGTCCCTCTGCCGACCCTGCCTGCTGCCCTGGCCTAACCTGCGCGGCTCCCCGCGCTCGCCTCCACACCGCCTCCCGCCTCAGCTCTCTCCACAGCCTCGCCACTTTGGGACCCGCTGTAACTCGTACCCTATCCCCACGGTCACTGTCGCTCTCCTCTCCTAGATGTAAAGGCCACCGAGGCCAGAGTTTCTGACTTGTTCAGCACGGAGTCAGAACAGCGGGTGGAGGAACGGGTGGCCAGATGGCTGAGTCTTCCTCTTACTCTGAACTCTTAAAACTAGTTTTTGGGTGAAAGCCCCTGTAGGCGGCCCCCTATCCTTGGACAGGGCAGGGTCACTCCCCCCTTGTGGAGCTCGGTTACGACCCTGGCCAGCCATCGGGCAGGGGCTGTCTTGCGTTCTCCCCTTTCGTCCTCCCAGACAGTTATGTGGGCGCCATTCCTCGCCACACTCTGCGGGTGTGGGCACAGGGCTGGAGGTGGGAACGGGTTTGTCCTAGAGCACACAGTGAAACCAAGTCTGGCCTGACCCCAAACTCTTCCCCCCTGGAGATGCCATCAGAGCCTGGCGGCTTGAGGACGCTAGCTCCACCTCAGCCCGCTGTGTGACCTCGCCGGCGTGGGCGCCAGAGACAGCCCCCGGCCCCGGGGGGCCCGGGCCTGCTGCTCCCCCTCGGCAAGGTCGGGACAGCAGGGACATCGGGCAGCCCTGTCGGGTGCAGAGGCGCTCTGGGGGTCCCTACATCTCGGATCAATGCAGAGCCCCTCCTTAGCTCCTTCCCTCAGAGCCTAAGACCTCTACTCTTGGGGGATTTGGGCAATGTCGTCCAACACGATGTGATGATTTGTTCTGTGCTCTTCAGGTGTCATTAAGAATGACCCCCAGGCTGCTGGTACTTCACAGAGGCCATTTCTTCTCATCCATGCCCAAAAAGAGTCCCCCTGGGACCCACTGTGGCTGCCCCGCGCCAGCGCCCTACCGGCATGGGGATCTTGGACAGCTCCCGGCCAATGCAGTTCTTCATGATGCTCCAGAGATTAAGGCTGTAGTTGGGTTTGTCAGGGATGCGGACACGCCTCTTGACTTTGGGGGGGCCCCTGGGCACAAGCGAGGCACCATCTAGCACCTGCCAGAGAGAATGTGCCCGTGAGCGGAGGCCAGGTTGCCCCTTCGGCCCTCCAGCCCTGCCCTCACCTCTACCCAGTGCAGTCCGAGCACCGAGCTGACCACCGGCATGGTGCTGGTGCGGGGCGGGCTGGAGGACCGGTCAGGCCAGGAGGAAGGCAGCCAGGGCACTGAGCCCGCCGCCCGGGGCCCGGAGCCCAAAGTGCCAGCCTGCCTTCTGGCCACCTTTGGGGTCTTCCCTCTCACTTACATTATCTGATGAGGTCCAGTCCACTGGGCCTGTGGTCCCACCCTCTGCTTTTCTGCAAGAAACACAAAAGGGGAGGCAAGTGATTTACAAATCCTGAGGCATCCTGGGGACCCAGCCACCTTCTATCCAGACCCGTCAGTGAGGTGCAAGGGACAGCCCACCCCAAGGCTGCTTCTCCAATGGGACACATCCCGTTTGGGACATTCAGCTGGGCTCCCTGGGGCAGTGATTTGGAGGGGCTCCCACCCACTGATGCCCCATAGGAGCAGCCACTCGAGCAAAGTCACCTGCATACAGACCCCTCCTGGGATGGGCAGACCCAGGACCCGGATGCAGCCGGGGGTGGCCATTTCCTCTGGCAGAGCCTCCTAGGGCCCTGTGGGCCCCCTCCATCACAGACCCCGCTGTGTCCTCACACTAGACTGGGGTTCCAGAAGGGCAGGAAGTGGGTCAGATGTGTGTCTGTGCCTGTGAACACTTGTGGTGAGATGGTTGGCTAAGCAGCAGCGGGTGCTATGGCTGAGGGGCCTAAGGTCTGAGGGATCCCCTAGGACAGGTGACCCGGGCCAGCTGGAGAGAGGGACAGGCACTTGGCAGCCAGGGCCTCAGGGAATAGGAAGGATTCACTGGGTCATTGCGCACAAGGGACCCGCTTGCAGCCCAGAGGGGCGACGCTACCAGGGAAGGTGGTTGTTCCGGCCTTGGGGCTGTGTCAGGAAGAGTGTTGAGCACAGGAGTCACCTGCTTGCTAGGGGGCGGCAGCAGAGAGGCCTGGGGCTGTTAGCTGAGGTGTGGAAGGTGGCCCAGGCCCCCGGGGACTCCAGGTATGGGAGAGGTGGGCAAGGAGTCTGCGAAGGTGACACTGCTGGGTGAGTGTCACCTTTCACTTTCCTTCATAAAGTGAAAGGAAATTCAGAACAGCCAAGCCAAGCTCATTGTGAGAGCAATATATGCAAATTTAAAAATATTATCAGGAAATGAACCGTGATTGAGTTGGAAATACTCTGTTGATAGGACTAGAAACTCCCTGAGGGGTTAGAGAGATCCCAAAGGCCCTTGCCCTGGGAAAAACCAGGACATGGGGGTGGTGACCCGTGTCGGTCCAGAGGCAAAAAAGGAGCAGCCAGGAGTTTGTTACCAGCCTCCCCCTCCATGGACTGGGCTTCAGGGAGTCCACGGAAGGCAGCGTGGGGTGTGGGCTGCAGATCAGACACACCCAGGGAGTAAGGCCGCCGGGAATCCTGCAGTTCCTCATCCATGAAGGGCTGGGGAGCATGGGAGGCTCTGTGATTCTGCTGTGTGGAGTGAAGGGGGCAGGGGGCAGCACAGGCAGCGGTGGGTTATGTCACTGTCCCCAGGACTTGGAGCGGCAGCTCCTCCCCAGGCCACAGCAGAGGGGCCCCAGACACCGGTGGAGCTCATTGGCCACCTCCACGTCCCCCAGTGCTGCCAGACTCACGACCCTTCCAGTATTCGGGCCTGAAGCAATGTCCTAATGAGGCAGCTCCGAATTATAGCAGATCCCCATTCATGCCCCAGGGTGCTGTCCTCTGACCCAGCCTGCCCATGCCCGGCTCCTGCTCCTCCCTGTTGCAGGCCCTGTGCCAGCACGGTCCCACCCGGGGGCGCTTCCTAGGGATCCAGAGTCTGACAGCAGTGTCCTGGTTACCGCTGTGCTCTAGTGTGCATTTAGAAACATCCTGAAAGAGGACGCTTTCATGAAAGAAGGCTTGGAAATAGAAAATGAAAGAGACTTCCTGTTAGGCTGGCGGGCCCAGGGACGCCGAGAGCGGACAAGATGGCCACCGAGTTTCACAAGATGGTGGCTCAGGACTTTCCACCATGGGGCTTCCGGGCTCAGAGACTTTCCGACAAAAAATCTGACTGGTCGACCTTGCATTCCTTTTTCTGTATAATGAGCTGACAATTGATTGGCGTATTTTGTATCCCTATAAACCGCAGCCAATCAGATACCCAGCAAACCCTCCATACCCTGAGGCCCCTAACCCAAACCCCTCAGCCCTAGCCCTGGGCGTGACTTCCTTGGCCCCGTCCTAACCGGGACCAAGGAACCTCGCCCGAGAGTGCCTCCATTAAGGCTCGCTCGAACCACTGGCTGCGTCTGGGTTTCTCCATTTTCCTTCCTTTCTTCCATCGGAGACCTTACACTTCCTGCACAGCCAGTTCTGGAGTGCAGGCGTGGTGGAGGGAGTGGCTGGGACTTTGTGTAGCTCCGAGGCAAAGAAGAGCAGCAGACACCTTCGGCCAGGCCCTGGGGTCCCAGCCCCCACCCCCTCCAGCTGGCCGCCAAGGCCCTGTTCTCCACCTCTGCTTTAAAATGAAACACTGATTCACATGCTGCGAGGGCATTTGGAGCTGTGGAACTGAATAAATCTAATCAAAATACAATGTAAAACAAGACTTGAAAGAAAACCCCAAGTACAAAGAAGAGGTGGAGCCTAAGAAGAACAAAGCGAGAAAGGCTAAGGCCGGGAGAGGTCCCTTCCAGGGCGGCCGGTTCTGCCTGGAGAACACACCTGTCCTCCTTGGCCTCGGTGATCACGGTGATGAAGGATGTAGAGTCTTCCATGGCGTCGAAGTACTCGGTATCTTCATCTTCCTCACTGTCCTCTCCTTTGGGAGTTAAGAGGCTTCCTGCAGAATCATGCAAAACCACTGCCTCAGTCTGCAACTCTGAAAACTCACTCACCTGCCTGAGGAAGTCCAGAGCCCAAAGGGTGCCCCCCGCTTTGGACCCTGCCCCCCCCACCCCCCACCGGCCCCTCAGTTCCTTCACTACTCCTGTCACCTGGTCCACATTAACCCGGTTGTGGCTGCCCTCGCTCCCCTTCCTGGAATGAGCTTCCGGCTCAGTGCTTTGGCTCAGAGGCCTCTCTCCTTCTGAAAGCCTCCCCGGATATCTCAAGACGCTGGTCAGTCTGTCTGGGGCCTAGCTGCCCTTTCCGACCGACCTGTCACCCCCAGGCCAAGGCCAGGTGGGCCGCCACCTCGCACCAGGGCAGCGCTGCCCCAGAGGGACGGTTGGGCTCACTAGACTTTTCTCGTAAGACCTGGAACCTAAATGCAGGGAGATAACTGCCCTTCGGTAGTGGGTGTGGGAAATACGAAGCCACTGAGGCAGGCCCGAGTGCGGGCACGTTAAGCGGTATGTGTCCCGGGGTCCCCCGGTATGGGGGGTGTTAAGCAGAGCAGGAGGAGACGGAGCACGGGCTGGAAGGAATGGGGCCGAGCAGCCCCGAGCGAGGGCCCCAGCCAGGCTGGGCGGCCCTCGCCCACTCACCTTCGCTGAAGCTCTTGGTGGGGTTGGCGGCCCGGCCGGGGGCGCTGCGGAAGGCCCGTTCGAGGCTGTTGTGCTGCTTGGCTAGCTGCTCGATGGTCTCCTCCAGGTGGATGCGCTGTTCCTGCTCATACTGTAGGGCGCGCTGCCATTTCCGGCTGTGTGTCTCTGCTAGTTCTAAGAAGTCTCTGCAGGCCTGGGGAGGCGGGGCAGAGCAGCCGGTGAGCACAGGGCCCGGGGCAGGGGCCTGTCCGCCCCATACCCGACCTGCCAGGCAGTCCTGGGTGCTCCAAAACACCTTTGCTGCCCCCTCTGGCTTCTGTGGGGACACGGGGACTCAGAGCCTGCCCGGGGACAGGCGTCTGCCCTGGCCGGCATCCCACAGTCAGGATGCCATCGGCAAGCACCAGACCTGGGCTGTGGCTGGTGAAGGCTGGGTTTCCAGATGGCCGGGCCCCGAGTGCAGCTGCCGGACCCTCCCTGTGTGCCGGACCTGAGGTTTGTCACGACCTCTGTCCCCACGAGAACCCAAGGCCTATGCGGTGCTCAGGCTGGTCCCTGCCCGAGGCACAGGAGGAAGGAAAGCCACACTCTGCCATACTTCCTGGCTTAGAGAGGTAAAGGGTCTCGTTCAGCACGGGAACTGAGACTGGGCCTTTCCGCAAGGTTACCTCAGAGTCTGTATCGCATAACTCTGTTTTTTAAGTACGGTTCCCCCCTCAAACTCTGACATCCAGGATCCTCCCAGCTTCCCAGGTCCATAGGTGGTTCACCACACTCCTATGAGGCCAGGGTTGGTCGTTCTCGCCCATGGTGAGGAGGGCCCGGGCTCAGCTGTCCCTGCAGGGCGGGGAGGGCCAAGCCAGGGATCTGGGTTTGCCCCTTCTGGACTGAAGGCAGTAGGAAGGAAGGGACACATTTCCTGGAGCCCGACGCGCCTCGGCGGTCTCCGGCCGCCCCTCCCCGGCACTCCCTTTCCACACACGTCACACGCTGTCTGACCCCGAGGGTTGGAGTCATGCTTTCCTGGAGGGAGACTGGCACACAGCCGCTCATCGGCGACACAGGGACAATGCAGCTCTATCCTGACGGCTGTCGGGAAGAATCAGGGAGGTGCTGCGGAGCGCTGGGCCAAGCAGCCCTCCATAGACACCCCTGGGGGGCACCAGAGGCCTGGGCAGCTGCCCCCCCCTCACTCGGACTTCTCTCCCGTCTCCCCCAGGGAAGGCTCCCGAGCCGGCTCTGTCAGGTCCCCTGAAACACCACCCCACCACCCCGCCCCCCACCATCTCATGTCTACAGGTCAGCGTCTCTGCTGACTGCCTGTTTCCTTCACCCCCACAGACCCCCGAACTCAGCGGCTGCCCCACGCGTCCGCTCCACCCCTGCCGAGGGGTGGCTCTCGGGGCCTCTCAGGAGGGCGGGGATGGACAGCGCTTCGCCAGGGGCAGGCCCGGCAGGCACCCCTCTCTCTCCTCAAGCCTTCCCCCTCGTGCCTTCCCTCCTGTCATCTCCCCTCCCAGCACCCGTGCGGAGCGGGCTGGGCCCGGTTTCCTTCCCGACACCCCCTCGCCCACGCACACCATTCTAAAGACGTGAGGGGGACCCCAGGGAACCAGCAAAGGAGAGTTAAAAAGGCTTCTTATCAGGAGAGGGAAGGCCCGGGTTCCTGCACAAGCCACTCGGCCCCTCCGATGGGCCCATGTCCTGAGAGACGACAGTAATATCCGACAGAGCCCGGGCCCCCAGCTGCCCTGTTCACCCCGGCCCGGCAGAATCCTCAAGGTAGAGGAGTGGGGTCATCCCCAATTGACACATGAGGAAACTGAGGCTCAGGTTTCTGCAGCTCCCCTGCGGGGCTCCGGCGGTGCGGTGTGTTCACTCCACCGCAGGTTCAGGAGCGTCCCCACTCTCCCCGAAAGGTCCCTGCCTGGTCACAGCTAAGCCATCGTAACCAGCTTCTCTGGAAAGGGGGCGAGGATTTACACTGGCAGGTGACCGCACAGGTTGGGGCGGGAGTAGAGACATCTCAGGCATTTAACAGGCTCTGGAGACAAGAGAGGCTGCACCCAGGGCAGCCGCAGGTCTGGGGCTTTCTAGAGTTTGCAGATTATGGATCTGTGAGGCTCAGCCGCTGGTGTAAGGCTTCAGTCACGGACCATCATGCAATTTGGGGACGAGGACATGCCTGACTCTGCCACTCCCTGGCTTGTGACTTGGGAGCCAGGCTTCACGACCCAGGGTCCTGCAGTGGCCTTGTCCCGGGTCCCTGCTCCTCCTTCACCATTGCAGGCCTCAGGGTGGGGGGCCCTGACAGCAGACACAGGACCACTGACCCCAAAGGCCAGATTAGAAGGCTCCTCTTTGCTGGGTCTGCACCAGCGGCTATAGGAAGTAGTAGCGTGGAGGGTGGTGGGCGCGTGCCTCTGGGCACCTCAGAAATGTTCCAGATGCTTCCAGGAGTCCTGTGAAATGGGTGGGGAGGGGTCCCCCACGCCCTTCCATCACCACAGATGGTGAACCTGGCTCTGAGGCCACACGGCCAGAGGCAGCAGACCCGGAGCCGGACGCCAGCTCCTTATCCCGGAGCTCGGCCCACTCTGAGCCACCCCTCCCTTGAGAGCCCTGGCCACGCCCTCCGTGCTTTCCCAGCCCTGAGCTCAGCCCCCAAGCCCGGTCAGGTCAGCCTCGGATCCTGCCACCTGTTTGCTGACCCAGGAAGGAGTCCCAATACCGCACGGGTGCTGGTCGACCCTGCTGCGGGCCCAGGGCACTTGCCAGGCCCTGCCGAGCTGGGTGCGCCGTGCAGGTGGGAAGGAGGCCCAGCGCTGGTGGAGGAGGAGCGCCCTCACCTCTCTGGGTGGGCATGGGTGCCAGGCGCACCGCTTCAGCGAAGCCCGTCTGGCTCTCCCTCTCTGCCCCCTGAGCCCAAGGCCTAGGGAGAAGGGGCTGCCCAAGGGGACGAGCGGGACGGGCCCCAGAGCCAGGCTTCCTGCACAGAGCCAGGCCTGCCTGCCCGGAGGTGAGGGTGCAGAGGCCGAGGCTGGGCCGTGCCCACAGCCTTTTGACGGGCAAGATACACAGTGGGTGCCTCATGGCCGTCCGGGTTCTCCTCGGTCTGTGGGTGCTCCACCCACCTCCCCTCTTGCCCTCCTCCAGCACTACTGCCCCCCACACGCCTTCCACAGCTCCCTGGGGACCCTCTACAGCTCCTGCCATCATCTCCCTGTCGCTGGTTTTAACATCTGCAGGCGCTCTGCTTTCACGGAACTCATGGCCTTTAAAACAAAACAGTGTAAGACAGGAGCCAGAGGTCGTGGTAAAGATGCCCCACGAATCCGTGCCAGAGGGCTCGGTGTGGCCTCTGGGCTTTCTGACCACACGAGCAAAGCGGGAAAGACGTGCACAGTGCGAACATCAATTATGCTCCCTCTCTCCCACCCCTGAGGTCCTGATCGGCTCGGGCTCTCGCTCCCTTAGAAATGACCATTTTCTCCCCCAAGGGAAAATGGAATGTTTGTCGTGTTTTGAGGAATTGACATCCTCTCACAGACCTGGCCCCACATCCTCTCCAGCCTCATCTCCCGGGGCCCCGCCGTCCCCACGCCACTCGCATGTGGCCCACCAGGCAAAGTGTCACCCTCCCTCTGGCTCCGTCCCAAACGAGCCTGCTTATTCTGATGCCTGGCCCGCCACCCACACGCCGCACCCCTGCCGTGGGCCAGAGCTGTCTGGGGCATTCTTGAGGGCACGGAGCTAGCTGTTATAAGGGAGGCTCAGGGAGGCCAAGGCACTTGCCCAAGGCCCCAGGCAGCGTGGGCAGGACCAGAGTCCCAGCCCCGCTGGATGCCACCTGCAGTCTCCCAGGGCCCGGAACCACCCCTGTAACCACTTTGTACGGCTGAGTATCACGGCCCGGGTGCACCTTGAGGGATTCCGTGGCCTTCCCGGAGGGGAGCTGGGCTCCAGGAGATGCTCGCTAACAAGGATGTCAAGGAATAACCCTGTTCAAGGACCAGGACTTGGCGCGGCCTCTGCGAAGCCTGCTGCCAGCACCCGTCCTCGCGGCCGAGGACGTCCTTGTGGCCCACGCGGCCAGGGCTGCTGGCTGAGCAGCAGGGGGCAGGACAGCTGGGGCCTCACGTGCCTGGGCTGGGTACATGGAGCTCATAGAGTGTCACAGTCACCTAGAGACGAGGGCAGGGCAGAGGCTGCTGCACCCCAGTACAGGGGGGCTCCTGGGGCTGGACTGAGGCCTTTGTCGCTGCTCCTAGAGGAGGGGCGTCATCTGCAGCGGAGGAACTGCCCCGGTCACCACGTGGGCCGTGGCGAGCTCATCCACCCCGGCCACCCCATGCGCCTACCTGCAGTCCCTCCTCAACTCCCAAGGCTTCCTGTGCCGCTGCCGGCCTTCTCTAGGCCCCATCCCAGCCGCGCGGTGGAGAGAGGCAGGCGCTCGTCTGGCCCCACTGCCCGGGAATGCTGACCTGGGCTGCGCCCTGGGCAATCACTAAGCTGGATTAGGCCAGGGGCCCGCCCGGGGGCCGGCAGTTTCCGGGGGCCCAGGGGCTGGGCTGACCCACACCCTGAACGCTTCCCCTGGGGTTCCGCCACAGTTCTCAGGGGGCTCGTGCCCAGCCCTGAGCAGGAGCGGTTTCCTAAGCCACCCCGAAGCCCCCTACTCCTATTAGCTCTTAAATGATGCAAGAGACCAGGAATGGGCAGAACAAAGAGCCCAGCCTCCGGGCCCCTCAAGGGCACTGCCTGCTGCCAACCCTGGGCCAGGCCTATAGCCTCCTGGGCCTTGGTGTCCTCATGGGGAAAACAGAGAGCCCAGGACTCCTGCAGAGCTGCTGATTCCGGGCCCCACTGAGAGATTCCCACCCTCTGGGTGGGAACAAGTTTCTGGTTTCCCAGCCCTGTCCCTTCTTCCCACTCCCATGGCTGCTGAGAGGATCCCCGAGATGAAGAGGTGTGGGGTCCTGTGGGCAGTGTGGGGGGTCCACCAAGTTGCCCCAAAGCAGCGCGGGAACCCAAAAGCCCAGGTCAGAAAAGACAGCTCGCCCTCCACCCCATCCCGGGGCTGGCTCTGCTCGGCGACAGGCTGGGGTGCTGGGAGGCCCTGCCTGCCCACCGGGGGCTCTCCCTTCTAGAAGCCCCACCCGGGGAAGGGGGCTGTGAGGCCTGCTCACCCAAGCTACGTGAGCTCCGCAGGGAGCTGCTGCTGGTCATCCTGACGGGGATCCCAGGGGCCGACCGAGGGTCTCTGAGCTGGAAACCTCTGCGCAGCTGTGTCCAGGAGGAAGGAGGGCAAACTCTAATCGCTTTTGCTGTTCCTAATCCTAATCCGGACAATGACCCCGCCGTTCCCCAAATATGGGCGGGTGAGCAGGGCGTGGGGTCAGCCGGCTTGGGTCCCATGCCCATCCTGTGTGTGGCCCAGGGAGCCTCTCAAGCTCTCGGGAGGGCCTGCAGAGCCACGACCCTGGTTAAGCCTGGCCTTCAGGGACTGCTCGGGGAACACTGTCTCCTGTGCTGTCACTGCCTAGGCGGGAGCATGAGGAAGATGCCAGAAGACTGCGGGACGTTGGGGTGGCTCGGGCTTGGACTCATGGAGGAGGTGGAGAGATGGGCCAAATGCCCAGAGGCTGCAGGCTGGGCGAGTGCCTTGGGCTGACAGGGGCCAGCCTGGCGACAGGCTCGGTCTCCAGCCACCAGCGCACAGCAAGTGGGTGCAGGGGGGATGGGAGAAAGGGCTGTGCTCCCACCTACAGCCAGAAGGAACCTGCTGGATGTCTGCCTGCCGAAGGTCCGGCCTGCAGGGACCCTCAGGCTTTAGGCTCCCAGATGGGTGGGTAGCTGGACCCTTGGGCTCTCAGGGTGGTGGGGGCTGCCCATCCACCATCTACCCCCCACACTGGTCCTCACATGCACAGCATGACTGCAGACCTGCCTCTCACTGGCCTTCTATCATAAAAGGAGCAAACAGAACAAAGTCGTGCAAAGCGCTGTCTCCGAGCCACTGTGCATGGTGAGAAGCTGACGCCTGGGGACACATTGGGGTCAACAGGCTCTTTCCTTCTCCCCCTCCTGAGGAGCAGCAGGCTGCCCTCAGTGTGCACCTCCCAGCAGCAGGAAGGGGCAGTGCAGAGATACGGGCCAGGTCTGCAAGGTTCAGAGGCGGCCTCAGCAGGAGATGCCCAGTCACCCAGGCCTCCAAGACCAAGAGTGAGGACCCGTGGAGCCACGACAGTAGCGCTGGGCTAACCTCGGGGCTGCGGGGGGTGGGGGGAGGTCAGGCCCGGCCAAACCGCCATGCTGCGTCTTCAGCACCCTCCTGGGCCCTGGAGGTCGAGCAGCTTCCAGGCCGGGCCCGGAGCCACCCTTCGCAAACACGGGGCGGGGGGTGCTCACGGCTTCTCCCCGATGTGACTCGCTCGTGGCGCTGGAGAGGCAGCTTTTCGCTTCAGTTCAAACTTTAAAATAGCCCTTCCGCATTCAAAATAGTTCACCCCTTGCGCACAGGAGCCAGCACCATCTGGCCGCCAGTTTGCCAACTGATTTTAAACAGTTACGGAACCTATTTTTATTCCTCTCCCCAGGCCCCAAATGAGTGAGCTGTCGAGAGCAGAGTGGCGGTCAGCTGGATGGGAACTGCCCACGGGCCCTGGAAGGACCCGGGAGGGCAGCTCCGGGGCCCCTCACCCCTGCTCCGCGTGGGTGGGCACGAGAACCCCTTGCGATCTCCACATGGGGTTGAGCGAAGCCTCAGAGAATTTCCAGCAGCAAAGAGCTCCGGTCCGGGGCTTTATTTCTACGATGCCCCAAATCTGAGGCTCGTCTGCGTCTGCATACGCCTGCCAGCTGGACCTGCCTCACCTGTAGTCCATGCTCCAAGCAGCAGGGGCCTCGGGCGAAAACCTGGGTTGGCCCACTGTCCTTGGCTGCAGGGGCCTCACTCAGAGTGGAAAGCACGGTGTCCCCCACGAGCGCAAGTGCCCAGAGTGTCCTATGAGTGCCTGGGTCTGCCCAGGCCACCCCGCCACGATGGCCACCCCCACCCCGGCCTCCCGCTGCTCCAGGCCTGCCTGAGAACCTGGTGCTGGCTCCTCTCCCCGCCCCCCCAGCCAGTGTGCACGGGGCCTCCTGCCCCAGCCTGCTCTGTTCCCTCTGAAGGTCTTCTGGCCTCCAGCGGGCCTCAACATCTGTGTGGTTACGTTTCCCCGAGGCGCCTTTGTTCCCTGTGTGCCCGGGGCCTAGACCAGGGCCTGACTGGATCAGGGACGGATCCCGGAGGGCCTCCTACGCCTGCACAGCATCCCCCCAGCCCCGCAAAGTGCTCAGTGTGTGTGAGCCAGGCTGGCCTGAGCCCACGGCGGCTAAGGGCCCTGAGGTGGCCCCGTGGCTGGAGGGGCTGAGTCCTGGGCCCCAACGCGAGTCACGAATTCTGAGGAGCCTCTCACAGCTCAGCCCCAGAATGTCCATGGCGACACCGAGGGTGTCCTCTGCAGGGGGCAGGGGCCATGAGGCTGGAATACAGGCCTCACGGGCCACCCTTGGGAAGCCGGGGTCCCCCGGGAAAGCGCAGGTGTGCTGGGCCTGATGACAGGGACGTGCCGCAGCCCTTTGGCACAGACC
Organism: Nasua narica; assembly: GCA_028533885.1. Classification (NCBI taxonomy): domain Eukaryota; kingdom Metazoa; phylum Chordata; class Mammalia; order Carnivora; family Procyonidae; genus Nasua; species Nasua narica. The sequence goes on along the minus strand of CM052808.1, from coordinate 20,521,229 downwards.
CCACAGCCAGCACTGCAGGCGGCCCGGGGCCCGGTGGCTGTGACTCCAAGTGCTCATTGAACAGCCAGGCCTGCCCCCCGTAGGCAAGATGACTGCTCTGGGCTCGGGGTGGCACCTAATACAAACGATGCTGATGACAAGGAAGCCACCACGACCTAACCTCATGTAGCCCTTGTGAAGAGCAAACAAAGGCATGGGAAGAAGGTGGGGGGCTGCTGTTATCCCAGAGGCCTGTCCTTCAAACCTGCTTTACCCCAAAGATGAACTTACAGGAAAAGACAAAGAACGCTGGAATTGATTCTCTTCTTTTATGGAAACGAACAGCCAAAGCAGGAGCTGGGAAAACGTATTAATTCAACCATGCTCCACCTTAAACCCGGGACCAGCCCGATGCAACCGCACACCAGGAACGTCCTGGGTCCCAGGAAGGACGCCGGACGCCAGGGACGCTGAGGTTCAAGGTTCCATCTACGAACCGAAGTTGTTTCATGGTGCCGTGAGGTCAGCGGCGGGCTAGTTGACAGTTACCCAAACAGGAAATCGATGCAGGGGACCACGGGGCTGCCTGGGATCAGACTTGCAAAATCCCCCTGCCAGGCAGCTCCGTCACATGTGACACCACCCCGCCCTGTGTGTCCCCCACCTGCTCGCTCTCACTTGAGGCCGAGGCTCCTGGTGCTGGGTGCTGTACTGCCCGCGGAAGCTTCGGGGCTTCCCTGCGGGCTGCTCAGGCCAGTGGGGGGAGGGGCAAGATGCTGCGGCAGAAAAGCCCCTCAGACGCCGGGGCCGAGTGGACAGATGTGGTCCCTGTTCCTACCTTCCCTCCCTGCCTGTGAGTGACTCTCCTCACTGGTTTGGGCCCCGCTCCGTGGCCACTACCGTAGGTGCCTTCTGCACGCCCTGCCTTGGCTCCCAGGATGTCCAGCCGGCCCCCCAGCAAGGGCCAAGCTCTTGGTGGGCGGTGGTCATCCGGGCTTGAGCCCCTCTCCCGGCCGACTGTGAACCCCCAGCCCTTCCTCAGGCCCTCTACACACTTGACCTTCAAAAGTGGGCCCGTGAGCTGCTGTCCCTGCTGTTCCTTGAGAAGGCGGCACGGCCGCCTGAGGTGTGGCAGGGCATCACGAGGCGGGTCCTCTGGACTGTGAGCTCCAGGGGCAGCGCCGAGTCCCTGCCTGGCACGAGCCCTGGGAGGGCTCAGTGGGAAGCTGCTCAGGTCTGGGTTCAAGTCCCAACGGCCATGGCCAGGCCTTTCCTAACCGCGGGAGCCATGCGGACACGGCTCCACCAACCGGAACCACGAGCGGAAGGTAGGAGGCTGGGGCTCAGTACAACCCTCTTGTGAAAAACGTAATTATGACTTAATTTCACAAATCACACTTACTATTTCTCCACGACCAGGCTGGGTCATTTCCCTGTGAGGCAGAGTGACAAGAGTGGTGCAGGGCAGTGACAAGTGGCGCCGGCCGAGGGCTGCATGCCGGACCCACTTTCTCACTGACCTTGTTCAGGTGAGGAAATAGAACGAGAATGGCTCTGTAAATGCTAACAGCAGGCAAACAGGAGGCGCGGGCTACTTAGAATTTTCTCTTCTGAGATATGACACCCGTTTGGGTCCCAACATCACATATTAGGCACTCCCACTGGGCTACTACTGTTGGGGAGTTAAAATCCGAGTCTCACTTTGGGGGCATGAAGCCTGGTGGGGGCAGATGTCAGAGTAACCAGGGAAAGCGCACAGTGGGCTCAGTGAGGCACAGAGTTGCCCCTGGGTTCCAGAGAGTTCTAGTCAGAAGGAATGGCTTCCTGACAAGGAGCATGGATAGCCTCCCAGCCCTGGTGACATCCATGTGGGATTTTGGAGGATGTAAAGGGATCTACCAGGTATCTAAAGGGTGGGGGAAAGTTCTAGAAGGTACAGCACAGGCAAAGACACAAAGAGGTGGAACACTGTGGCGTTTTTCAACATTCCTGATCCAGAAACTTCCTCTGAGCATCTTGTTCCCTCCAACAGTTATGGAAGGGAAGGGGCTGTGCTTGACTCGAGGTGAGTCTCACCGTACCGGCCCCCTGGGAGCAGCACAGGACTGGGCTGCATCACTATCCAGGGTTCCTGGGGTCTTAGGAATTATCCAGAGGGCCCCCTTCCTGCCCTGCTGGGGGCTAGAGACCTACAGGCTTGTGAAGGTTTCCAAACTGCCCTTTCCCAAATTTGAAGGGGATTCGATTGTCCCTCTGACTTTTCTCCTGAAGGATGAACACCCCAGACCCTTGGCCATCTTGCGTAAAAGTGAAGGTGACAGAGCTGCTCCCTCTCTGTGTGGGAAGGGTGCTGCTTCAGGGCCCTCTATAGGATGTGCTCCTCTGTAGGCTTTGGCCAGCCATCCCTCATTTTCTGCTCCACTTGTCTGACTCAGGCTCAATCAGAGCCCACGAGGTGGAAAACCGCAGCCATTCACAGTTCACAGGAGGGGGGCCTGCCCTCCCGTGGCAGTGGGAATAGATTCCCCAAACTCAGGCATGGGGGATGCTGGAAGCTTCCCTCCAGAGGGCGAGCGTGTCAGTGGGGGAGGGGCAGGGAGTTGCATAGGGATCTCAACATGGGGAGAAACAGGTTCCTCCTCTCACAGCAAGAACTGGAATGACCTAGGGATCATGGTTTGTGCCTTCTGGGGACAGTGGGGATGGCTTCCACTCATCCTGGGTCCGCAGCTTCCCAGGAAGGGCCCTGGTGCGGCCGTAGCCTAAAGGTAAGAGACAAACCAGGGACTCAGGTTCCTGAGACTGGGGGCTTTGCCCCGGGATGCAAGGCCCCCTAGTCCGTGTGCTGACCACAGAGGGAAGAGGCCTTTGCTACCCCTGGGGGTCTCATCCTCACCACCTCTGAGAGTGTGGGGGCCATCACTACCCCCCCCCCGAGCCCTACAGACTCGACCTTGCATCTTGGCTCAGATACCTACCAGCTGGGTGACCCTGGGCAGCTCAGGTGACTTCTCTGAGCCTCGGTTTCCATTTTGCACTAACCTAGTGGTATTAACGAGGTCGTAGCTAGGGGTGAGTGGTCTTGGGTGTGGATGCGCATGGCTTCCTTAGTTACGGACCCCTGGTCCAGTCCCTTCCTTGTAACAGGGCTAGAGGCCAAGGCCTGGCCAGGGGCGGGGACGCTTTGTCCGGGGGGCCTCTGCACACAGTGCGGGTTCAGACATTTGGGGTCTGACAACCGTGGACGTGAACTGCCTGCCCAGAACTGACTCGGTTCCCACCCGGTGAGGCGCGGCGTCAGGAGGGGTCCCCAGGAGAAACGCGGGCCTCCACACGGGGCTGGGCTACGAGCACAGCCTGCTGGGGCCAGGCCCTCACTTCCGGGTGTGCCCCCCACAGTGGAGGTAGGTGGGAGGGGCCCTGACAGGTTCAAGGCAGCGAGTGGGCAGAGCCCGGCCCAGGGTGCAGCTCTCTGTCACTCGGTCACTTGGGTTGACTGTCCCAGTGCTGGAACTGCAAACAGCCTCCTGTAACCCACCTCAGGGGCTTGCTTCCCATCAAACAATTCATTACACACTTAGATGGCACGCGGTTTCGATGGCTTCCTAACACAGACGATTCTCTGAGGCCTGACAAAAGACACAGGCTGAGAAGCCCATTATCTGGGAAAAGCCGGAACTGCTTACTGGAGACAACGCATGCACTCAGAGAAAGCGGCGGCTTCGGTCCCAGCGGGTGGCAGGCGGGGAGGCTGTGCCGGGGAAGCCTCGAGTGGGAGCGGGCCATGGCTTCCGGGCCCGGTGGGGAAACACAAGTGCGTCATTCTGTCATCAGGCGCCTCATATCTGGGCCTGTCACCACAAGAAGGGCAGCGACCCAGACCCCGAGAGTTTGGGGGCTGTAAGGAGGCCAGCTGGCCCAAGCGGGGGAGCACGGGACAGAGCGAGTACAAAACGGCGACTGGACCGACTCACAGGGCAGCCTCTCGGCGGCATGGCCCAGATGCACCCCCCACATGCACCCCTGCGCGCAAGGACAAAGGTCTGCGCTTGCTGCGGGCCCCAGGGTACAGATTCCTCAGGCCTCCTCCTGCGCCAGGGGCGGCTCCAGGGGCGGGGTGGGTGTGGGGGGCGTGGGGGGGTGTGGGGGGGCGTGGTCTACTCTCCCCACGGGGACTGCCCGCTGTCCCAGAGCCGTCCCAGTGACTCAGGCTTCGGGCAAGTCTCTGATGGCCACAGTTTCGCCCTGGCGTCTTGGCCCCGCCGTGGGCTCCAGCCTCCACCTTCCCGCCCTTCTCTCAGCCTCTGGGCTCGTCCCGACTCCTGGCCCTGCTCTGGTTGGATCGCCTTGATTTGGAGGCTGGGCGCTGGTGCTGCCCGTCCTCTCTGGCCACCCTGACGGCCTGCCCGAGCCGCCGCCTCAGGATGTGGGCCGCCACCTCTGAGGTGCCTCCATTTCCCCATACCTCCCCCTCTCTGGCTTCCTTGTCCCGAGGTGCCCCTCCTGGAGGCTCTCCATGGGAGGAAGCTATTGCAGTCAGACCCACGTCTGCATCCACATCTCCGGGGAAAATCTCACCGGGCAGGAGGAAGAAGGGCCCAGAAGCCCAGGTAAGCATTATAGTCTCTGCCCCCATGGACAGACCTTCCCAGCTCCCAGTCACAGCAATGTGGCTTCCAGAACCCCGTGGCAAGTGGCAACCCCCAAGGCTATGCCTCTCAGTTTATGGACTGTGGCTACTCATGTGGCTACTGTCGGGTTGGCATGACCCCTGTCAGGCTCATCTTCAAGCTCTCCTGGCTAAGGGAACCCACAGCACCAGGCGTCCAGCTGCACACCTGCCCCGGGGGTTACTGGGCCCTGACCCTGTTCCTTCTGATCAGCATCCTCGGGGAAGAAGCTGTAGCAGCCGTTGTGGGTCAGTGTGGCCCCCTTGTCCCCAGTGTGCGGGCGGAGCCACCTGCTCAGCTCAGGGCCCAGGCCCTCCTCACGTAGGCCCGAGCCACCTGCGAGCCTTCGTCTGGATTCCTCACTCCACTTGGGTCCCCACCAGGCAGCTACAGAGAGGGCTCTGGAAAATGACCTGAGGCCACCAAGAAACGGAGCCCTCATTTGTCAAGCATTCTGGCCACCACCTACTTGGGGACTAGGGTGCTGGTGACAGGGAGTGGCCCTTTTGGGGAGCCCTGTGCCCAGTTGGGGGGGGGCCCAGCAGTGCGGGTGGGCACTTACATTGATCATAGCATTTGAGGTGATTCGAAAGAGGGTGGCCCGCTCGTTCACGGCCTTCAGCTTCTCGCTGCTCTCATAGGGGATTTTGAGGCCGTCCAGCTCGCTCAGGGAGCGCTGGAGCGCAGCGCCGTGCTTGGCGATGAGGTCATTGCACGTGCTGAGGTCGTCCAACTTCAAGGAGAGGCTCTTGATGGTGCAGTGTAGCTCACTCTTGTCAGCTGGAGAGGCAGTCTCGTCGTCGTCGTCCCCAGAGTCATCTGAGGAAGGGAAAAGGGTTGCCAGGGTTGTTAACCGACCAACATAGCACCGAGAAGCCCACGTGACCCGGACCGGGGAGGAAGGAGCAGCTAGAGTCCCCCAGAACAGAGTGCCCTAGCTGGCTCCAGCTCCTGCTCCTGACCAGCCCTCCAGGGTGGGCGCGGGCCCTCCTGAGTCCGTGGGAGGGGATAGAAGGGGGTCTAGTTTGACAGGCGGCACCTGCCCCACACTGGCCGGCAGACACCCGCCTGCGTGCGGGGCACCAGCCCCCTAAGCTGTGCCACACAGGCCAGGGTGGCCCATGCTGGGTGGGGAGGTGGGGATCGCCGCAAGGAACAGCTCTCATCGCAGACCAGAGACCCTGGATGAAGGCCGGCTCCTTGCCCCACATCCCGGGCCCAGCCGAAGCCGACCCATACTTTCCCGCCAGCCCCACTCTGCCCCACGCTCTGTGCCCAACACCTGGCCGCGCCGAGCTGCCCCGTTCCCTGCAACACCTGAGCGCTCAGGCCGGGGGCCTTTCCCACGGGGCCCTCGCTGCCTGGAACCACCTCCTAGCTCCCCCTCCTCACAGGCCTCATCCCTACCCAGCCCCAGCTCCGTGCTCCCATCTTCAAAGCCTGCCTGAAGACCCCCAGGCCCAAATCATCCTCCCCTGCCGTGCTTCTGCCCCGGCCATCCCCCTGCAGCTCCCCACGCACCTCCCTTGCATGAGCAAGGCCACTCTCGTTTACTGAATCCCTTTTGTCCAGACACGGGCCGTGGCATCTCCGTGGCCTCGTCAGGGTACGGACGATGCCATCCCCAGGGACAGACGGGTAGCTGGGGTCAGGCCCCAGGGCCCCCGGCTGGTCCGTCTGCCTCCGCAGCCACCGTCTTCATGCCAGGCCGGCTGCAGGGCCTCTGTGAGCGAGCTGGGCGGGCGCCCCTCTGCCCCGGCCGGTCCCCTTCACCTCTCACAGACCCGCCCGGGTGCCCTCAAGGTGGCCCTTCTTGGGAGTCTGGGGCGCCTTGGGGCCCAGCCCGCTGCCAGCCCTGGCGGTGTTCAAAGGGTCGCTGGGTGGTGGGGACCTCGGGGGGAGGGGCGCACTGCCGCGGGTGGGGTAGGAGGGCCACTGGCCCGGGCTCTGCTCCATGCCACCATAAAGAGGCTGTCGCCGGCACGTGCGTGCCCGAGCCTGTAAGTGCCAGAGGTTTCTGAAATGTCTTGTTTCAGAAGCTATCAGCACAAAACCTTTTTCTTCTTTTTTTGAGGGGGGGGGGGAAGGAAATCTGTAACCCAAGATACAAAATTTTTTACAAAGGCACACACTGTGAGGGAACAGCTCTCTTCCCACGGCAGGCAGGACGCGGCGGGGTGGCCGCGGCTGAGTTACGACTCTACCCTGAGTAGGTGGCACTGCGGGGCCGGCCCGCGGCATGGGGCCCACGGGGGCTGGAGGCTGGGGGGTGCAGGGGGCCAGCACCCAGGCTGGGGGCAGGGGCTCTCCCTCTCCCCACTGCAGCCAGCCCAGCGGCAGCTCAGAAACGACCCGGGGACACACATGCGGCGCCAGCCACTCGAGCGGCGTGAACGCGGAGCCTCGCGCTGGTCAGCGGACAGTGCGAAGGGAGGAAAGGCGTGCTGTCGGGCGCCAAGCCACCTGTTTCGGGCGCACTGGTTAACGGGGGCAGAGCCGGATCCGAATCCAGGTCTGTTGAGCATCAGAGCCTGGGCGCTCAGTTACGACGTAAGCTCCCATCACCTTTCCGGGGTCAGCACGGGTAACACCCAGAATGGCCAGAGCAGGGGCTGCTGTGTACTGGGAGGGCCGTGTGGGGACACGCCGGCAGCGTGTCAGCCAGAATGGGACCCCCTCCAAAACACACACACACCATGCTCCAAGCAAGAAGCATAACCAGGCTAACTCGGAGCCTCTGCCTGTGTGATGGGCAGAGGCAGGTAACCGCATTTCTAGTTAACTTGTTCATAAGCAGCTCTTAGGGTCCAAGTTCAGGTCCGGAGGCCAGGGACGTGAGGATGTACTTGTTCTGCTCCCAAGCCGTGGGCTGTGTTGTTGGGGAAGGGATGGGAAGATTCTTGGGTCAGCGTTTACTGACCCGCAGCACAGCGTGTTCTACGGGGATGGGCAGAGGGACAGAGGGATCAGAGAAGGAGGGAGGGAGGGGGGGAGGGCAGGTGCAGGGGTCGGGCAAAAGAGAGGGAGGGAACAGGTAAGTGAAGGGATGAAGGATCTTGGGCGTTTCACGGGAGGCCTGTCCTGGGGTTCTCAGAGGCATGCATGGAGGTGGCGGTCACACAAGGGAGGGCAGTGTCCGAGAAGGGCATGAGCAGTAGGGGGAGGAGCTGGTTGGAGAGAGGGGATGGTACAGGGCCTCTGGCTCCGCTGAGAAACCTGGGCCGGGCAAGAGGGAGAGTGGGGGCACCTGACAGAGGTCCATGGGAAAGATGAGACTCGTGGCAAGTGGCAGGATGAACAGACTGCAGGCCAGGGGGGCCAGAGTAGCCACAGGAGGCCAGGGGCTGGAAAGAACAGGCCCTCGGAAGCCAGCCCAGGAGGGCCGATGGCCGCGCCCACCCAGCGGCAAGGCCGTGACCGCCAGGCTCCCAGGCAGTCCCCGTCCCCGGCCAGTCCTCGAGGGGGGGGCCTAGCGGACGTGTGTCCTAATGTGTGGCCTCGCTGCTCACTTCCTCAGTGTCAGGGGCTATTTGGACTCCTACTGAGTGCGGCGCCGTGAACCCCCGACTCAGGCCTGGGCGGAAGCAGAGCTGAACCCCGACGGGGACTCTGCCTCTGACATGACCTCTGACCGCGCTGAGTCTCCAGGTCTCCGTGTGGGGCCCGGGGGCCTTGCAAGGGGCACGCTCACATTAGAAAGACAGATGGGACCGCTGTCGGAGGCGTAACTAAAACTATTACTGTGACACTACTCGAACTAGCAAACAGAGTAACCGGCATTGAATTAGCGTTAGCTTTCTGAAGGATTAACCAGCAGCTACCCCTCAAGAGCCAAAAACTGGCCCCTCAGCTTCCATGGCCTGCTTCTTCCTTTGACGGGGGATCTCCACCGGGGGGCGGGGGCGGCGGAATTTGGTCCAAAGGAAGGCCGACACGTGTGTGCGCAAAGTTGTTCGGGCCTGTGGCTCTCAGGCTTATGGCCTTGGGGTTCTCAAGCTCTTATGACCCCGCCTGTCCCCTCTGTTCAAGCGGCATCTTCACAACACAGCCAAAACTAACCTATCCGCCAACGTAAAATCCTACAGAAATTCTGCAACTCTATGAGTACAAGAATAGCAGCAACCGAAATCTAGCGCGAGCTCAAAGCCACGCTCAGAGACCACAGAGGAGCCCCCGGCCTGCCTCAAAGCCCACGTGAGGGCCACAGCTTAGTACGCTGAGCAGCTCTCGGGAGAGGGATCCTCACCAGGGGCCAGGGTGTCCTAGCGTGGCTTAAACACGAGGTGGTCAGAGAGTAGAGGCTCAAATGCCTGAGTTCCGGGTTCACCTGGGGCCCAGCACAAGGCCCAGGGGTTAAGCCAGGAGTGGGGCTGGGAAGGCGGCGCTGTGGAAGCGCCCAGAGCTGTGGTGGCCCCTTAGTCCCCGCTGCTGTCCCCTAGGGTGGCTGTGGAGAGCATCAGAAAATGCTCTACTTTCCCGGGCCCCTCCTTCTTAGCCGCTGCTCTGTCTCTGTTCACAACTGGCAGAGCTTTGGGGGAGGCAGACTCTGGCCCTCAGATAAGGGACAAGTGTCTGACCGTGAGGGTGCCCCCAGTCCTCCCTGTCTTCTGCTCCGCTCATTTCTCCCATTTTCTTCAGCTGCAGTCAGCTGATACAGGGTAGCAAGAGCGTTTGGGCCCAGCCTCTCGGGCCATCAGGCGACCCCACTGGTGGAATGGCCGGGCTGAGCCCAGGAGGGCAGACGGGCCCCTGAACTCCCTCCAGAGCACGGGCGCCTTTAGGGCAGAACCATCGCACCCAGGCCCCCGCCTTTGCTTTCAGATGGGAAAGCTGAGGCCCAGACAGAGGAGAGGGGCTTGGTCAAGGTCAGATGCTGGAGCCACAGCACAGACAGCTGTAACTAGCTTTTACTGAGCCCCTCCTCCATCAGATATGGCCCAGACCTTGGGCGGGCTCTTTCCAAATGGCTATGATGCACTTGCTGAGTGCTTGGAGCCTGGGACCCAGGGCAGATGACCCAGATACCTTTCCCAGGAGGGGAGTCAGAGGTTGGGGGGGGGGGGCTGCTGCTTTATGCCCCTGCTATCAGAGCCTCCTCCCCAGGCAGTGGGGTGCCGGCCTCTGATCACAGGCCGCGCGCCATCTGCTGCCATCAGGAGCCTGCCGTGCTGGGGGGACTCAGGTCTGCGGGGACAGAGTGCTGAGGTTCACCTCCTCTCTCGGCACAGCCGGGGGGCAGGCAGGAGAGGACGGGGGCTGCCTTTCCTGGGCAGCAGGCGTGAGCAAAGGGGCCAGTGAACGGCCCCCAAAGTGCACAAGGCAACTGTCGTTTGCTTGGGGAGGATCTTTCTGCCCATCCTTCCTGTGGAATCTCGGTCCCTTCACCGGGGCACATCTCTCCTGTTCCCTCCAGGACAGGCCCTGTCACACTGGCCCTGCAGGGCTCCTCACTGCCTCCCTCCGCTGAGCTCCCTGCGGCCAACTGCTCTGCTTTTCCCCGATCTGGCTTCCAGCCAGCTCTGCAGCAGGCTCGGGCCCTCTGGAAATGCCGCATGGATTGCACTCAGACCCAACCGGGTCTCGGCCGCTCAGGAAGCAAGCTCTGGAAGGGGCAGCTTCCCACCGCCCAGCGAGGAAGCAGCTGGATGAGAGGGCACCCTTAGCACCCCCATTTCACAGGTGAGGAAGCTGGGGCTCAGAGCAGGATGGGTCCAACGGGTGTGAGGGGCGGAGCTGGGGTGTCCCATGCCCCGGCCCTCTCATCATGGCTGTTTCCCATCCCCGGGGCAGCCTATACGGAGGGGGGTCTCTGTGCGGCTGGCCTGGGAGGCGGTACACGGTAAGGCCAGGAAAGGACACCCTGGCCTCTGTGAGACCGTGCGTGGACTTCCAGCCCCGGGGCAAGCATCCGCCCTCGCCCTGCACAGTGATTGCTCTTTTTCACAGGACTAATGCGAGCATCTCACCTTGCCCTCTCCCTGCCGGCCTGCGTCATCTGCCCCCCCTCGGAGACTGTCAGGCTTGCCAAGAAGAGGACAGAGCCAGAAGGTCTGCCCTGGGGAGCCCTGCAGATCCTGCCACCTTGTGCCCCCATCTCTATGAAAGGGCTGAGGCTCAGGGCAGGGAGGTGTCTGGGCCAAGACCACCAGAGTCAGAGTGGGAGCCCATATCCTCACATTGCTGGACTCTAAGGACATGGTTCAGAGAGGACAGTGACCCCGGGGAAGGACAAGAGAGCTGGAGGGAGCAAGATGAGGACCCCCAGTGGGAGGCAGGCAGCAGGGGACGTCTGCCACACACACACACACACACACACACACACCCGCCATCCTCCGGCATGGACGTTGCTCATGCCTGCTTTGCAAAGTCCCAGCCGCTGTCCTGCTGGACCTCCCAGCAGGGCCGCCAAGGCCGTCTTTCTGAACTCCCTCGGGCCTTGCTCTGTGCACTGCGTTCCTGGTGTGCTTCTAACACTCAGATCAAACCTCCCCAGCACAGTGGGTAAGCAGGAGCCTGGTGAGTGGCTCTGCCCTCTGCGGAGGCTGTGGCTTCTGAAACAAGGACACTGGACCTGGAAGATGGAGAATCCAACTCTGCCCTTGATCTTCCCCAGGGACAATGCAGGGCCAGAGGGCCTGCACCTTCTAATGAAAATGACTTCTCAGTAATTGCAGGGGAACTTGGCCTGACATTCCTCAGCCCAGGCACTCCCAAGCTCCAGACCGCGGAACGCGAAAGAACAAATGGATCTGGCCTCTGAGGCAGACTCAGAGCTGGAGATGAGGTGCAGGCAGCTCTTGGGATCGTGGAACCATGTGAAACAAATGGGTCAGCTTATTCTCAGACACCATTTCTAGAAAGGTACTGATTCCTGAAATGCTCATCAGTTTTCACAAGCTACATGCAAGAATGAATTCTTTCTGTGAGAAGAGAATATATCCTGGGGCGCTGGGTGGCTCAGAAGTTGAGTGACCAATTCTTGATTTCGCCTCAGATCTTGATCTCAGGATCGTGAGATCGAGCCCCACGCTGGGCTCTGTGGTGGGTGTGAATCCTGATTAGGGTTCTCGCTCGCCTCCCCTCCCCCACCTGCTCTGTCCAAAAACAAAACAAAACAAAAACAACGACAACAACAAAGAAGAGAATAAATCCATAAAACTCAAGTTGCCAATATTATAAGGCAGCAGTCACAACTTGTCTGTCCTCTTGGACAGGCCAGCAAAGCCTGGCAGTGGCCTTTTAACCACAGCAAGTTCTCCGAGTATATGAGTTTCCAAACTTTAGTTGCCATACTGGCTTGGCTAGTCCTCCCCCCTCTCCCACCATGCATGTCCTTCCTGGAACTTCCGAATGTGACCTTATTTAGAAGGATTGTTACAGATATAATTGTATATATAATATAATTGTTAAGATGAGGTCATACTGGAATAGGGTGGCTCCTTAATATGACTGATGTCTTCTCTTAAGAAGAGAAGAAAAGACACCGAAATATATGTGATGACAGAGACAGAGAGACTAGAGGGACGGATGTGTTCACAAGCCAAAGAATGCCAAGAATTGTCGGCAACACCAGAAGCTGGGAAAGGCCTGGAACAGTTTCTCCTTAGGCCCTCAGAGGGCATGGCCTGGCCAACACCTTGGTTCCAGATTTCTGGCCTCCAGGACTGTGAGGGAATAAATGTCTGTGGTTCTCTGCCTCCAGTTTGTGGTCGTCTGCTCTGGCAGCCCTAAGGAACGGAAATGGCGGCTTAAAACAACACTCACTGTTACCCGACAGTTGTGGAGGTCACAAATTGTACAATCAAGGTGTTTTAGGGCCCCGAAATCAGCCCTAAAGTCAGGGCTGGTGCTCCTCCTGGAGGCTCCAGGGCAGAATCTGTTTTCTGTTTCTGTGCCTTCTCTGGGCAAGTGGAGGCTGCCCACATTCCCTGACCTGCAGCCCTGGTCCCCATCCTAAAAGCCAGCAGAGTAGTGTCCCCCGGGCTCTGACCCTCCAGCCTCCCTCCTAGAAGGCCGCTTGTGGTGACATCAGGCCCATTTGGTGAGTCCAGGAAAGTCTCCCCATGTCAGCGTCCTTAACCACATCTGCAGGGTCCCTACACCATGTAAGGTAACCTGTTCCCAGGTTCCCAGGTTCCTGTTCTGGGAATTAGGATTTAACACATCTTTGGGGCCCTTATTTGGCTCCACACAAAGTTGCTGTGGCTGAGTTCAACACGGGGCCGCCCTGTCACCTGCCATGGATCTTCTCGTTTGATTTACTGCCCCGGGGTGTGGTTCCTGGATAACCTCCCGGTAAACAGGGAGACCCCTCCCTGGGCACAGAGACCTCACAGTCTCTGGGGTCCCTGTGTACCCCCGCCCCTCAAAGCCTGGCACATAGGTCTTCCTACTGCTCAGAGAGGAGCTGCGGTCTGGGCCAGGCAGTCCTGCCCCAACCCCACGTGGCCGGGGGTTAAGTGCACTCATCCAGGTGCATGGGGATATCCACACCAGTTCTGGAAAAGAACTTAAGTGCCCAGCGTGCGGCTAGTGCAGAGCTGGGACTTACTAGCCCCTCGGCCCCCCGGATCCCGGTCAGAGTTACCAGTATAGCTCACTTTTGCACAGAACCACCTTGACTTACTTCAAATCACAGAGGCCCGGAGCCACAGGGAGTCCCAGGGAGTGGGCCATACCCCCTGCCCTGCTCCCCACTCGGGGCTCTCCTCAATGCCCTTCATGGCCAGCTCGGGCTGAGGAGCCCACTGGGGACCCCCGACACGGCTGGGACCCTGTTTCACCCTCTTTTACCGGGGGACTGGCGGGAAGGAGTGGGTTGCCATGGAAACACTACAGTGGAGCCAGGTAGGCTATTTTTAGAAGTAGAGCTTTCTTTTTTTTCATCTGTGGAGGAAAATGGATCAGGTTTCTGGGTGGGGAAGCCCTGGGGGGTGGGGGGAGGCAGCAAACACAGGCTTGGAACCCAGAAAGCAAAAGGCGGCACAGACTGGTCTGTAGGGGCAGGGAGACCTGGTGGGGATGTGGGAGTCAGAGGTCCTGGGGCTACTCTATTTTGTACTGTCTCTTGTCCGTTTCTCTGGGAAGCCTGGCTTTGCCCTCACCCCCCCATGAGCGCCTCGGAGTCAAGGCACAAGGTGGCCAGGGCACCCCTCTCCTCACCCACTGAGCTGGGGATCAGTGAGAGCAGCTCTGGCTGTGGCAAGGCCTTGGCACAGGCAAGATCAAGGCCAGGGGCAGCCCAGGGCTCACCCCGCCCTCAGCACCCGTACCTAGCCCTAGGCTGCATGAGTTGTGCATATGTGTGTGGGGGGCGGCTGAGATGGGTCCTGACTGCAGAGGCAGGGGACAGGCCTATGGGGGTGTAGGGACAAGCACAGGGGCACCAGTAGGGTCCTGAGCAGGAACCCCCCCCACCCCAGGCCCCATGCCCCATGCCTAAGGAAGACGCCTGTCATTGTCCCATCTTTTTTCTCCTTCCTGGCTCTTTAGCTCCCCCTATGCCCCCAGCAGAGACCTCACAGCCTCAGTGCTTTTCCACTTCGGCCCTATTCCCTGGATTTCTTTCCCTCTCTACCCCGTCTGGCAGATGGCTCGTCCACCCTGAGGCCCCGGACACATGTTGTCTCAATGTCTGTGTGTCCTCGCTCACCACAGGCCCTGTGCTGGTCTTCCACGGGGAGAGTGGTGAAGGACCCCACCCCTGCCATGGCGAGGGAGGAAGGGTAGGGGTGGGGAGCCTGCCTTAGGGCAACACAGGCTCCGCTGCACCTGTGGCCGGCCACCCAACCGTCCCACGGCCGCTGACCACTGCGTCCCTCACCAGCAAGGCTGACCCTGGCGCAGTGGAGCCCCCCCTTCCCAGGCCAGCAGCACGGTTAATGGGGACAGGCACTGCTCCCTTCCCTCCCTCTGCGGCCACAGCTCCTCTGGGCTCCCAGATGCCCCCTCGGCGGGGCTTTCAGTCTAGCGGTCTGACTATGCGAAGAGACACCCCACCACTGGGCCTCTGGGAAGACACAGACGCAGAGGGCATCAGTTTCAAGTGGGAACCGCGGGCGGCGCTGCGCTCCCGGCAGAGAACAGCCATTTCCAATCTGCAGTGTTAGCCCTTCAAAAATTCAATTACAGGGGCGCCTGGGTGGCTCAGTAGGTTAAAGCCTCTGCCTTCGGCTCAGGTCATGATCCCAGGGTCATGGGATCGAGCCCCGCATCGGGCTCTCTGCTCCGTGGGGAGCCTGCTTCCCCCTCTCTCTCTCTGCCTGTCTCTCTGTCTACTTGTGATCTCTCTCTTCTCTGTCAAATAAATAAAAATAAAATCTTTAAAAAAAATTCAATTACAGCAGGTTTGGTGACTTTTATTTAGATTTCGGGAGCTTTGTTACGCTGCCAGAATTGGATCACAGAATCCTATCAGGTGGCTGCTGAGGAGAGAAACAGGCCCCGAGGCAGGTTGACGGGATGTCGAGGGATGCCAGCGGGTGTGAGAATGACCAGCTCGGGCACTCGGCAGCTGTCTGCTCTGCGCTTCCATAGCTGTGTCATTCCCACGTGCAACATGGTGTGCGGTGAGAATCACGCCCCAAAGAGGGAAGGGTGGCATGGCAGGTTAAGGTCATGCCCAAGACCCCAAGGCTCCTAAGAGGGGAAGCTGGAATTGGCAGCGTGGTCTTTACAGAGAGCCGGGTCGCACCTGGCGCTCCATAGTCCCGGAGGTTGAGGGACGGCGGCAGCTTGCCTGCACCCAGCCCTGAGGGAAGCCCGTGCCTGCCGGGGTCCTGAACCTGGCCGGGGGAGGGGGGGGCAGGCAGGGAGGCGAGCCCTGCCTAGAGAGTGGTGCAGGGGTCTTGGTCCCCTGCCCCGGAGGGGGACCTGCCAGCACTCTGCCCCATTTGGGCAAGGGGGAGAGGGAGGCTGAGAGGTCTGTGGGCGCTTGAGAGAACGGGGAGCCTGCGACCTCTGACAGAGAAACCCTGGGTGATGGTGTTGGAGGGGGGACTTCGAGGCTGGGCTGGAGCCCCCAGAGGCCTCTGGGAGGAGGTGGACACACGGCGGGACGGTGACACTTGCAGGGCGCGGAGGGAGCAGGGGCACCCACCCAGAGCACTGAGTATGAGCACCCCTGAAGCGCAGTGCACAAGGTCAGAGGGCTTGGTCCTGGGGAGTGAAGAGCGGGGACCCGGTCAGCTGAGACAGGGAGCCTCCGCGCGCTCATGGGGATGGGAGTGGCCGTCAAGGCACCGCTGGTCCTTCCTGACTGGGGAACCTGGAAGGAAAGCAAGTCTGCCTTCCCCAAAGTAGGTCCTGTGGGACACTAGTCTTGTAGAGAGCTCTGCAAAAAGGGAATCAGTGATGATTTAAAAAAAAAAAAAAAAAAAGCTGCTTTCCAGCAGCTATGGAAAATAGGATGAATGCCATCCCTCCCCAAAGGGGCAGGTGAATACTTCTCTGAAT
Organism: Nasua narica; assembly: GCA_028533885.1. Classification (NCBI taxonomy): domain Eukaryota; kingdom Metazoa; phylum Chordata; class Mammalia; order Carnivora; family Procyonidae; genus Nasua; species Nasua narica. The sequence continues at coordinate 20,505,126 of CM052808.1, read as the reverse complement.
ACTCAGAGACGCTTGGACTTGAGAGCCCTGGAGGGCGCGTCAGGATCTACGTGGATGGAAAAATCCGATAACAATAAATAATAAATTGAGAGACCCTGGCAGGCAGATGGGAAACATAAGCCAGAGTACCATCATTGTCTTGGCCTTTGGTCTGGGGCTCCCCTCCCCGCCTCCTCCTCTGGTGACCAGCACAGAGGGTGCTGAGGACATCGGGGACCTGCTGAGACCGCATCTGGGCTCTCCGGCAACTTCCCCTGGAGAGGGTTCCCGGGGTGACACCCTAACTAGGGACAGCTATCAGCAAGGCCAAGGGATGGGGCCTGTGGGATGCACGCGCCAGGGCTGACATAGAAACCGGACTTTGCCTCCATCTATGGGAGCTACAAGGGGCAAGCGGACCTCTCAGCCCACAGACACATCTGTGGCTGCCAAATCTCCTGTCTTCCCCTGGGTCCCCTGGGAGACCCTCACTGTGCTCCCACAAGTGGAAGGCTGGCAAAAATCCCCAAGAGCGAAGAAACCCATCTCCTTTCTTCTCACCGGAAGGGGCTAGGGTCAAAGCCACAAGCCACAGTGAACGGTGAAAATCAAGCCCACACGAGTGACGGGACCCCCACAGAACCTGGTGCCTCCTGGACTGGGCAGAAGCCTAGGACAGAAGCCACGGGGCATTCTCGGGATGACAAACAGCTATGGAAGCAGGGCCCACCTCCTCCAGGGAGATGAGCACTGGCACAGAGACGGAACATAAAAATAGACGCGTGTGCTCCAATTACGGCAGCCGCTGCGGCGCCCAGGACAACCTGCCGCCCGCGGCCGCCTCCACCCGGCAGGGTGCCCAGCCGAGCTGGCTTCCACTCTAACCTGGGTCTCCAGGGGGTCTCTCTGAAGGAGGTGTCGTTCAGGGTCAAGCCCTGCAGGGAGCTGACGCCCTCCCAGAGCCTCTGGTTCACTCGCCTGCCTTGTCTCGGTGGGAACCTCACCCCAGGACCACAAGGTGCAGAAGTGGGTTGTTCCCCAGCCACCCCAAGGCGACTGTCGCTCGCTCCCCTAGAGTGAGCCGACTGGGGCAAGGAGCTGAGGCGTTCACCCAAGCCCTTGGTTAATGGGCATGGGACCAGCAAGAAGGATCCTTAAGGGACAAGAAGGAGTCCCACCTATCTGAGCGTTTCACTTCGCTCAGCGCAGACATGCGTCTCAAGGCCAAAGCCGAGGGGACTGGAGATTCTAAAGCAAGGGCTGGCAACCCGCACGTGAGAAGCCGCTGATCTGTCCTAGACGGCGCCAGCGCTGTGGAGTAGGTCACTGGAAACTACTGGTTTACATTTTCCTGGCCTGAGGACAGCCATGGCCGCTTATCCTTGGAAAGCATCTGATGTCCATGTGGTCTCACTGAAGAACTTTCCACACGCAGCTGCCTCTGGGCATCCACGACAAGGGGCGAGCCGAGGCAGGGGGCCCCGTGGGGGGGGGGGGGTCCCATTACCCAGGAGCCATGTCTGCTTGGTTGGTCCTCCCGTCCCCAGGCCAGGCGCACAGGAAGTGCTAACTAGGAACCCGCGAAATGAACGGATGACACCTGAGACGAAACGAGACGACGGGTGGAAAAGCGTTTTGCTAACTGCAGCGGCAAGGGTGTGAGTGGTGGGGAGGGTCCCGGGGCTTTGGGATTAGGGGAGGAGCCCAGGTTCAGGGTTTTCCTTTACGCCCGCCCCTGCTCTCAAGCTACCACAGGGATCCAAAGTGGAGTGACTCACAACCCAGTGGCCCTGTGACCCGCCCCACTTTGGCCAGACCTCCCTGCGATGTCCCTGTAAAGAGCCTCTTTCCCACCTTGCACACCTTCTCAGGGCGCCCTCCCTCCTCTTCTGGCTGCAGGGTGGCGAGGGTCCCCCTCCCCCGCCCCCAGCCCTGGGCTGAGCTGTGCGGGAGGGAGAGGGAGAGACCCACAGTTCCGTGGAGGTGGAGTCCCAGACTGTGTTCCATGGGAGGCCGCCAGGCCAACCCGTGTCTTAAACAATAGGATGAAGCAGCCCCTCTCACTGAATTACCCAGTGAAGTCGCCTTCCCCTTTTGAGTCAAACAGGCCTGGGATGCATCGCCCCTGTGGCCTTGTACAGTTCGAGAACAGCTTAACCTCTAGTGCTTTCATCTGTAAAATGGGTTCACACCTCTGAAGTGCTCAGCACAGCGCCTGGCCCACAGCAGGGCCACAAATACCGGCCATTATTTCCTGACCATAAAAGCGATCCATGCTTGAGGTAGAAAAACTGAAAAGCTCCGTAGAGAAAAGCGTGAGGTAGCAAAGAAACCATCGCCAGCAGTTCCCCTCCAGATGACCTCGTCTGTCTGTCCGATGCCCATGGCAGCTTGTCCCTGCCCACTCAAACGGGCCACATGGGTCGGGGGCTGCCTCCCGTGTCCCCAGGGCCCTGCCTGCCAGGGGGCCAAGAACACCTACAGAAGAGACCTTTCTGGGGCCAGCGGAGTAGGTGGGAGCTCTCGTCATTGGAAAGGCATGTGCCCTGGGTCCAGGCACACCCGCGCCCCGTCAGTCCGTGTCCCTGGAGGCCATCCCAGAGCCTGGCCAGGCCAGGCGTGCGGGGCCCGATGACCAGGTGGCAGAAGTGCCCCCTAGGGAAGGCCTGTCTCTAATGGCAACACCACAAAAGTGCACTTGGCAGAATCTGTTTAAAGAAAACAGGCACAGCGGGCGGCTGTGAGAAGGGGGGTGGGGTGAGGTGGGGGTTATTTTTGTGGAGGCTATTTTGGCTCCTCCAAGGCTCTTTTCATCCCTCCCAGTTCTGGGTCACGGTCCATGCAGCCAGGAGCCTGGCACCTCTCTGTATTTGTCGGCATCTGAACATTTTTCCTGGAGGACACCAAGGGCACTGGATGGCCCTCCCTTGTAGGGGCTCTTGGGAAGCCAGAGGCGCGGCCTCAGGCTGTTAGGGGTCGTGAGCCCTGACCCAGAACTGGTGGGGAGAGGCCGATGTGAGGGTCAGTGAGGCCAAGGTAGGTATTCCTGCACCTGGAAGAAGTTAAGGTCTTTCCAATTGCCAATATAGTGCTTTGTTTTCTGTTTTCTACGTTCCCCGGTCATTAGGGAGACGGCAGGGCAGGTCCTCAGTGTAAGTGCTGGTTTGGACACGGAAAGGCTGTGTGACTTGGAGCAGACCCCTTTCCTTCCCTGGGCCTCAGTGTTTGCTCCTGGAAGAGGAAGGCCCTCTGCAGAGAAGGCCTGCCAGCCACAGTTAGGATCACGCAGGTGTGCCCTCCACCCCAGGGCCCCTCAGGTCGCTGTGCTCTGGGAGCCGGAAGAGGAGGACGTGACCTTGTAAACAACCGCTTCCTCTGGATTTGACAATTCAGCAGAACTGCTCATTTCTGCAGAAGCCCCAGGAGCCAGGCCGGAGGCCAGGATCCACGCCCCCCATCCCTGTGCGAGCCAAAAGCCGCCCTAGGGTAACCGCATCCAGCCAGGTAGGCTGAGCCCACGTCTGCCGCCTGGAGATTCGGCTCCAGGGCTCAGATCCAGAGTGGGGAGGGGACAAAGGGGCAGAGGAAAGTGCAGCAGAAAAGACTTGAGTGCGTCATTCAGCGGCACCCTCTCCCTTCTGCATGGGACCCTGCCCCACCATTTAGAGTGGAAGTAGGGGCGCCTGGGTGGCTCAGTTGGTTGGGCGACTGCCTTCGGCTCAGGTCATGACCCCGGAGTCCCGGGATCGAGTCCCATATCGGACTCCCAGCTCTGCGGGAGGTCTGCTTCTCCCTCTGACCTTCTCTCCTCTCATTCTCTCTCTCTCTCTAATAAATAAAATAAATAAATAAAATAAGAATAAAAATTATAGAGTGGAAGCAGCCCCCACGGAGGCCGTGTCCCAGCCCGGGGCCACCATTGCCTCCCTGCCCTGTCTCCCCCGCACCCACGCCTGCTGGGCTCAGGGCGGCCTCACCGCCCACAGAGTGGGGGGACCCTGGCAGCAGGACCAGCGCACACACTGCTGTGGGAGGGTGGCTGCCAAGGCTCGGCTTCGGGGAAAGTTGTTGTTGCTAAAGAGGAAGATCAATCTGAAAATAATGAGGCCTCAGCATTAAGTCCATATTCGGGAAGGAAGCTGCTTGCCAGGAGCTTGGCCAAAGAGAAGCAAGCGTGCTGGGATTTAGTCGGCATTTTCCTCAAGAAGCCGAGAGGGAAGGCCGAGGTCCCAGCCTCCCTACAGCCTCAGGCTCTGACCCCCGCCCCCGCACATGCCTAGCCTCCTTCAGGGGAGAACTGCTTTCTAAGGGGCCAGGTTCCTGGCACTTACATTTCGTACTGTAAGGTAATAAATTGGCTTGTTTTTTTCTAGAAGAAATGGAAATTAGAAATTCCTACATGGGTGGTCAAGAAACTAAAGGTTCCTAAAAACTGAAGGGAACTGCCAAGTCCTAGTGAAGCTGGACTCCTGATCAGAAAATACCAGCTCGGGGAGCCTTGTGGGGGGCAGGGGTGACGTGGTGGAAGTGGGAGCTACTAGGGGGCCAGGGGAAGGAAAAGCCTGTGGAGGATGTGGGGGGGGGGGCAAGAGTGGGAAAGGAAGTACCTTATGTCAGAGCAGAGCCTAAGAGGAGGGCCACTGCCCACACCACAGTTGTGGGGACCCCGTTACTCAGCAGCTGCTCCCTGAGCCTGCAGTAGGGGGTCCTCATAGCCTGAGCGACCCCAGAACCCCACGGCTTGGCTGGGATCTTCCCCTCAACTGTGGAGCCCCTTCATGCCCAGGGACTTCTCACATAGGCTATGGGGCTGAGAGAGAGAACTGAACACATCCAAAGAGGCACACACCACTCAGGTTGTGAGGGTGTCAGAATATGATCCGGCAAAATCCAAAACCCCACAGCTAGGTGGGCTCAAATTACAACCAGCCTGCAGAGGTCCAACATCTTTGGGCCAAGTTTCCGCCCAAGACCCATTTTAGATTGGCTCCATGGTGGCCTGATGGTGTTCCCCTTCACCAGGTCATTCTGTGGCTGAGAACTTTCTGGGGTTCTCGCCCTAGGCCTACCCATGCTAGAAGGGGGAGAGAATGACAGAGCGAGTAGTGGGGGGCCATGAGACCTTTGGGGGCTGTGCTGAGGAATATTCAAGGCCAGAGGGCCTTGGGGCCTTGGAATGGCCAAGTCCTACAAAGAGTCCCTTTTCTGGAGCAGGTGAGCCTGAGGCAGAGAGCTGAGCAGCAATAGTGGTGGCCACTGTCCGCCGGCAACACAAGTTACTTCAAGGTCATTAAACGCTCTGCCAGACAGTGCTCCCTGGGCCCGCCACAGCACACCGCTGTGCCATGGGCTCCGCCGGCCATTAATGTCAGGGGTGCTGAGGAGCCATGAGCTAAGGCACCTGCCCCCGGTCATGTGCAGGCAGCCTTGACCCTGGGACGTAGCTATTCGGGCCCTGAGAAGAGAGGTACCCAAAGACAAAGAAGAAACAGCTTCTTCGCAGTCTGAAAGAAAAAAAAAAACAACCCTAGAGTTATACAGCTCATAAAAATGTCTTTCAGAAATAAAGTTGAAAGATGAATAATAAAACCTAAGAGAACCTGTGCCTGGCCGACCTGCCCCATAAGAAATGTTGAAGTTCTTCAACCTGAGAGAAAATGATACCAAATGGAAACTTAGATCCTGAAAAAGGGGGCGCTAAGAAAGATAAATAGGTGAGTAAATGCAAAAGATGCTGGTTTTCTCACTTAAATTTCATTTAGAGATAACTGGCTGCATAGAGCAAAAAAAAAAAAGTATATTATAGGGTTTATATCATCTTTAAAAGTAAAACAGGACACAGGGGAGAGGATGGGGACAATGGAAGAGCATCATTATAAGGTTCTTAGAGCTGAAACAGTAGAGGATTTGAAGGAAGACTGTGATATGTTCAAGATGTGTAATGTAAATCTTAGAGCAACCCACCAAGAAGAGAGATAGAGAGCTATGGGTTAATAAAGGGGGAAAAATGGGAACACTAAAAACTATACCACAGATGGCAGGCAAGGAGAAAAAAAATGCATGAAAATAGATGAAATCAAAACAAACGGCAAAATGGTAGATTTAAATCCAACCATATCAATAATTACACTACATTAAAATGGTCTTGACAGTCTAATTAAATGTCAGAGACTGGAAAAAAAAGCAAGACTCATGATATGCTACCTACAAAGAACCCCCTTAAATATAAAAACTTAGATAAACTAACCCACCCTATGCTTTCTGCAAGAAACACAACCTTAAATATAAAGATACCAATGGGTTGAAAGTACCAGACTGGACAAAGAAACACCAGGCATATAGCAATGACAAGAGCAACATCCCAAAGGAGGCTTGAGGACAGATATAAAGATGATAATTTCATAATGACAAAAGACATCAGTTCATCAAGATGTTACAAACTCCTGAGTGTGCATCCAGCTTATGGCGAGTTTGAAAGTACATGAAGCAAAAACAGAAATGAAATGAGAAAGAGACAAACCTATGATTATAGTTAGAGATTTCAGTACTACTCTCTTAGGAATTGATAGAAGTCGATAAAAGTGAATTAGGATTTAGAGGTTGTGAATCTTATAAGTATCCTTTATCAGTCAACTTGACCTACTGGATATTTATAGAACACTCCACCTTACAGTGGCAGGATACATATTCTTTTCAATAATATATGAAACATGTACCACATCGGTGCATATGCTGGGCCTCAAATCAAGTCTTAAATTTAAATTATAAAACGTATGTTCTCTTGCTGCTACAGAATTAAAAAGCAATAACAAAAAAGTATCCAGAAAATACCCAACTACATAGAAATAAAATCACACACTTCTAAACAACTGATGGGTCAAATTAAAAAAAAACACCCAGGAAATTAGAAAATATTCTGAAATGGGTGATGAAGACAATGCACCGTATCAAATTTGTGGAATGCAGCTAAAGCAGTGCTTGGAGGGAAACACATAACTTTAAATGCTTATTATACAAAAGAAGAAAGGCTAAAAAGATCTATTTATGATGATCTAAGATGATGATAGATCTTAAAAATCTATTCATGATGATTTATTTATGGATGATCTAAGCTTCCATCTTAAGAAACTAGAAAAAGAAAAGCAATTTGCACTCAAAATGAGTAGAAGGGATAAAATGGTAAAGATAAGAGCAGAAATCAATGAAATAGAAAACAGAGTAACAATGGAAAGATATTAAAAGTTTTGGAAAGATTTTCTTTGAAATGATCAGGAAATTGACATGCCTCTAGCTAGAACAATCAAGAAAGAAGGAAAATGCAAATTACCAGTAACAGGAACGAAAGAAACATCACTATAGCTTCTTTTGGCATTAAAGGGATATTAAAAGAATATTATGTAAAATATTATACCAATAAGTTTGACACCTTTGATGAAACAGGATATTTCTTGAAAGAACAAGTTAAAAAAATTGACACAAGAAAAAAAAAGGCCATTATGAAGAAACTGAATTTAAAATTAAAAACCTTTTCCTCAAAGAAAACTTAGGTGCAAATTGCTGCACTGATGAATTCTATCAAATATTTAGGGAGTCAATAATACAATTAGTATACAAAATTTGTCAAAAAATAGAAGAGGGAGTCTCGATTTTCTTATGAGGCACTATTACCTCATCTTAAAAGGTACCGGTATTACACATACTAAAAGCAGACAAAGATGTCACAAGAAAACTACAGCCCAAGATCCCTCCTGATTACGGAAGTGAAATTCACTGACAAAAATATTAGTCAGTAAAATTCAGCTAAAAAGGATAATATATCATGAACGAGTGGGGTTTATCTGAGGAATGCAAGGTTTAACATTTTAAATTAATTAGTATTAACAGTATAAAGAAAATACAAACACCTCAATAAATACTAAAAAAAGCATTTGACAAAACTCAACACCTATTCAAGACAAAGACATAGCACACTCAGAAGAGAAAGGAACTTTCTCACCATTACATAAGACATCTATAAAAATCCTACAGTTATCGTCATACTTAATGATGAAAAGTTGAACTTTTTCCCCTAAGATCAGGAACAAGGCAAGTCTGCTCTCACCACTCCTATTCATTATTACACTGGAGGTCCTTGCCAGTGCAATAAGAAAATAAACAGAAATCAAAAGCATACAAGTTAGAAAGGAAGAGATAAAAAACCTTTAAGTACAGATATGATCACATATACAGGAAATCCTGAGGAATGTAAAGAAAAGTCACTAGAACTAATAGGTGAACTTAGCAAGATCGTAGTATAAAAGGTTATATACAATTGTATTTTTGTAATACTAGCAACAAATAGCTGGAAAAATGAAATTTTAAAAAATACTATTTATAATAGCATCAAAACCAGTAAATACTGACAGGCAAGTTTAACAAAATCTGTACAAGAAAACACATAGCCTAGAAAATTAAAGAAAACAAAAATAAATATTACGTTCATGAATTAAAAACTTCAATATCATTAAGATATCAATTCTCCACAAATTAACCTATAGATTGAATGCAATTCCAATCAACATCCCAGCAGATTTTTTTGTAGGAACTGGCAGGCCAATTCTAAAATTTATAGAGAAATGCAAGAACAAAGAATAGCCAAAACCATCTGGGAAGAAAACGAAGATGGAGGACTTACACTACCTGATATCATGACTTACTATATATTTACTCCATTTATAATGGAACATAATAGAGTTCAGAAATAGACATGTACATGTATGATCAACTGATTTTCAACAAAATTGTCAAGGTTAGTCAATGAGGGAAATGCTTTATTTTTTAAAGAAAATTGTGCTTGAGCATTCACTGAATATGCCCATGGAGAAGAAAATAATCTTGACAACATACCACACAGAAAATTAACTGAAAGTAGGGGTGCCTGAGTGGCTCAGTCATTAAGCATCTGCTTTCGGCTCAGGTCATGATCTCAGGGTCCTGGGATCAAGCCCCGCATCGGGCTCCCTGCTCGGCAGGAAGCCCGCTTCTCCCTCTCCCACTCCTCCTGCTTGTGTTCCCTCTCTCACTGTTTCTCTCTCTCTCTTTCAAATAAATAAATAAAATCTTTAAATAAATTTTATCTGAAAGTGGGTCTTATACCTAAATGTAAAAGCTAAAACTACAGAACATCTAGGGGGGGACTATCTTGAGGTAGTCAAAAAAGTTCTTAGAACACAAAAAAGCACTAATCATAAAAGAACTGACAAACAGAGCTAATCAAAATTAAAACCTTATGCTCTCATAAAGATGCCATTAAAAACGAAAAGGTAAACGAGGGATTAGAACTTTTTCTTAATACATATTCCTGAAAAATGACTTGTATTCAGAACACATAAAGAACTCCCAAAGCTCAATAATAAAGCAAACAGCCCCCCCAATAGGCAAAAGATTCGAAAAGGCACTTTATGAAAGAATATGTACGAATGACTAATAAGTACATGAAAAGACGCTCAACATTATTAGTAATTAGTAAAAAATAAAACTATGATAAGATACCACTACATGCCCACTAGAATAGTGAATTAAAAAAAACTAAGGGTAGCAAGTGTTGGCAAGATGTAGGGCAACAGAACATTGCTAGTTGGGATGTAATGTGGTACACCCATTTGGGAAAGAGGCAATATATCCTACAGATTTGCAGATATGCATGCAGATATGTGACTAAGACCGATGTATGACAAATGTGCATTTCAAGGGCACCTGGCTGCCTCAGTTGGAGGAGCATGCGACTCCTGACCTCAAGGTCGTGAGTTCAAGCCCCAGGTTGGGTATAGAGATCACTTAAATAAAACTTAAAAAAAAGATATATGTACATTTCAGTATTGTTTGCAAGAGTAATAGGTCTGTAAACATCCTAAATGCCCTTCAGACGGGACTGGTTATTAAACTATGATACATGCATATAACAGAGTATTACATCGATGTTAAAGACTCCATGAGCTTCTGTGTGATATGAAAAAAACCTTGAAGACACAGTCAATGAAGAAGATCAAGGGGCAGAACGGCATTGTAGTATAATTCGTTCACTTTTTAAAGGGTATCTATAATGTATATATTTTTAAAGACCTTATAAGAAAAACAGTCAATAAGACCAATAAAACCAAAATATGATTCTTTGAAAATATCAATAAAATCGATACATTTCTAGCCAGACCGAGGAAGAAAAATAAGGTATAACCAAGTACCGATAGCAGCAGTGAAAAAGGGTCATCATTGCAGACATTAAAGGATACGAAGGAAATACTGCAAACTACTCTGTGTCCACAGATTCAACAACTTAAGGATGAAATAAATCCTCGAAATACAAAACCACTGCAAATTAGTAAAAAATAAATTAAAAAACCCGAATAGAATATTAAGGCAATTGATTTTATAGTTAAACGTATTTAAGGAAACTCAGGGCTCAGAAGGATCTGCTAATAAATTCTACCACTTAAGAAAGAAACAATATCAATTCTACCCAGACTCTGCCAGAAAATTAAAGAGGAGGGAATATTTCCCAATTCATTCTATAAGGCCAGAATTACTTGATACCAGAACCAAAGACATTACAAAACAAACAACAAGGAAAAATCCTATAGACTGATAGTCCTATTGAACAAAGACACAAAAATCCTCAAAAAAAGTATCAAACAAATACAATCCAACAGTACATAAAAAGGCTAAGGCATCTTGATTAACTGAAGTTTATCCCAGAAATGCAAGGTTGGCTTAACATTCAAATATCAATCAGTGAAAGAGAACCTAATTTAAAAATGGGATTTGAGGGGCACCTGGGTAGCTCAGTCGGTTAAATGTCTGCCTCTTGATCTGGCTCAGGTCTTAATCTTATGGTCTTGAGTTTGAGCCCCGCACTGGGCTCCATGCTGGGCTTGGAGCCTACTTAAAAAAAAAGAAAAAGAAAAAGAAAAAATGGGATTTGAAAAGAAGTAAATAAATAATAAAGGAAAATAAAATTTAAAAAATGGGATCTGAACAGACATTTCTCCGAAGAAGATATACAGATGGCCGCTAAGCACATGAAAAAATGCGCAGTATCATTTGTCATCAAAAGAAGAAAAGGATAAGCGTGGGTAAGAATGCAGAAAAACTGGACCCCTCAGCCCAAAGGGAATATAAAATAGCACAGCTGCTGTAAAAAAAAAAAGCCCAAAAAACAGTTTGGCAGTTTTTACAGAACTCAGCAATCCTATCCCAGGTATACACCCGAGAAAAACGAAAACGTGTCCACACGAAAATTTGTGCATGAATGTTTATTGCAGAGTAACGTTACTCGTGGTGGCCAAAAAGTAAAAACAACCTAAATGTCCATCAATGGATGAGGACTACAGAGGAAGGAACCAGGACAATGTCGGCACATTGACCACATCTCTGCCCCCGAACCCCACCATGGAACAGTTAAGGAAGCCACGGTCCACGGGGGCTAAGGACAAACTATCTACGTCAGGACTCTGCCCCCTGATCCCCAGCAAAAAGATTGATGACAGCTTGGAGACACAGTGGTTCAATTTAGCATCTTATATCTGCTGAATCAGTTCCTTAATCACATTACTCACTTAACGTGTTGACTATGTGGGTGCCAGCTACCATGTGGGGTGCTGGGGACACAAGCAGCAGTCTCTAAGGATCACTATGTTCCTCAGCCTCATTCTCCAGCCAACATCAACCCAGAACTCCAGTCAGCACCACTTCTCGGGGTTCCTGGTGTCTCTCCTGTCTCAGCTGCCCCCTCCATCCTAAACGCAGGTCCCCTGTTCTGCTGTCTCTTACCTGCATTCCAGGCAACTCTTCTCTTGACCACACCTGCATCTTTGCCATGAAAATTGCCCCAAAGTATCAAACCGGTGGGAAATATCTTTGGAAAGCTTTCCCTGAAATAGCTCAAGTATGGAAGCAGGGAAGTCTTAAAACCTCAAAAAAAACGGGTCTTGTTACATTTAAATTTTACTTACTTTCCCTTTGCCAGACAAAGAAAGAGAAAGGGGATAAAGTCTTAAACTTTCAGCTGGTGGAGCAAGTGTGATATGTATGTGATGGTTGTTGAGATACGCAGAGTACAGAGACTAAGCGCGTGCGCTCTCATCCTAACTGCCTGAGTTAACAGGCAGTTGCCTTGTTGTTACGTTGTTAGGCAATGCCTAACAAGCCTGGCTCTGCCAGTCGCTTGCATTGTGGTCTGGGGTGTAACCTCTCGAGACTCAGTTTTCCCATATGTAAAATGGGAAATCAAGTCTGCCAGACTTGATCAACAAGATATCAAAATGCCTTATAAGGTACTTAAGGCAGAGTGGTACTGCTAAAAGGGAAAAATTGTTCTATGGAAGGAGAGAGCGTCCCAAACCGACCCAGGCACATGCAGAACTCTGATAGTTGCTGAAGGTAGTAGAGCAGTTCAGTGGGTAAAAAAGGGACTGCTCGTAAACAGTACGAGGCCAAAGAATTGACCACATGGAGAAAAATAAAATTAATCACGTATTTCACATCCTATCCAGAAATCAATTATGGAAGTATTAAGGACTTCGTAGTGAAAACTTAAAACTTTTAAGAAGAAATTATAGAAAAATATGTTATTTCTAGGCAGAAGCCTAACACTGAATTTATCATAAGACTGGTAAATTCAACCACATTAAAAGTTAAGAGTGTCTACTAACAGTGTGGTAATGGCATAAGGATATACATATAGAGCAATGGGACACAACTGAGAATCCAGAAACAAGCCCTTACATTTAGGGCCAGATGATTTTCAGTAAGGATGCTAAGACAATTAAATAGAGAAAAGAATAGTGTTTTCAGGGTGGCTGGGTGGCCCAGTTGGTTAAGTGATCATCTGCTTTTGGCTCAGGTCAAGATCTCAGGGTCCTGGGATCAAGCCCTGCGTGGGCTCAGTGGGGAGCCCCTGCTCAGTGGGGAGCCTGTTTCTCCTTCTCCCTCCGCCATTCCCCCTGCTTGTGCCTGCTCTCTCTTGCTCTGTCAAATAAATAAACAAAATCTTTTTAAAAAGAGAGAGAAAAGAATAGTGTGTTCAATAAATGATGCAGGAAAACATCTAAAAGAATGAAGTTGGACCCCTTCCTCACACCGTCCACAAAAACAAACTCAAAATGGACCATACCCCTAAACGTTAAGAGCTAAAAGTATAAAATTCTTAGAAGAAAAGATAGAAATTCATCCTCGGTTAGGCAGTGGATTCCTAGATATGACACCCAAAAGCAAAGTGACAAAAGAGAAAAATAGATAAACCAGACACCAACGAGATTAAAAATTTTGTGCTACAAATGATACGATTAAGAGAGGGAGAAGACAATCCCCAGAATGGGAGGAAACATTTGCAAATGATGTATCTGATAAAAGACATCCAGAACATACTAAGAGCTCATACAATAAAAAGCAAATAACTCAAATAAAACATGGACAAAGGATTAGAATAGACATTTCTCCAAAGAAGATACACCCTCTTCCTGTGAAAATCCAGTTGTTCTACTCAGAATGCAGCAGTTCGTCCTGGCCCTGGGCTGGCCAGCAGAGGCTCAGAAAGGGGGGAAGCAAGACAGAAGTGGGAGAGGCAAAGGTAAAAGCACACACGGGGAAAAACAGCACAGAATGCTGTTTAATATTCCCGTCAGTGAGAGGCGGCTTGCTCTGCTTAGCAAGAGTAGGCAAAGATGAGCACAAGGCTCAGCTCTCTACCAGAAAGAGCCGCTAGGGGTCAGTGTGAGGTGTAAGAGGGCACAGAAATGGCCTCTGAGAAAAAGATGACTAAGTCTAGGGCGGGGCAGATCTGGGAGGGCGCACAGCTATTGGCCACTGTCAATCAAGAGTCGCAGGAGCGGGGTTCCATTCAGAAGCCCATCCACATGTGGATCTGGAACCTCTGCATCTGGAGTGAGCCCTGGGGAAGCTGAAGGGTGGATTCAGCACAGTCGGGAAAGCCACTTCCAAACTCTCTCCACTTCCAACTCAATGAGTCCAGAGGGTGGGAGTGAAGGGGCTGCGGTTACAGGTGTGGGACCTGCGCAGTCACACAGGGCCCAAAGTCACAAGGACCCCAGGCTTGGTTTCATGTTCAGCGGTTTCCCTCCTGAAACTCTTAATTTTTAAACAAGGGGCCCCTACAGCTTATGCAACAGATCCTGCAGAGGGAGGACATTTCCAAGGACCATTTCTCAGAACCTTGCCCACCCAGCAAAGGAGGGCAATGCCAGGGTCCCAAGAAGTCCTCTCTAGCTTGGGTTCCAACCATGCCTGACATAAACCAACAACATTCATCATGCTTCCCTTTGGGTTTCCACACGAGGGCAGGAAAAGATGTTGCAGACGACCCATGGAAGGGTAACCCCAAATAATGACCAAAGTTGGTGATGGTGGGAGAGATTCATCCTTTCTGGCTAGTCAGGCGCAAGTGAAAACACTAACAAGGCACAATTTTATGCCTGGCTAAAAAATACTCTCTGAGTACAACGGCAGGCTAGTGCAGGACAGGTGGGAGAGAAGCAGATGTCCACGCCCAGTCCCGAGCGCGTCCCGGACCAGAACACTTTGGCCAAGGGCCGTGGAGCACCAAAGGGAAGCCTTCACATTCTCTGGCTCGGCAATCACACTCCTGGGAATTTGTCCCGGGGAATAGACACCAAAGAAAAATTTTACGTGCCAAAGATGCTCAAGCAGCAGTTTGGCTCTGGTGACAATCTGGGAAAAAGCGAAATGCCTAACAGAAGGAAAAGACGTTCCACAGCCATTCAACAGATACATATTAAGCCTGCGGGAAAGTGTTTATGATGTAATGGTCACGTGAAAATGGTATATATATATATATATTTTTTTTTTTGGTCTCTCAATGATGTAAAACGGATGTTCATATAAAGGAAAAATACTGACTAAAAATAGAGACCTGAAAACAGGGGTGTAAGGGATAAGGGAGTTATGGAAACACAAGGATCTTGAACATCTGGGACTGTTGCCTTAAATGGTAAACAACCCTTAAAAATAATGAATGGGCAGGGCTTAGAGGTCGGGCAGAAATGGAACTTAGTTTGGCAAAGAACAAAGAGCGAGCGAGTGAGTGAGCGAGTGTGAGTGTTTTAGGGGGAGGTGAGGAGTGGGTTTGGGGGGGCAGGACTTCATCAGGTAGAAGGGCAGCTGCCAAATGGTCAGTGAGCCGAGAGTCAAGCTCTCTAACCCCCTAACCCCGACCCCCACCCCCCGCTCCTGGCCAAACTGCACTGCTTCTGACATAAAAATACCCCGGGCAGAGGGTGGGACCCAGGTGGCTTTGCTGGCTGTCCGTTCTAGCCTCTCAGGGAAAACATTTGTCCACTAACCAGCTCCTGCCTATGGCCTCGAGGCCACAGGGCACACCAGAGAGTTGCCCACGTGGGGATCCGCCCTCCTGCCCCGAGCCTGTGGCCTCCTTTGACCTCACCACTCATCCAGTCTGCGTGGCTCTGATTTCTGAGGTTATGCGTCAGGTGTCATTATTCTGCACACACTCAGAGGCAAGCAGGACATAAAAGGAAATTTTATCTTTGGCAGTCTGAAGCCCATAACTTCATCTTTATTCATAGTGTTCATCTATTTGATCAGATGCTGCTGCCGGTCTGAGCTGACTGGCACTTTACAGGAAAACCAGGTTGTGGAAGAACGGCTTGTTTCTGCAGAGGACATTGCCACCTGCTGTAGGACTGCCCCCAGCAGTCACCTCTTTTGAAGTGGCACCTGGGCAGCCCTCTCTCTCTCGTTTTGCCTAGAGGCAACAGAGGTCATTGTATGATCCTCAGGGCCAGCCAATCCTTGCTCTTAGTCCGTGTTTATATTAACAGGGCTGTTGTATCTGGTTGAGCAGGTTGCTCACTGCACAAGCACAGGTGGCACCTTTCTCAAGGGACACTGTAGATTTGTTTTTATTATAACAGCAGATGAAAAGAAAGAGTGTTGCTCTAACAAACTATATTACAGCAGGTTCAGAATCAGTGGAAGTAAAAGATCTCGAGAAAGGGGTGCCCTTCTCTAAAGCGGGCTCACTGCAGCCCTGCACATCAACCTGTGAACAATCAGTGAACCAGCTCCCTAGAGAGCACACTATATTCTCCAGGCTCATTGGGGCCACCAGTGGCACCAGGACCCTGGCTGGGGCAGCCCAGGGCCCATCACATCCTTGTCACCTCCATGCTGCCAACACCCTCCTCACTGGCATGCTGCTATTCGAGGGTGCAGCCACGAGCGCCTGGGCAGCTTCTATTTTCTACTGTCCTCGAAGTAGAGGTCACTTCCGTTCATGACACTGTCCTTTCTCAGTCCTCAAATCCAGCACAGCGGTCCCCCTGCCACCCAGGGGCTCAGCGCGGGCACAGGCAGGAAGCCCATTGGCCGACATGGGCTTCCACACAGCCAATCAGAAGCACTGGGGAAAGCCTGCTCCGCCCACCTTCCTCCACTCTCCTCCCCACCTCCTGCCCTTAGCTCTCCCCTCTCCCAGCCCGATGGGCTGCCTCCTCACACACAATGACACCCACAGGCTCCCCCATGTGCAGCCCTCCTCAGTGCCCCCAAATTGTTGCTCTCTCCACTTGGGTGCCCCTGCTAGCAGCCCATCTAACCCACCCCTTAGCTACCTGCCCACCATGCGGGGCTCCCTGCCTACCTACCTCTCACCTCACTGGCCCCTGGCCGCCTCTTTCCTCAGAGCACAAGGGTCCTGAGAGCCTCAGGCTGTGTGAATATTCTCAGATCTTCTCTACAGGGCATGACCTCCTGTGCTCTGAGTCTGGCCAGCCAGGGCCATGCCCCTTGTCCATTCCCCCCCAGGGGGCAGGAACGGGCCTGTCGGATCAGAAGGATGCAGGCCAGGCTCCAGCATGGAGCCCCTCAGGGCCGGACTCCTGTCACCTGGCTGTGGACACTGTGTGCCCCACACAGCTGCTGGGACAGTTCTTAGCACAGAGTGAACGGCTAGCCAGATTTTCTGCTCCATAGAAAAGACAAATTCTTCTGTCTTCTCTTACCATTTACTGCTTGAGCCCCCAGCCTCACCCACCGTGGCCTCTCCTCGGGCCAGCCTTGTTCAGAGGCCCACAGATTCTCGGTCTACACTGCTCCCTTGCTGGCCTTCCCTTGCCCCTTGCTCCCCATCCCACCGACACGTGGTACGTGCCGGCACTCAGACTGTGCCAGCTCTGAGTCCCGCATAAGCCTGTGATCTGGGGAAAGTCCTTTATCCTCAGTTTCCCCACCTGTAGAATGATACAGTACAATGATACAGTAATCATCTTATTTGCTACTACTGATTAAGCCCCCTTATGTGTACCGAGAGCTTCCCATTCCCCCCTGATTTCACCTCCCCAAAAGTAATAGTAATAATGATGAGCAGCTACCATGTGCCAGGAAGGGGCGGGCAAGGGGCCTCTCACACAGACTGCTCACCCCCCCATCCCCCAGGCTTGCAGACACAGGCTCCCCCAAAGTAACATCTCTGAGATAATGTCCTGCTCCCGTGCATCTCACCCCACCACTCACAAGGCTGGATGTCCTTCCCAGGGAGGACAGAAACGGAATCAGAGCTGCCCTAAAGCCTCCTTTCTAGAAGCCATGCTCCACCTCCAGAGTCAGCAGAGCTCACGTCCTTTCCTGCCTACATGTCCTTTTAGATCCAACCCACCAGTGAGGCCCTCTTCCACCTCTCGCCTGTCTCGCCTCATTGAAACCTAAGTGAGCCCCTGCCTTTCCCCAGCCTCCACCTACCTACTCATCCTCATCCTCATCCTCCAACACCCATCCTGGCGTCACCTCCTCCAGGAAGCTCTTTATGATCTCTTGTATTCCCCTTGCTCCCACCTCTGAGCTTCCCCAGTTTTTCCAGAGGAGCCACTTGCCATACATAGTAGCCCTAGAAGGGACAGAGAAGGACAGATTCTACCCGCTGCTTCAACCTTGAGTTAAGAGAGTTCGTTGCTTATGAAAGAGCAATTTGCAAAAGTGCCATGTGCTGGGAGGGGGGCGGGCACATCACAGACACAGGTGGAAACCCAGGCGTCACCTCCGAGGAGAGCAAGACTTGCACTCAGACAATCCAGGTCCACTGCAGAAGGGAGGCCCAGGAGAGGTGTGAGGGGAGAAGTTACCTCCAGCCTTGAGGGATTTGGGGAAACTTCAGGAGGAACTGGGATGGGCACGGGACCTCAAAGGATGAATCTGATTAACATGCGAGGGATGAGCAAGGACAGTCAGCTGAGTGGGCAGTGCAGAGTGCGAGGCTGGACTGGGTGGGCAATGAGGCCAGGCCCGGTGAGGTCACGGATGCTAATCGTGGGGTACCACACTGGGGGGCCGTTCTGTACCCACACAGAAAGTGATCAGAATGGAGAGCTGGTCCCTCACTTCATGACTCAATCCTTCTTCCCAAGGAAAGGACCCCAGCAGACACCTGGGAACATAACGCAAGGGAACACGCGGTCAGACAGGTTGGCAAGCCCCAAAATGAACACAAAAGAACCCCACCTGTGACTTCCTGAAGGACACCGTATCCGACCGCAATTCCCAGCTGATTTTCCACGAGGCCTCTTCTCTGACAATGGTACCTGTCCTAGGCCTCAAAGATGCAAAAAACAAAACAACAAACAACCCTCCACAAAGCCAGAGGCCCTGGCGTTCATATCACAGCCACACAGAAGCTGGAGCGTGTGTGCCACGAGTCTGCTGGGAGCCTGCGAAGTCACCTAGCCTGCCTGGCCTCATGCACTTGACCTCGAAGGCTCGCCTCGCTACCGCTGCCCGGGTCCCCTCCTGCTTCCGTGACACAGCCCCCATCTCTACTGTGCAAACGCGGCCCATCAGAGCTGGGCTCAGGACTTGGAGGCTGGCTCATGGGTACACAGGGGCTCTGGTAGCCACAAATGGGAACGCGGTGACCTCAGCAGTGCCATGGGCCAGCCAAGGTCATCTGGCTCAGACCATTGGTAAGTCTACGTTGCCAGGTAAGGGGCCCTCATTTTGTGCTCTTTCAGAACTTTACATTCTGAAAAGATGCCGAGGTCCTATATACAACTGCACACATGCACACACACACAAGCCAGCGGCTGAATTTGGTAGAGCTTATGAACGACCCTGAATGGGCATTTCCCCATCTGTGGGTCCCAGCCCTGTTTGAAGCACAGAGACACATGCATTGATTGATTACTGGGTATGGAGACATATTATCTCATTTTGACTTCCCAGCCACCTCGCCAGGTAAGCAGGTTTCACGGCATCTTTTAGACAAGAAAATTGCCAGTCACAAAGGCAAAGAAGCAGCTCGCTGAAGGCCAGGCAAGCGTCGGTGCTGTTCATTGAACAGCTGTCGATGGGCTCCCCGGGGCTCCTCTTCACATGCCAGGGCCTGAGAGCAAGAGCAGACGCCAGCCCTTTGCAATGCACTCCTCCCCCATCATGTACAGAGGTGGGAGCCACCGAGGCCCGCAGAGCAGGGACTTGCCCATGGTGACACAGCCTAGCGGCAGAGACAGAATAGGTACTCAGGCCCCCGGACACCCTGGATCCACTGGGGGAAGCCCACCCCCTGCAGAGCCCGTGTGCTGACCCTCCATAGCTCAGATGCTGTCCTGTCACCTCAATGATCACTGCCTGGACCTCTGCCCCTAATCCCCCGGGCAGGCTGCGAGTCCGGCAGGCTCTTCGAATTGCACAATTTCACTAGGATCCTTTTCTAAGGGGAAATGTGTCTGGAGTGGCCTCTCATTGCAATACCCTTCAGTGTGTCCGAAACGAGACGGTCAGTCTCACCTCGTCTGCAAGTTGGGGAGGGACCATGGCCGTGCCTGCCATACCCACAGTATGAGAGGCCGAGACGCCCCGGCCTCCCAGGGCAGCCTATTCACCGGGCCTCCCGAAGGCCCCATCTCTCCTTTCCTCACTCTGCTCTTTGTAGCCAGCCAGGTTGGCCAGCATCATGGTGCCCACAGAAATGTTCTGTTTGACCTTGCGGGGTGCTGACTCACACTGGACACCAAAGGGGACACCCTCTGCCCCTCTGGGCATCTGACATTGGGGCTGAACTGGCTGCTCTTGACCACGGTGCTGGCTCCTGGGCTTCCTCCCACAGCCCTGTGCTAAGCACCGTGCCCACCACTCCCCACAATGTCCTCAGCTCCTCATCTGCAGGCCCACTGTGCAGAGTGGGACAGTCACACGAAGGGTAAGATGGAAGGCCCCGCCTGCAGGGCTCTGGCGAGCGAGGAGGTTACTCTGCCGTCAGTCCTGAGGTGCCATGGTTTGAGCTTCTGGACAAAAATGAGCTCCCTTGGGGCGCCTGGGTGGCTCAGTCAGTTGAGCGTCTAACTCTCGGTTTCGGCTCAGGTCATCATTTCACGGTTGTGGAATCGAGTCCTGTGTCGGGCTCTGCGCTCAGTGGGGAGTCTGCTTCAGACTCTTTCTCCCTCTGCCCCTCCCTGCCCGCGCACTCAAGCTCACTCTCTCTCTCTCTCTCAAATAAATAAATAAAACTTTGCAAAAAAAAAAAATGAGCATCCTCTCACAACCAAGCAGAAAGCAAGTGGATACCAGGCCCAATGCTCCCTGCTAAGCAGCAAATGTCCTAGAGAATGGCAACCAAGAAAATCATCAGGCGGGCCAATAGAAGAAAAACTAACACCTAACCGTACATTCTTTTTTTTTTTTTAATTAACTCCAAAATTCATCCTCAGAATAAATTTAGCCAAAATGATAACAGGAACATTTAGACTTTCCATTAAGAACATAACCGCATTAGAAAGGACACTCCATCTAAAATAAAAATCGGAAATTAAAACCAATCTACTCGAAGACGCACTTTATACAAAATTCACTTGTCAGTTTCTGGAAAGCATTCTTGAGATGGGGCCACAGTATCAGCTCCCAGTAAAAGAAATCTCAAATGTTTGTAATGACCAATACCCTGAGACTTTAGATGGTGTTTTCAGGAGGTCATGCACGATTAAACCTGACCCCAGGGCTGAAGCCTGGAGTTCACAGCTTGGAAGATGTCTGCCCTACACCAGGGCCTCATGAAGCCTTAGTGTGGCCAGTCAGCAAAATTAATTACAAGGTCTATTACAGATCAGAGGTAGTTAATTCCTAAAAGGAGCGCTTTCTAATGAATTCGTGTTGAGCGAATTTAACTGCGTCTGTATCTTCTAGGTCGACAGAGTCGAGGAATCCTTTTTGTTCCCTAGAGTCTCAAACTATAGCAGAAACAATAAGGTAATCAGCAAGTTTCACTCCTGCAAAATCTCCAATAATGCAAGTTTCAAGCATCAGGAATTGCAAGCAGAGGCTTAACCTGTTTGCAAGATTTCAACCTTAACAACAGCTGCTGAGGAAGGAAGGGCTCTCAGACGTATGCCTGCCCAGCCCCCTTGTCGAGACCACCAGGCCTGGGGCTGCACCCTCAAGGCGGGTCCTTGCTTAAACCCAGAGGGCCACTTACACTGACTCTCCTAATCTGTCGCAGCTTGCTCAAAGGGCAAAGAGTAGTTGGTTGGGTCATGCACTGAGCACAGTTCCCCCCACGGGAGGCCCCAGGACGAGGTCCTTATGGAAAAAGCAGCAATTCTGCCAGTGTCCCAAGCTGGGGAAGGAAGGGTAGGTGGGTGGATTAAACAGGTACCTCCTCTTCCCGCCCCTTATTTCCAGAAAGCTCTGGATTATATGTTTCCTTTTTGCAGGGGTTAATCAGACAGACGGGTCTCCAGCCACAGCCCTCTCTCCAAAATGCCCCGCGCCAGAAGCAAGTCCCGGGAGAGCACACGCTGGCGGGGTAGCGGGACAGGGGTTTCGCGAGGCTCCCGGCGCTCCCCACACCGCGAGGGGGTGACATCAGAGGCTCGCGTGGACTGATCATGCAGCAAGCCCAGCTCCAGGCGGGCGGAAGCCCAGAGGCCGGGGAGCACTAACCCTTTTTAAATTTATTCAGGCAGCCGGAGCTGCAGAAGGAGCGCATGGAGGCCGACTCCCAGCAGCCGCGTCCCTTCATCCCCGCGGCGGGGCGGCCTCCGAGCAGCCGGACGCTACATGGCTCCGGGCCCAGGGTCTCCCACGGACGTGCGCACAGCTCGGCGGGCCTCCCGGCGGAGGCGGCGGGTGCTAGCGGTCCCGGCGCCGCGTTACCACAATGCACCACTCCTGCCCGCCCGCCGCCCTGTGCACCAGCCCGTTAACCCCGTCCGCTCCGCGGGAGCCTAGCTGAGCAGGAGCTGTGGCCGCCCCCTCCCATCTCCCGGGAGCGCTGTCCTCTCCTGCATGCCCTTTGCTCCCCCGACCCCACGCGACCCCCAGGGGACCCAGATCGGACCCTGGTGTCTGGGGGACTCTTCAGTTAAACAGCACATGTTAATGACAAAATGCCAGCAGTGTCGCTTTCTGCAGTAGCAGGATTGGCGTTGCTTTATTTCAAAGGGAAAGGTGCCCTTGAGAGCTAAGGGGCAGGTGGGAAATGGGGTTGGCCGAGAGCCTGAAGGTCATTCCAGGAGATCGGCGTCACCTCTGAGCCCTGGTCGCCCTCTGATTCCCCTGTGGCGCCTGGTGTGCCCGGTGTACCTGTGTCTGACCACCTGCAGACACCTGTCCACCGTCCTGGAGGGAGGCAACACGCGGCCCTGGGAGTCCAGCTCCCACTGCTACCACAGGGCTCCCGGCACCGGGGGACCAACGTCTGTCTGCCCAGACCTCTGGGGACACAATTCACCTGTCCAGCTGCCTGCAGGAGTTCTCCACAGTATGTGTGATGGGCATCACAATCCCAGCTGTCCAAATCTGAGCTCCCGATGGCCCCCTAGACCTGTGTCCTCACCCTTCCCCCAGTCCTCCCCGCTTCAGCTAAGGGGCAGCGCCAACCTTCCCATTGCCCAGGACAGAAACCTGGAAGGCATCCCTTACTCCCAGGCCTCTCACACTCACCTCCTGCTGGCCAGCACACCATGACAAGTTCTACTAGAATACAGCCAGGATCCCGCCCCTTCCCACCACCCCATGCTGCCACCCGGGCCAGACACAGCATCATCTTCCCTGTGGACTCTGCTAGAACCTCCGGGCGGGTCTCCGGCTGCCACCCCGGCCCCCCTATACTCAATACAACAGTCAAGAGATCCTGTTCCAGTGTATCTCAGACTCTGGCACACGTCTACTCGGTGTTCTCTAAGCCCCCCAAGCATGCCCATCCTGTTCCCCTCGCTCCCTGGGCTCCAGCCACACTGACAACTTGGCTTGCATACACAGCTGCCAGAAGGCAGTCCAAAGTCAGGCTGGCCTTACCTCTCAGACCTGGCCCCCACCTTCCTCTGCCCTGTTCAGTCTTGTTTTCCCCACTGGCTGAGAACCTCTGGGCCCTGGACCTGGGCTTTAGCCTCTGGTCCACCCCTGACAAAGCCCTCCCCAACACCGCCTCTTCATAGGAGCTCAGTCAAGGGAACTTATCAAATGTAATCTACTGAAACTGAATCAAGTTTCACCAATTTAAAGGTTTTCAAATATACAATGAAGCTCCTGTTATAATAAACTCAGGCGAGGTGCTGCTGGGTCAGTAATTCCCTCTAGGCCTTCGAAGTGACTATTTCTTCCACCTAGGGAATTAATCTAGAGCAATTGTGTTAGATTTCCTGGCCCAGGGGATATAAGGCATTTAGCCACTCTGGGCCTTGATTTTTTGGCTACAAAATGAAGAGCATAATAATAATGCAAATGGCCACCAATGGTGGAGTGCTGACTCAATGCCAAGTGCTGGGCTTCAAGCTTTACCTACATTTCTTGCAGTGCCTCATTTAATCCCCACTGAATAGCCTCTGGTAGGTTCCACCAATATCCTCCTTTACAGACGAACGAACTAAGGCTCTGAGGTAAACGGACTTGCCTAGGGTCACCAGGCTTGGACCCGCCTCTTCTGGCTGACCTTGGAGACACACTCTCAGCCATGTCCTGTGGGGTCCCGTAAGCAGAATACTGCTCCCCAGGCTCCCAGAGGCCTCGTAAGGAAAAGTGGGGTGAGACTGTAACGGTGTCCTCAGTGCTTTGGGAAATGTGCATAAACCCACAGGCAATTTTTAAAGGATTTGCATGTGGAAGAATGATCCAACCCAAGCTATTTAGCCAGCTATTCTGAGCATCACGACTCTGGAAGCTGGAAGCATCTTCTGGATGCAGAGCTGTGCCCTCCATGTCGGAGCTGAGGAAGGGAGAGCAGAGCAGCTGAGTGGCCTATCCTCACAGCGGGTGGATGCTGGGCTCTCCGCCCCTGCTTCCTCTGGCCACTTCCCCTCGCTTCCAGCTGCACCCAGCCGACAGCTGCAGAGAGGAAGGGATGGGGAATAACACACACCCAGGGAGGAAAGGAAAATCGTGAAGAGAAACAGGAAAGGAAAATCATGCGGTATTACTAAGGCAAACACACACGTTTTCTCCATAATTGTTTTATGCTATCAGTCACATCAAACAATTATTAGACTCTGCTTATGTGAGATACTTTAAAAATCTGCTACCTAGCTTCGCAGGCAGCCGAAGAGTGCCGATTTGTCCTTAAAGGAGAGGACACATTACCTGAAATGTCTCCGTTGACCCAGCAGCGAGAATGCCAAGAGATAGAGCATCAGATGACTGACGGGTGGTTCCTACAGCTCTGCTGGCTACCCTGAGGTCTGTCAGAGTTTCCTTCCTGTCTGTGTGTGTGAGAGTGAGGCTGAACCCCAGCCCGCTCCTGTCCCCCGTCCTGAATAGTTCCAGGGGACAACCTCCAACACCCCACAAATGATGTCCTAAAATCAAGTGTGCTAGCTGTGTGATCTTCCTGAGATCCGCGCACCCCAAATACCCCGCAGTGACAATCCTGGAGGCAGCTGCAACCCTCCCTCTAGGCTGTAGCTAACCCTACATCAAGTCCAGTTGCTTTGGTCACTTCCGAGTTTTTGGCTTCCCCTCAAGTCTGTGGTGACATTTCCCTTTTCACATCCCCGCTGGGCTGGCCTCCCCACTTCCACTTGCTACCAAAACACTGTTAGGCAGGTTCTGCTTCCAGTATGTTCCCCTGCTGTGCTCATTAATATGGTATGCACATCCACTCAACTAAAATTCACACAGGCATGCGTGGGGGGGGTAGGTGGGTGCATTGGTTGCCCATCCCAGTCCTGGAGGCAACAGAGAAACAGGTCCCGGGAAGCTGGTACGAGGCCTCGGGCAGGGTGGGGGAACACATGGTAACTCAGACCCACAAACACACGTCCACATCCTCCAGCCCAGATGGTGAATCCCCTGGGATTCGTCACAAGCGAACGATGGGAAAGGAGCACAAAACTCTGCATCCAATGCCATTTGTTGCAAAAACCTAGAAGCAACCTAAGACCCTAACAGCAGGCAAATGCTTATTTCATCAACTTCACGGAATATCACGGAGCCATTCAGACTTATGCACGTGATGACTCTGCAGAAATAAGAAACTGCGCTTAAAAAGAAAATGCTGAGGAAAAAGGCAAATCAGGCAATATATTTATAATTGTGGGAAAACTTTCCATACCCAGAAATGTTAAAATACTAGAATCACAGGTGAATTCTTCCAGTCTGGGCTCCTAGAATGCCCTGGACTTCTTTATTTCCCAGGACCTAACTTGCCCTATGGTGGGAGTTCCTATTTACTTGTCCATCTCCCACACCAGGTGGCCAACTCCTTGAAGGCACAGATTGTGGTCTTACTGTTCCTAGCCTCTTGGGTGGCCCAGCATACGGTAGGCACACAATGAATGAATGAGCATAGGAATAAATTAATTGAGCAGATAAGTTAATTCATTGATAAACAGATAAATTAATTCATTGATAAACTGATCAATGAAAGCCACTTTATCGGGAACCCTGTTTGGCCCAACTTACAAAAGCTTCTTACTTTCCCAAGCTTTCCATCGCCACCCTTCTTCTCCCACGCGACGGCCCTCATAGATGGCATTTCTTGTGCATACCACCATGCAGCCCCTTCCCCTCTGCACCTCTGCCCTTGACCAGACCTTGACTGGACCACGCAGAGGTGAGCACAGACTGGGGAGGTCCACAGGGACAAGATCCGATGGTAGCTTCCTGACCTGAGTTGGCCAAGCCTTCCACTGCTGTGAGACTGAGAGATATTTGGTGGCCCCTCTGGGCCTCAGGCCTCAGGCCCCTCTGGGCCTCAGGCTCATCAACTAATGAGGGGCTCAAGCCCACAACAGAGAGGTACTGACCTCTCTGTTGTCTGGAGAATCAAGCTCCCCAAGGGTCTGCGTAACATACAAGTTCCGTATGGAGATATCTTAAGAATGAAGCCCTTTAAAATAGCAGCGTTCTAAGAATAGCCATGCATAGATGCTGACTGCTATCATCATTAATAAATGAGCGTGCACCAAAGCCAAAGAATTAATTTGAGAGCAATTTATGATAATACGTTGCTAGGCAATTAACATAAACTTCCGAGGGGGGGAAATTTCAATTTACTGTTGATTATTTCAGATCAGAAAGATGGAACAGGGGAGCTTGAAAAACAGCAAACACGAAACAGATTTCACTGGGGATGGTGCCTGGCCTGACTCTGCCTGCATGTGCCTTCTGCTACCCGAGAGGTCACCTCCCTGGGAGCTGAGTTTGGTGGGCTTTGTTCTAGAGCAAGCCAGGGGCTACACTGTATCCCTGCACATATGTTTGGAAAGAGAGGCCTGCCTGAGCACCAGGTTGCCTAGATGACCCCGTGGAGAACAGGGGTTAGGTCCCACCAGACTGCTCTGAAGACGCCGGCCTCTTCTGAGCCCTTTCTGTTTCCAGAAGTGGCTGACCCAGCTGGCCCATTCAATCACTTCTACCAATTACTGACCAAAGGCCTTTTGCTTGTTGAGGGGCCTAAATATCACTTTGACCAACAAATCCCTCATGACGTGAGAGAGCTGGGATTCCCAAGGGATTGCTATCCATTTATTTGTCTGTCTTCAATTATTCCCTTTAAAAAAATTCCTTTTAAAGAAAGCGACAACAGAAATAATTGAAAATACAAATCTGCTGCAGAATGTTCCTCCCTCTTTCTTGGCCATTAAAAAAATACAAATTAAAGCAGCCTTGAGGTAGGTACCCTTTTAAGTACATTAAAATGGCCCCAAACACATTTAATTATTAACACCAAATGCAAGGGAGATGACTGCGAAGCTGGCATACTCATTCATTGTTGGTGGCACAGAACATCGGTACACTCATTCCAGAAAGAGATATTATAGCTCACTGAGGTGCTGTGATGATATTGCTTCCCTCAACTCAGTAATTCGACTCCTGGAAATTTTCCCTCAGGAAATAATTCAAGAGACGCAAAGAGTGTTCAGTCCAAGGACACTTGTGACATCATTATCTGTAATAGCATAAAGGGGAAACGCAAATGCACAAAAATCAGAGGACAATTCAAAACATTAGAGTGCATCAGTTCTGTGGAATAGTACACAGCCATTAAAATGATCATTATAAAGATAGAGAGACTGTTAGTGATAATGTGAGGTGAAAAAGAGCATGAAGGCCATGTGTAATATGGCCAAAGATGTGAGACACGGGCATATGTGCAGGGTGGGGAAAAGAAGGTAACGAGCAAAATCAAAAAACAGTTTTGCGAGGCTGTGAAATTACTGGGGAGTTTCCTATATTCCAAATGCTCTTTATCTTACTTTTTCTGCATACTTTTCCACATATTTCCCACTTTGCCCACATATATATTCCACATATTTTTCCACAACACCACCAAAATCTGAGCAAGCTACATTCAATCAAATGAATTATTTCAAACCCATTCCCAAGGGGCCCAAGGAGGTACAGAAGAGTCGCCTGGGAGTGGGGGCCCTGCTCAGGGAGTGTGGGGTGTGAGGCAATGAGACGGCAGGGGAACGGGAGGGGACCAGTGAATGGGAAGTCAGGGCAGGGGAGCCAAAGCAGCGTCAACCTCCCTCGGTGTGCCCCGGGGGGGCCTGCCCTTGGGGGTCAGATGTGTGGGTCTGAGCGCAGAGCTACAGCCGGCTCCCTGAGTGATAGGAAGCCAGTCTAGGAGACTCTCTGAGCCTCGCTTCCCTGATTCTCATCCAGGCACAGGGCTGGCTTCCTGTGTCCTCTCCCCACCTCCAAATTCATATGTGGAGGTTCAAACCCACAGTGACGCAGAATGTGACAATATTTGGAGACAGAGCCTTTGAAGAGGTGACTAAGGTAAAATGAGGCCCCTGTTCCATATGACTGGTATCTTTACAGGAAGAGGAGGGCAGGACGCAGACACACGCAGATCGAAGGATGACCCTTGAGGAGACAGTGAGAAGACAATCACGTATGAGCTAAGGAAAAAGGCCTCAGAAGGAACCAAACCTGAGACGCTGCGATCTCAGAACTGTGAGAAAGTGCGTTTCTGGGGCGCCTGGATGGCTCAGTTGGTTAAGCAACTGCCTTCAGCTCAGGTCGTGATCCTTGGGTCCTGGGATTGAGCCCTGCATGGGGCTTCCTGCTCTGCGAGGAGCCTGCTTCTCCTTCTGCCTCTGCCTTTTTCTGTCTCTCATGAATAAATAAATAAAATCTGAAAGAAAGAAAGGAAGGAAGGAAGGAAGGAAGGAAGGAAGGAAGGAAGGAAGGAAGGAAGGAAGATCTTCTAAATATCGCTTTGCTTAAGCCACCCAGTCTCTGGTATTTGAGGGCAGCTCCAGCAAACGAATATACTTCCCTTTGCGGAGCCCGGAGGATGACATCACCGGCACAGGGTGACTTCTGGGAAAAGTGAACCAGGTCAGGGGTAGGGGTATGGCGCCCTGAAAACCACTGCCCCAGACAAGGCCTGCGCTGGGAGATTAGGTCTCAGTGTTCATCAATGAGTTAGTTTTCCTGTGAAGTTCAGAACGACTATGAAGTCCTGCAAGACAGCTTCTCTCTTGATCCCCTTGGCAGCTGGGACGAGGCCGGGAAGGCCAGACAGCGCTGTGCATAGCTGGCAAAATGAGAGTTTAGTGAAGTTGAGGGGTTTTGTGCTAAGTCAAAGAGCAAGCACAGACCAAGAAGGGTCACTAACACAACATCTTAAGCCTCCAACCTCCACTTCTTCCCACTACTAAGAATAAGGCTCCAATTGACTGATCTTACAGCGTGAATCTTTAGAGAAAGTCCATAGCACCCCAGCTACCATAAATCGAGCTAAAAGATAAGCAACACAGAAAATGCTTGAAAAATAAATAATCGACAAAGGAGAAATAACCGCAACTCACAACGAGCTCCTACAAATCAGCATAAAAACACGAATATCGGGGCCCCTGGGTGGCGCAGTTGGTTGAGCGACTGCCTTCGGCTCAGGTCATGATCCCGGAGTCCCGGGATCGAGTCCCGCATCGGGCTCCCAGCTCCATGGGGAGTCCGCTTCTCACTCTGACCTGCTCTCTCTCACTCTCTCTCTCTTTCCTAATAAATAAATAAATAAATAATCTTTAAAAAAAAACACGAATATCTAAAGAGTAAAATGGCAATAGATATGAACATACAAGTCACAAAATATGCATGATCAGTCAACAAGCAAATAAAAGCATAGGCAAACTCTACTGTTAATAAGGGAAGGGCAAAACAGAGCAAAGAAATGCCTTGTCATTCACCCATCAGAGCAACAAAGCATAAAAAGAATGATGGGGTAGCTCCCGTTAGCAATCCACACTATTGGGAGATAGACATTTATGCCCTGTTTGTGGCTGACGATTTGATAGTTTCTGTGGATATCCATCATGGGTATCTTCTTCTAGTCTAGCAATTATACTCCTAGGAATCTATACACACATGCATTAACTTGCATGTACGAGCAGGTCTGCCATAGCACGCCGCGAAATAAAAATGTAAAGAACCTAACCGTCCCTCAAGAGGGAAATGATTAAATACATTATGACTCACTTTAGAATTCTATGCTGTTATTTTTAAAACGAGCTAGGTCTATTTGTGTCGACATGTAAAGATCTCCAAAATATAATCGTAAGGGGAAAAAAGCAAGCTGCTTATCAATATCCAAGATACGATCTCATTTACCTATATATAAGTTCGTGTATAGGGGTGTGTGTGTACTTACATGGCTTTGTAAAAGCATGGGGAAAGATCTGGAAGAGCATCGCTGCTAAGCAATGGGTTTGTATATTTCCTGGGAGGGAGGTAATGAAAGATGACTAAATTTTATGTTCTATATTTTAGAGTCATTTAAATATTTTACAAGCGTGCCTTTCCCAATGAATGCCATCTCTCAACAAATTACAGTTGGTAAGAGTGTGCCGGGACCAACTCCCGCTCATGTTGAAACCTGAGACCCTACCAAAGACTCTCTAATGGTGGAAGGTCAGGCATGAAGGCAGGTGCATAATGAGGGAGTTGGGGGGCAGGAGGGGCCAGAGGTCACATCAGAGAAGCCACCACACGTCAGGGCACACAGACCAACCTGGCAGGCAGCAATCAGAGAGGGGCTGGATCATTTGACGCACCCGTGGCACAATCCCCATGAGGCGGAGGAGCAGAGCCGCCCATGGTGACGGGCCCTGCAAAGAACGGACACAGCTGCAACCAGGTGCGGGAGGCAAAAGGCTCAAGCACCTTTCACTGGGCCAGACGGCGGCCTCACCCCACCCTTGGTCACCAGGCTGCTGGCAGATGCTCATGGCCGGGGACACCAGTGATCTTGAGAGTAGCGGTGGTGACTCAGGGAAGGCCACCACGTGGATGTCCAGGCATCCACCTGCGCTCACCTCACCAGGGCTGCTCTGGGTGGCAGAGTCCAGAGAGGTGTCAGGAGAAGGGCCAGAAAAGGGAAGAGGATGTTAGAGGCAAGTATCCACCAAAGATACAAGGAAGAAGTGACAGATATGCGGCTGCTCGAAAGAATCATCCCGAAATGCAGAAGCCCCATCAGATACACCGTGGCAGGCATGAGTCACGCCAATAGCTTCTTATTGAAACCCCCTGCTTCTCGGCCCTGTGGCCACACCCCCACTGTCCTCCAACCTCCTCTCTTCCCGCTCCCAGACAGGAATCAGTCCTCACTCCCATGTTCTTCCCACTCCCTTCTGGGCGGGGCCCAAGCGATGGTGCCCATGCCTGTGGCTCCTTGTCGGGTCTCCCTGTTCATGTTTCCCCATCTATACCACTGCTGCGGCCCTCCCTTTCAAGCTCCAGATCTCCAAGGCCACCTGCAAGTCCCCCACATCAACCTGTCCCCCACTGAGCCCAGTATCCCTCCTCTGAGCCCTCACGACCTCCATTCCCCCTCCAGACAATTCTTTCTGCCCACAGGCACCAGGCTGGAGACCTGAGGGTCAGCTCTTACGAATTTTCCCTCACCTTGGGCCCCTACATCCAATGTGTCCCCAAGTCGTAAGGATGTTAACTTCAAAATAGTTTGCAAATCCATACCTTATTCTCCACGTGGGGGGAGTAAGCCACCCACCCGCTCACTTCCAGGGTCTCAGCTTTCACATTTATCCCTTCTGATCCGTCCTTCAAGCTGCCATGGGGATAATTTACTGAAAATATACTATCTGTTCTCTGTCACTTCCCTTCCATGGCTCCCTGGTACCCACAGCAGCAAGCTCAAGTTCAAAGTCCTTGGCAAACCACAGCCCACCAGGAGCTAAGCCTTGTGGGCCTCAGCAATTCCCCACTTCTTGCTCCTCAGCTTCACCCCTGCTCCTCCCTCTCCTGCCTTTGCTTACCCGGCTGAGATGCCCTGTCTTTCCTTCCCTTGGCTGGCTCCTGTTCTCTGGATGCCGGCTGTCGGCCCCACCCTGCGGGAGCCTCACTTGACAGCTGCCACCCCGAAGAGGGAATAGAAGACTATTTGGAGAAGGGTCCTTCCTCAGGGTTCTCATCACATCCTTACCCATCGCTTGCTACACTCATCACACTGACTCAAAAGGATCTTGTCTGTCCCCCTGCAAAGAAATGGCCAGCGCCTTGGGGGCCGGGAAGGGGGTGACTCACTGTATTAGTTTCCTAGGGTCACTACAAACTGGATGGCTTCCGACATCAGTAATTTATTCTCTCACAATTCTGGAAGGCAGGTATTGGTAGGGCCATGCTTCCTCTGAAAGTTGAGGGAAGGATTTTTCCTTGCCTCTTTTAGTTTCTGGTGGTGCCGGGTGTTCTTTGGCTTGGGGCTGCATAAGTGGGGTCTCTTTCTCTGTCTTCACATGGCCCTCCCCTTTTTGTCTGTGACTGTGACATCAGTCAAATTGGATTAGGGACCACACTCATGACCCCATCTTAACTTGATGATTTCTGCAAAGATCCTATTTCCAGTCATATTCATGGGTACTGAGGGGTTGGGTCTTTAATGTAGCTTTTGGGGGGACACAATACAGCCCATAGCCCTCACTCTGGCATCACTATTGCCCAGAACTGCTCATGGATGAATGAGCCGGGGTGCTCTGAGTCTAGATAGGGGAGTAACAATCAGAGGAGGAAGGCATCTCGAAGGAGGTGGCTCTGAAGCTGGGCCTGGAGGAGGTGGGAGAGGGAAGGGACATGTCTAGGAGGAAGGAGGAAGACTCTCCCAGGAAGGACTGGGAGAGGAGGGAAAGCCGGGCTGCACGAGAGGCCTTGGCTCTGTGCTTTGCACTTCGGGGAGCTGGGTCAGCCTGTAGAAAGGCTTTTCATGCTGGGCTGAGGCAACTGCCCGGGTTTTGCGGAGGCAGTAGGGGGCCAGGGCAGTAGGGAGCCAGGGAAGGTTCATCAGGAAAGCAGTGACAAGAGCAGAATCAGTGTTGCTGAAAGATGAATCTGCCCAAGGCATAGAAGGGCGAGTCTAAAAGGAGCCTCCCAGTGCAGGGAGTCACCAATAATGAGGGCAGTGGCAGCAGGGCAAGGAGAGAATCCAGAGAAAAATGTGATAGAATGGACAGGGCATGACCTCAGGCAGCAAGGAGAATTGAAGCCTGCAGGGGCTTGGGGTTCAGGGGCCAGTGACTGAAAATGGCAGCCCAGGGAGAGCAGCGTGCCTGCAGGAGCGGCGATCAGTTTAGCCTCATGAAATGCCATTCAATTTAAAAAGCCAGCTCACGGGCGCACTCATTAAGTAACCACTGAGGCGGGGCATGTGTGCAAAGCAGCTCTAAGAGTCCACGCACTTTGTGAATAATTCAAGTTTATGGGCAACAAACACGTCTTTTTCTATCAATGCCTGGTACCCAAGCTGTTAGAGCAGGCATTTTTGGAAGAAAGATCTCAAGGCAAGGGAACTGGAAACTCAATGGAATCACCTTTAAATTACCTCATCACCTCGGGGAAATGGAAATCAATGCAATCTGCAAAGTGCTACCTACCCTACCGTGTGCCAGCAGAGGCCAGATGGAGCTGGTTCCCAGGCAGGGGAGCCAGGGGCAGAGGGAGCTGTCCACCTCGGGGGCATCTCTGGGATCAGCAGAGGTCAGGGACTTAGGCTGCCCTTTGTGACGGAACCACTGGAACCACTGACAACTTCCATTCATCCTAGACTTCCCGGAGAGGCTCCGAGGACACACAGCCTTAGGAGAGGCCCTTGCCTTGGGGAATGAAATAAAGACCTTCCCTCCACTCCCCCTACCTTCAGGGGGCCTCAGGCTCTTCATATGAGGACAGACTAGCCTCATTGATTTCCAAAGGAGCCTTCTACCTTCCAGCTCTGCTTACCACTGCAGCTGCTGTCCCATCGCAAACAAGCTTCATCCCCAGGCAGGGATGGGAAGACCTAGCAGTCCTTAAAGGGAAGGTTTCAGACACTAACACCTCCAGGTCGTGATTCTGTACAGCTGAGCCGAGCCCCTGCTTATTCTTTCTCCTCTGGCTGGCTGCCGAGCCATGGGTGCTAGCGCCTCAGCGGGAGAAGGGAGCACTGGATTGTGAGCCTGGAGATTGAGGGGACTGAGGGTGTGTCACTCCTCCTTGCTATGCCATCAGCTCATCTTCGAGGAACTCTCCCCAGGCCCGGCAGGCAGGTGCCGCTGTCAGATCTTGGGCACCTGTGATCTAACCTCTGAGCCTCAGTTTCCTCATGCTCCCCATAGGATGTGGTAATGGCTCTATTTCCCAGGATTGTTATGAGGACTGAGTTGCTACAGGAAAGCCCAGCCAGTGTTAGTTGCTATTACCACGGGGTATGGGGACATAAGTAGGAAGAGAAGACACACATTGTTGAAGGACAACCTACATTGGGCTCTCTGGGGAGCCTGCTTCCCCCTCTCTCTCTGCCTGTCTCTCTGCCTACCTGTGATCTCTCTCTCGCTCTGCGTCAAATAAATAAATCTTTAGAAAGAAAGAAAGAAAGAAAGAAAGAAAGAAAGAAAGAAAGAAAGAAAGAAAGAAAGAAAGAAAGCGTCCCCTGCCACGTAGCTTTTCCTGGAAGGGGTTTCTCTGAACAGAGATCCCCTTATGGCCTTTGGCATTGAGGATCCCTTCTTCCTGGAGGGAACACTCCCCTTGTCCTTTTGCCCAAGTTCCACTGCTGGCCAACCAGCAGTGTCCCTGGATGACAGCAGACCCAAAGACAGCCTCTGCCTCGGGGATACTACATTCAGCAGGACTGGGCTACCCAAAGCAAACCCTGAGTCCTTTCATGATTGCCATGGTTTTAGCATAAACACTAATGTGTGGGGATTTTTGTCCCACTATGCTCAGATTCTTCTAATAATCAGTGGCAGTAGACTATGGCAAGAGAATTAAGGATAACACTGAGCCCCTTCCAATCCTGTGCTAAGTTTACGTATCAGGCAGTTGTTACTTTCTCTATTTAACAAATGATAAAACTGAGGCTCAGGGGGCACCTGGGTGGCTCAGTCGGTTAAGCGTCCAACTTTGATTTTGGATCAGGTCATATATGATCTTAGGGTGGTGAGATCGAGTACTGTAAAGGGCTCCGTGCTCAGGTGGGAGTCTGCTTCTCTTCCTCTGCCCCTCCCCCCTGCTCGCTCTCTCTCAAATAAATACATCTAATTAAAAACAAACCAACAAACCCTGAGTCTCAGAGAGGCTAAATCATAGCATATAGTAAATAAGAGGTGAGATGGGAATTTTAACTGGGGTCTTTCAATCTACAAAGCAAGGCCTTTCTTCATTCCTTTACTCAGCATAACTACAACCATTCTCCCCAACAGCACTCTACCGGAAACCCAAGATGAATTACTTTCACCAAAATGAAACTTGCTCTATTGCCATATTTTCATCACTATATCTTTATTTTCCACTGTGGCCTTGAGAAATCCAGGCAGAAAGGCTCTGTTCACATTTTTCATATACTTTTTAGGATTGTGCATATAGATGAAGGCTTGCATGTGATATAACCAAGTGCAAGACTTCTGAACAGAAACTCTGAGCTGGATCTAGAACTGCGTATCACCTAGACAACCCGCAAATGTTATCTTGCTCAGTTACAGAGGAGAACTTGAGCCCACCTTAATTATTGAGGTGGTTTTAAGTTGCTGAGCTTGTGAATAAAAATAGGTAGCCTGATTGCATTACAGGTGTAGAGCAGGCTAAAAATATATGGATACCCCACCTTGGTCTAGTTACAGAAGACTTTGGGCCTACAAATGTATTTCCAAAGCAAACAACATGCAAAGCTCAAATGTATTGTTTTTCCAAAGCACAAGCAATAGCCTGCTGCTCAGCCAGCCTGTCTTTCATACACTTGGACTTCATATTTTTATGAACCAAGTCAGCAAGGATGTCAAAGTACAGTTATGAGTCAGCCACCCTTCCAGACAACTACTCTCTAAAGAGGTTTGTTCATCTGGCCAAAATACAAAGCGTTTACATGGTGGGTCACAACTTACCTACTCAAAACAAAAATGCTTTGGGGTGGGAAAAAAACGTGGTCAAGAATAACATCAATCAAGTACATGTTAGATAGGCAGTTATTACATTTTCCCCAGTATGGCCTTTCCTCTCCACAGAACACTGGCCAGAGATAAATGGTACTTGGTACCGAACGGTACCCAGGAATGCTTCCACACTCTTGGCACACATTTCCATCAGCACTGCAGCACCATTGCAGTTCACACTGACCCTAAAACCAGCATATCATCTCACGCAGCTTTTCCGCCTCTTTCATTTCATCGGCTCCACCGCCAGGCATCCGATGATCCAAGGAAGCTGCCCACCAGAGACATTTCTGATGCACATAGCTTAGGCTAGACAGTCCGAACAAAACATAGACCCCAGTCCTCCAGAAGGAGCCTGCCGAGATTCAGAAGCATCATTTACATCCACCTGGTTCCAACAGGCACTCTACAAGGCTTGGAATCTACACCTCTCCAGGGCCCTGGAGGATGGTTCCTCCAACTCCTCCCCCCTTCCTTCCACCCCTTCACCTCCCCAACACACCAAAAGTCCTTTGTCGAGGCAGTAGAGCCCCCCAATATTCCACCCATCAGGTTCTAGTAGTTAAGAGGTCTATCTGTCTGACCTTGCCAGGTGATAGAGATGGGAACCGAATGCTGGTGGGATCGAAGGCAGAGGTGACCCATCAAGTTTAAACACATCTCCCCCTTCAGTGGATGGCTCAAGGCAGGAGGGTGGCAGCTTTAAGGACCGAGGAAGCCCAAGGCTCCTGGCTGGGTAGTTGCCCAGCGTGACCCCAAACTGCTTACTCAGAGGCACAGGCCAGCTGGAGAAGGGCTTTTCCTGTGACAGGCACCACTGGAGTTTAAAATCCCCTTTGCGTGCTGGGAAAACACACACACACACACACACACACACACTAGCAGGGAGTGCCTGCCCAGTATCCACTCCAGAGCTCTTCTGCCTCTGTCCAGCTTACTCCCAACAGCCAGGTGCACTCAAGTGACCCTTGCCCTTGAAGCCCTGGTAATGGCAGCTCAGGTGCCCAAGGAGACTGGAGGAAGGCAAGAAGAGAGCTTTACCTCTTGCTTGCAGCCCCTGGGGAAGGCTCAAGCCTACCTTCCCTGCTAAAAGATGGCTGGCCTCTGTCTGGGCTGAATTCCAGTGGCTGGTCTACACCAGCCAGTTCCCTGCACAGAGATGGGAGAGTATTGCCCTTGTGACACCAGCCTGGGCGAATATCCCTTCTCAGTGTCATATGGTGGGCAGCACCCAAGGTGCTGAAGAAGACATCTTTAGTGACTGCCCTTAGACGTCTAGCTAAACCCTTTGTCCCCTGGCTTGTGCGGGCAGAGGGGCCTGCCCTCTATCCTGGGACTGGGTCAGAACCAGGGCAGAGATCCGAGCCCTCAGTCCTATAGGCTGCTCAAGATCGGGGTAGAAGAAATTTACGATGGGTAAGGAAAATTTAAAAGCTCAGGAGATCCCATGCCTCGGGACCCACCCGCTCCATGCCAGCTCCGCCTGCCCCAACTCACCCCAGGAAGGGGCTCCCGAGTGTAGAAGTGGGTCTGGCCCCGACGCTGCGGGGGCTCTTGCAGCTGCCGCCGCCGCCTTCCCGCCGCGGCGCTCTCAGTCCATCTCGGTGCAGTGCCGGCTGCCACCGCCGCGCCAAGACCGGGAGAAGGAGGGCGGTCCCCGGATTGGGTGTGCGCTACACGGCGGCCCCGGGCCCGCCTCCCCGCCGCGGCCGCCCCTTCAGCACCGCGGATAGCGGCCAGCCCCTGTGCTCCGAGCGCAGCCAAGCCGAGAGGAGCCTTTTGCCCGCGCTGCCCGCCCGCCAGTCAGGCGGTGCACACCAGGGGCGCGGTGCACACCAGGGGCGCGGTGCACCGCGTCCTCATTCCTCCAGCCTCCTCCCCACTCGCCCGAGAGGCCGCCTCCGTCCCTCAGGGCCCCGCTCCAAGAACGAAGGGCCCCGCGTGAGGCCACCAGATAGTCCCCGGAGGACTGGACGCGCCTTTTCCAGCCCGGTCAGAGCAGGGATTAGTGCTCTCCTCCCGCCCAGCGGGCTAAACAAAGGCGAGCTCTCGGTGTCAGAAAGCCGGCGGGCGGCGGAAAGCTCAGCTCAGCCTCTTAAAATGCGGGAGCATGGCCCAGAACCCGACCCGGCCCTAAGGGCGCTATCACGACTCAATCGAGGCCAAAGAGGGCTGGCCCTTTGCCTGGGTCCCGCGTGGGAGGGGCCCTTGGCTCAAGCCCTCATTTCTCTTCTGTCATATACCCTGGGGTTGTAAGGAGTTAACCAGTTAGAGTGTCTTGGGAATTAGGGGAGGGAGAGCCTTTGGGGTTCCATCCCCACCTGGAATCCAATTCCCTCCTCCACATCCTTGGTGCCAGAGCATCAATCAACCAAAGGATAGGACTACTGGAGCCTGGTGACATCACTCGGAATGCTTCCACATTTTCCATTTCTGTTAAAATCCCTCCCACAGCTCCTCACCCCCTGCCAGGAAAGACATCACAGAGATGAGGGGCCCCAGTTCTAAGAGCCTCTGCCACAGACCAGAAACATGACCTAGGCCACCCTTTCCTTAGCCTTCAGTGAGCCTCATCTTCTCCTCTGGGATGTGGGGGTGGGGTGGACCTACCTCTGCTTCCAAGGCTGAGCTAACTCAGCCTCTCCGACCAAGCAGAAGAATCCAAGACTGGACAGCCACCCCCAACCCAGCTCCCTTCATGGCCTTTCCAAGTACAAGATGAGGAGACCCTTCTTTCCACTGCCAAAACTGGCCACTCTTGCTTAATTCTTTCTAAAGCAACCACAACTTTCATGCCTCATTAATTCAAATCCAAAGATAATGTTGATTTTCTACCATTTGGTTGAGCCCCTGGTTTGAAGGGAGAAGACCAAATGGAATGAGTTCAAGTTGGGTTAATAAATGCTATCTGAGCAGGCATGAGGCACTCTGCTCAAACATTCACAGATCAAGACTGCTACACAAAGAGCCCAGAGCTGACACATTCAGAAAGGGCACAGCAGGAACAGGAGTGAGAATTTGTCATCCAGGAAATGCGGCAAGTGGGGGGGGGGGCTTCTTCAGTTTCCACATCAAGGAAGAAGAATCACAATCCACATGTGGTGCCTTTAAAAAGTAACAAAACCACTACCTCTATAGTCTTTTAACTTAACATCTTTTTTTCCCCTCCTTTGAAAATTACTTCCAAGAGCTTTTTTTTTTTTTTTTTTTTAAGTAGCATACCATCAAAATCCAAAGACAAGAAACAAGTCGGGTTGCAGGGACACCAGGTTATGTGGGCTTCCTGCTGCACTGGTGACAAGCATCAGATGGAGGACGAGGTGTCTATCCATCTTCCCAACATCCAACAATTGCCCAAACATCCAACATTTGCCAAGTGGACACGTTGACACTTACAAGGAAAGTCTCAAATCTTTAATTTCCCCATTTGGAATGGAATTTCTTGAGGATTTTGTGACAGAGGATTCCTTCAATCACCAACATGTCTGCATCCTCACCTTTCAGAGATCAGTGAGGGACCCACTGAAGCCCATTTCTACACACACACCCTACTGGCACAAAGCATACATTTTCTACTGATGTGTTCACATATACAATAAAGATCACAGGAGGTTCAGGATTTGGAACAACAGAAACGATCCAAGCTATACAGTAAGATTTTAAATTTCAGTTCAGTTATTCAGTTATTTTCTAGGTTCTGGAAAAAGCCTAAAAATTGGAACACATTCCAAACACAAAAGCAGGAAGACACTTTTGCTCCAGGCCCCATTCCTCCCTCTGCCCCAGGGCTCAGACCCTGCTCTTTGACCTCGCTACACAATCTCTTCCTAGTGGGCAGACTATGACTACCACTCCTGCTGACAGCTAGTAAACCACCCCCAAGCTGCCCAGAATGCCACCTTTCTACTGATATGGCTGGTAAATCCCAACCAAATCTATCCCTCCCTCCCCAGCCCAGCTGTACTTTGCTCCCTCTGTTATGCCCTGAAAACATGAGCATGCCTTTGGCTCATTCCCTCCTCCTCCCTTACAACCAACCTACCCCAGGGTCCACCAGTATCTTCCTTAGCCCACTCTCTCCTGCTCACCCAACTGGGGACCTGGACCTAGCCATCTTTCTCTCTCCCTGGTCCACCATGGCAGCCTCCTCCCTGGACCCCTGCTCCCTCTGTTAACCTCCTCTCTGGCCATATGACTCTTCTTAAGACACCTGGTACAGACTGTCACTACTTTTGTTACAAGTCTAAAGTGCCACCACCATACTACTAACCGAGCAAGGGTCAACTTCAAGCCTAACCCTCTGAATCCTAGGCAGACATGCCTTCTCTAGCCCATCTCCTAGGGCCTCCTAGTGACGGCTCTGACCTCTGGCCATGATATCTCGGGTCTTTGCCTCGTGACCTAAACTGACCTAGACTGTCCTTTGTCAGCGCTGAGAATCTGCTCCACTATCCCTCATCTGGCCTCCAAGTTCCCTGTCCATCCACTGGAGCTGCAAAGCTCTTAATCCAGAAGTGATCCCAAGTGCAGCTGTGGCCAGTGCTGGGTCTGGTGCCAGGCAATGCATACTTACCCTTCTGAGGCATGGCTCCTCACCTTGCCCTCCTCACATGGCCTCTACTTGCCCTTCCTTGAGCTCTTAGAGCACTTCCTGGCAGCACCATGCACCAGACACTTAAATCTTTCCAACCATCGGGGCGCCTGGGTGACTCAGTGGGTTAAGGCCTCTGCTTTCAGCTCGGGTTGTGATCTCAGGGTCCTGGGAACGAGCCCCGCATCGGACTCTCTGCTCGGTGGGGAGCCTGCTTCCCTCTCTCTCTCTCTCTCTGCCTGCCTCTCTGCCTACTTGTGATCTCTCTCCTCTCTGTCAAATAAATAAATAAAATCTTTAAAAAAAAATCTTTCCAACCATCTACACCACTACCTACTTGTCCATGCCCAGGCAGCCTACCTCTCCAGAAAGTCTACATGAGCCCTTGCCTTCTGTTTTTGTGGGGGTCTGTCAGTTTCTAGAAAAGTGTTCATAGCGCTATTGAGAAGTGCTCAATAGTTCTTGAATGGGCAAACTCAGCATGGGTAATAGCAAGAAAGGGATCATTTTATACATGCTTTTGAATTTTATCTAATTCATATTTTTTTCTCTCTCTCCTCACCCCCCAGGCCACATCTTGCCAAGCTGGGCTTGGGATGGCAAGCAGGGGAGAAAGAGGTTCTAGGCTGCCAGGGCATCCACAGAACAAGTTCCTCGCCGGTGGGTGATAAAGACAAGACTGATAAGGCATTCTGTGACATGTTATTACATAGCTGTATTCCAGACCCTTCAAGTAACTCTGAAAACCAAATGACAGGGCAAATTGGTACCCAGTGACAGGCTGAGTAACCTGTTCCTACATAGCAATGCCTCAGAAACACAGCTATTGGCATTGACTCCTCCACAGAAGTGGTGAGGGGCTGGATAAGCCACCGTTGATTTTCTGCAGACTGGAGACTATTTGCTGCTTCCATCAAAGTAGTAACTGACATAACTCTACTCTAGAAACAAAGCAAACTAGCAACCAGCTTTAAAAAGGCATCCTATGTGAAGAAATCAGGCCAGGGATGGACTCCTAGCTCTGTCATATACTAGCAATGAAACCCAGGGCAAGTCACTTTTTCACTTTGGGCCTCAATTTCCTTATCTGTAACAAGTAGGCACTGGATGAACTAATTCTGGCAATGTCTTTTACCTACAAAAATTCAATGGCTCTTCAGAAATAAACCCTCATATATGTAATCAAAGGTTTTTTGACAAGGGTGCTGAGATCATGCAATTGGGAAAGGACAGTCTTTACAAGAAATGGTGCTGGGAAACCTGGATGTCCACATGCAAAAGAATGAAGTTGGATCCTACCTAACACCAAGATACAAAAATTAACTCAAAATGGATCAAAGCCCCAAATGTAAGACCTAAAACAATAAAACTCTTAGAAGAAAACATAGGGCAAAAGTTTCACAACACTGGATTTAGCAATGACTTCTTAGTTATGACACCAAAGGCACAGGAAGCAAAAGAATAAACAGGCACATTGAACTTTGTGAAAATTAAAAACTTTTCTGCATCTAAGGACACTATCGACAGAGTCAAAAGCCAGTCCACAGAATGGGAGAAAATATTTGCAAATCGTGTCTGAGATAGGATTAATAGCCAGAATATAAAAAGAACTCCTAAAACTGGGCAACAAAAACCAACCTGATTCAAAAATGGGCAAAAGACCTGAAGAGACATTTCTCCAAAGATCTACAAATGGCAATAAGCACATGAAAAGACCTCAACATCACCAATCATAGGGAAATGCAAATCTAAAAGATATTAGCTATCACCTCACATCTATTTGAATGGCTAATAATAAAGAAATAAACAAAATAAGTATTGGTGAGGATGTGGAGAAACTGGGAACCATGTACATTGTTGGTGGGAATATAAAATGGTGCAGCTGCTAGGAAAACCAGTATGGTGGGTTTCTCAAAAAGTTAAAAATAGAATTATAATAGTCAAGCAATCCTACTTCTGGGTATATACCCCAAAGAATTGAGAGCAGGGTCTTAAAGAGCTATTTCTACACCCACATTCATTTATAGCAGCATTATTTATAATAGCCAAAAATGGAAGCAACCCAACTGTTCACTGATGGACAAAAGGAGAAGTAAAATGTGATATATACATAGTGTAATATTATTCAACCTTGACAAGAAAGGAAATTCTGAGATGTGCTACAACTTGAATGAACTTTGAAAAAATTCTGCTAAGTGAAATAAGCCAGTAACGAAAAGGAAAATACTTGATGATTCCACTTATATGAGGTACCCAGAGTCGTGAAATTCATAGAGACAGAAAGTAGAATGTTGTCATGGGGGACAGAATGGGGACTGAGGGAGTGGGGAGATGGCTTTATTGTTTCTTGGGTATAGCATTTCAGTTTTGTGAAATAAAAAGTTTTGGGATGAATGGTGGTGGTTGTTGAACAATATGTCTGTATTTAATACCACTGGACCACACATTTTAAAATGGTCAAAATTTCAAATATGTAATATAATAATATTGTTGATCATTATTATTAGGAAGTTAAAAATAAAAAATTCTTATCTGAAGTATATATATTAACAGAGTAGAAGAGACTTTTTTAAAACATTAAGTACTTGGTTAAGCTTAATATCAGTTATTTCCCTTGTAAATATGTTTTTAATGTTTAAAAACTTGTGATATACAAAGGACTAAAAGCAGGAAAAACAAATAAGTTCAACCCTGAATACCATCCTTGTAGATGGATGTAGATGGATTTGGAATACCAAATCCTTGTAGCTTTGACTGACCAAGAGGCTCTCAGGTAGGCGGACCCCAGCCCAGGAGACCAGATTTCCCTCAGCAGTCACCAAGCAGCCACATCTACATAAAATGGGGACCCTGAGTCCTCGTATCTCCTGTTAAGTTCTCAGAGACGTAATGTTCTCCCTTCACGAAGCCCACGGGCAGTTAGAGAAACCTAAGAAAACACCGCAAGAGAGAAACATAACCTTCAAAAACACAGATGGCTGAAATGTCAAGAACCGTGAGAAGAGCCACTTGGCATATCCAGGGTGTCCTAAGCAGCTTAATTGGCAAGAAGCTAACTTCAAAATAACTATAATTAATAATTTTAAAGAAAAAAAAAGACAAAATGGATACATGAATTTAGCATTTCAACAGAACTGGAAATCTATAAAAGTAATCACATGGACATTCTAGGATTTAAAAGTACAGTATCTGAAATTAAGAATTCATTGAATTGGCTTCACGGCAAAATGGGTAAAGTCGAAAGTAGGATTAATGAACTCGAAGTCTGGTTAATCAAAATATCCAGAAAGAAAAAAGATGGAAAAGATACAACAGAGCATAAAGGTCACTTGGGTGATTATC
The DNA here is from genome assembly GCA_028533885.1 of Nasua narica. NCBI lineage: Eukaryota > Metazoa > Chordata > Mammalia > Carnivora > Procyonidae > Nasua > Nasua narica. Next base: position 20,461,335 of record CM052808.1, on the reverse strand, counting down.
AAGAGGTCTAACATACATACATGTAATTTGAGTCCCATGGAGAGACACAAAAAGAGAAAGAGAGAATAAGCCAGAAGCAGTCATGACAGAAACAATGACTATGAATTTTCCCAAATCAGGTGAAAAACATTAGCCCACAGATTCGAGATGCTCAGTGAGCCCCAAGAACGAAAACTATAAATCAAATCTTACCTAGGTACATTACAGTCAGTCCTAAAAAATCAGATACAGAGGGAAAAACTTAAAGGCAGCTGGAGGAAAAAAATTTTAAAAGATACGCTATTTTCAAAGGAGCAATAGGACAGATTCGAATTGTTGTCCTTTCAATATAAAATAGAGAAAAAGAAGAAAATAGGATCTTTAAAGCTTAAAAAAGAGGGAAGGAAGAGAGGAAGGAAGGAAAGGAGGTAAGGTGTGCTGCTAATCTAGAATTCTATACCCTGGGAAAAGATCTCCCAAACTTAAGGTGAAATAAAGATATTTTAAGACAAAATAAAAAACAAAGACTTCACTGCCAGTAGGCATGCATCACAAGAAATACTTGAGTTTTTTATATTGAAGAAAAATGGTCCCAAACAGAAGAAAAGAAATTCAGAAAGGAATAAAGAACATCAGAATTATTTTTTAATGTAGCTAAATATAAATAAATATTGCTTAAAACACCAACTATGGGGTGCCTGGGTGGCTCAGTTGGTTGAGCAACTGCCTCCGGCTCAGGTCATGATCCCGGAGATCCGGGATCGAGTCCCGCATCGGGTTCCCGGCTTTGTGGGGAGTCCGCTTCTCACTCTGACCTTCTCCCTTCTCATGCTCTCTCTCTCACTCTGTCTCTTTCTCTAATAAATAAATAAAATCTTAAAAAAAAAACACCAACTATAATGCTCTGTGGAATTTATAACATTTATAACATTAAGAAGAAGACTTTAACTTATGGATTCTTAAATTATTTGGGAAGTGGTAAAAGTACTAGTTTAAGGTAGACTCTAATACATGAAAGATTCACATTATCATCTCTTTTATTAAAAGAATGAGAGGGGGGCCCAGGTGGCCCAGTCAGCTAAGCACCCAACTCTTGGTTTCAGCTCAGGTCATGATCTCAGGGTTGAGAGATCAAGCCCTGTGTTGGGCTCCATGCTCAGCAGGGAGTTTGTTTGAGGATTCTCCCTCCCTCTCCCTCACCTCATCCTCTCGCTCTCTCTAAAATAAATAAATAAATCTTGTTTAAAAATAAGAATGAGAGAAAGTACAAATAAGAATGAATAAAGGAGAGGGGCGCCTGGGTGGCTCAGTTGGTTAGGCTACTGCTTTTGGCTCAGGTCACGATCCTGCATTGGGCTCCCAGTTCCATGGGGAGTCTGCTTCTCCCTCTGACCTTTTCCCTTCTCATGTTCTTTCTCACACTCTCTCTCTCTCGCTCAAATAAATAAAATCTTAAAAAAAAAAAAAAAGAATGAGGGTGCCTGGGTGGCTCAGTGGGTTAAAGCCTCTGCCTTCGGCTCAGGTAATGATCTCGGGGTCCTGGGATCTAACCCCGTATTGGACTCTCTGCTCAGCAGGGAGCCTGCTTCCCCCTCTCTCTGCCTGCCTCTCTGCCTACTTGTGATCTCTCTCTCTGTCAAATAAATAAATAAAATCTTTTTAAAAAATACTTAAAAAAAAAGAATGAATAAAGGAGAGAATAAAATCATTTAAAAATGCCTGATTAGTAACAAAAAAAATGAAAGAGAAGGAATATCCAAGTGGTAGCATGTATCAGAATCCTCTTTTTAAGGTAGCATAATATTCCATTGTGCAGATAGACCACATTTTGTTTATCCATTTATCATTAACGGATGTTTGGGTTTCTTCCCCCCCTTTTGGCTATTGTGAATAAGGCTTCTGAGAATATGAATTTTTGTACAACGTAAATCATGTTTGAAATCAACCTTTTGGCTGAAAGACAACCTTAATCACGTGTACTTCCAGTATGTAGACAATGTAGGGGACAGTGTGTAGACAATGAAGCAGAGAACCTGAAGTCAGACAGACCCTGGATTCAAAGCCAAGCTCTGCTAGTTATTAGCTCAGTAGCTGTGGGCAAGTTTCTTGGAGGGTTACACATAACACACATAAAAATGCCAGGCACAGCATGTTACTCTCACCAGGTCAGAGTAACTCTCTGAAGTCGGGTGGGCTGGGGAGTGTTCTAGAGTCTGGGCCCTCAAAGTGTCAGCAGAGAACATGCCTGAGGCTTATGCTTTTCATAATGTTCCGTTTTTCCCCCCAACCGGCAAGAAGACCAAACAAAACTTGTTAACAGCTGCCGATCAACTTTTATCTCTATAAAACATGTTGTTAACCAATGATAATTGGCCAAAGTGTATTTTACATCTTGCTTAAAAATATTGTTTCCGTTCCTCTGACTTTAAATGCCATGTGCCGGTGGCAAACGCAGATTATGAGTGATTCATGCATAGACACAATGACTAATTGAACCCAATAGAGACTATTCATTAAAAAATAGAACTGCAAATTTTTACCCAAGGGCTTGCAAGTAAATGTCTGCAGGAAGCATTTGAGGAAGGTTTATAACCTCAGCTTTCTCAGTAAATTATACTACAGTTGATGGATAAAAAAAATACTTGCATTCATAAATATTTCTTATCATGCAAACCATGGTGATCGAAGCTCCTGTACACGGTTCCTAAATCCTTAGTTTTTTGCTATTTTGATACATGCTTATGGGCTTTTTAATCATGAGCCTTTTGACTCTATTTCTGTATTTTGGTGATGTCTATCTATGTACCCATTGATCTGGGGACAGGCTAGGAGGCTAGCTGGGTTAAATAAAACTATTTACTGCAAAGTCTCCTGAAATCCCCACTGGCCTGGACCCAGCCCTAGGATGTGACCATGACCCTCTCAGTCTCACTGCTCTGTGCTAGCTAAGGCACTTTGCCAGGCCACAATTTGTTTTTCTCTGTCGACAAAGTGAAATTACAATTGACAACACATTTCACAAGACTGTAGCACAGATATGGTAAAGAGACAGGATTGGTCATATCTCAAATTCCCTAATACATGTAAGCTCTTGGAACCTGAAAAAGGGGAATGTTGGCAATAGGGATCACGTTGCTCTCGACTGTCAAAGACCTTCCATGCAATGGAACTTAAAAACCAATGAAACAAAAATCTTTAAAAAAAAAAAAAAAAAAAAAAAAAGGACGCCTGGGTGGCTCAGTTGGTTGAGCGGCTGCCTTTGGCTCAGGTCATGATCCCAGCGTCTTGGGATCGAGTCCCGCATCGGGCTCCTTGCTCCGCAGGGAGCCTGCTCCTCTCTCTGCCTCTGCCTGCCTCTCTGCCTGCTGTGTTCTCTCTCTGTTAAATGAATAAATAAAATCTTAAAAAAAAAAAAACCAATGAAACAGATCCTATCCCCCTTGGTTTCAGGGCAGCCACGTGATAAGTGGGGCAAGCATAGAGATAACAGAAGAAACATCCCTTAACTGATTTTTAAATTGTTGATCCAAGAGCTTATCAGTCTTGAAATGACCCTCAACCACATTTGCCAATGGATTCTCATCCATTTACCACATCTAGAACAATTTAACCTGCGAAGTATTTCCCCCACCTTTCTTTCCTTCTCTCTCCCTCCCTCCCCTCCCCCCCCCAAAAATACAGTTTGCTACATCCCTTAGGCTTGCTTTTTGCATGTCTTAAGAATCTTGCTGAAATAGTGCCTAAAAGCCGTAGAAACTGTTTGGAACACACACACACACTCTCTCTCTCTCTCTCTCAATCCAATTCCCAAATTGAGATCTCCTTGATAGTTCAAAACCAACATGGAACCTCCAACTTTGTCCTCTTTCCCATCTCCCTCCAAATCCATCAAAGATCGTGTGTGTAGGAGTATGTAAATCAGATGTACAACCAGAGCTCCTACGAATGGGTGATGCGGTTTCAAGTTGTTCAATCTTTTCTATCCCTTCTATCCCTGAAAGGGAGGTCAAACACCAGTGCTATGTATTTTCATGGGGCTACATATCCAGAGTCTTTCCTAATGCGGGGGACATGCGGAGGCAGAGGGTTACACTTGAAAGGACAGAAACCCCATGGGTCGTCTGGCCAATCACTGCCTCCAGCCCCTGGAGCCCATACCCGTCAGCCACTGCAACAAACTACACGTCTACCAACCTCAAGGGCCCATGTCCTCCTTCTGAAGCTCAGTCACCTTGGAGCATGGAGACAGTGTCACCCCCCCAACTACCACCCTGCTTCTTTCTGACAGCCACTGTCACATGGAAAGAGATGCACAAGAAACAACACGTGTTCTCACTGAGATTCACATTCCTCCTACCCCCAGATAACATGGCACAAAATAAAATGAAGCTGTGCTCTAAAATGGAAACAGAGTTCCCACCAGAAGAGGAGGCAAAGCTGCTGCAGAGAATCTCAAGTGCAGACTCTGTTCTTAGAGAAAAGTGTATCCTGCCTCGTGTGCTTGGGGTTAGAACTGAAGTCTGTCCACCTTCTGGCCATTGGTGCTACCTTCCAAAAGGCTGCACCCGAACCGCTTCTGATCAAACCATTTCCTTCTTCTTAGGGAGACTTGAACTTGGGGGCCTCCAGTGGACTTGGGAGCCTCAGCCAATGCTTTTTCTATGTGGTGAACCCCAAAGAGGGGCACTGGGTTCTCCTGGGGCTCTTTTGGGTTTTGGTTTGTCTTTGTTTCTTTTTTCTGATTTTTGAGTGTCCTGTACGTTGGTTTTTCCCTCTGCGAGCATCTGAGCTGAACGGGTGGGGTGGGTCAATAGAAGGGAGGGCTCATTCATTTGCGTTAGCTACTGGCTCCTGGAACTAGTTAGAAGATGCGCAATCTGGAAAGAAGATGGGCCAGATCTTTTCTAAGAGGAAGCAGATTTCACTGCCCTGAAATCCTGGTGTGAGTGCACAGAGGACGCAGTCCCCACCTGCTAGCCAGACTCAGGCCCTCCCTCTCTGGTCAGGATTGAACTTCCTTCCAGAGCCCCTCCCTGCAACCCCGAGCATGCATCTCAGAGATGGAACAGTAAACCTTCCAAGATCCTCCGTTTAAGCTCAGAAATAGTATAGTTCTTTCCAAGAGGGTGCAATAATCAAAAGCTGATGTTTCACCAGTCAAGGCCAGGAGCAAACATTTCACGTTCATTTTTCCCGAAGGGCACCATCTCTGGGATGATCTTACATGGCAACGGCCTCATGCTAAGCCATTTTTCCCCTTTCACAGTACTGTGTGTAGATTTGCCCAAAGCTATTAAAAATTAATTATTCACCCCCAAAGAAGGCCTGAAGCAAAAGTCAACATTTACAACGGGTTCATTAACACGGTCCCCAGCGTTTGAGACTCATTACACTGGAGCGGCGGGGCTAATCTAATTTTACATGAAAGGAGATATGTAATTGCAGGAGCCCTGCAAATCTGAGCCACAGCAACGTCATTTTACGCTCTTCTTTGAATCTGTCAGATTAAATCATACCAAGGACCTTGGCTGGTTTGTCGGTCACCCCAGAGCACATTCAGCCTTTTGACAGGGGCAGGGGGCCCGAGTGAAAGGGGAATGATGTAGCTAGAAGGCCAGGGCCTGCTTCTGAGCACCGTCCACCACCAGCTCTCTGGGCTGAAGAGGGCTGGGCTCTCTCTACTGAAGGCTTCTCCTCGGAGGAAGATTTCCCACGGGCACTGGGTGAGATTCTGCATTTTCAGAGTGATCAAAGTGGCACTGGGGAAAACACAGATAAAAGGGGACATTTCCCTGATCAAACTGTCCCCATCGCCACCATCGTTACTGTCACTTGTATTGGTGCCATACAGGTGGGGCAGGGCATTGACACTGTACACATCCTCACAACGGCCTGATTCTTCAAATAATGGAACCAGAGCTCAGGAAGATGGGAGGAGGGTTGGGTTAGATCACGTGTCCTAGGTCACGTGGATGGAAAGTGACACAGCTGAGATGTGTCAGGTTGTTGGCTTCTGGTTCAGCAGACACCATAAGGAACAAACAGGACACAGAGCTTGGCTCTGCCTGCCTGAAGCTCTCAAATCCCAGGGCTTCTCTCCCTCCCCGCTGTCAGCGCGTCTTGTCACCAGCCCTGCCTCGCTCTGACACGCCGGTTACCCTGCAGCCAGAGGCACAGAGCTGAGAGGGCCAGGCTCCAAGGTAGCACATTTCTGAGAGACTCAGCCCTTCTTGGGATCCAGCAGGGAATGTGGCCAGGAAGGCCTTCCCTGATCCATGATGAGGCTCCTCCAGTCTCATGTTGGTACGTGCCCACTCCATCCCAGCCCTCTCTGTTTGGCGCATTCTGGAACTATGTGGAGCTCTCCACATGGTCACACTCTTCCTCACCTCTGGCCTCATTTTCACTTGCATTCCTAGCACTTCATTAGGCAGAATCCTCCTCAACCTTCAGGCCTCGGCTTACACACCACCTCCTCCAGGCAGCCTTCCCTGACTCTCCAAACTGGGTAAGGTGCCTTTCCTTGTGTTTCCTTTGCCAGGCTGTAACATCATATGCCTTCCACCATGATTTTTCTGCTGTTTGCCCCCTCACAGCAGGCAGTGAGGTCCCTGGAGGCAGTGACTGGTTTTGTTTTCCATTAAATTTCCATTAAATCCTTATCTTCTAGGATTGTCTGGCACAGAGAGGTGTGCAGCAAATATTTACTGTGTACAGACTCAAAATATACTAACCTCTATAAAATTTAGCAAGAAAGCAAGTTTCCAAACTCGGAAATATTAAACACTGCTTTAGATATACGATTAAAATTATTCAAAGAACAAAACATGGTCCACACATGACACGGTTAGAAAGGAAAAATTAATCTACAATTAAAATGCAACCCCAAACAGAACCTCAATGGCAGATTTTAAGTAAAACTTGAGCTAATCTAAAATTTGCATAGAAGGGGGAAATCCCAATATATTTTTTTTTTTAAAGATTTTATTTATTTATTTATTAGGAAAGAGAGAGAGTGAGAGAGAGCAGGTCAGAGTGAGAAGCGGACTCCCCATGGAGCTGGGAGCCCGATGTGGGACTCGATCCCGGGACTCCGGGATCATGACCTGAGCCGAAGGCAGTCGCTCAACCAACTGCGCCACCCAGGGGCCCCCCAATATATTTTTTAAATTAAAGCACAGAGAGGGAAGATTTATCTGACAAGCTATCAAACTACCATAAAGCTACAGTGACTTAACTGTGGGATTCAGGCAGAGGGAATGACAAAGAGATCAAGGGAGAATAGTGTTCAAAAACAAAATAAATTCTGCTGGGGAAAATGAGATATACTTTTGGAAAACATAAAATTATATGCCTACCCCATATCTTGCATAAAAACAAATTCCAGAAGGATAACTTAAAACACACTTGTTAATGGTCCCTCCCTTCCCAAGTGATTTGAATGGCACCTTTATCATTAAGTGAACTCCCATAAATACATAAATCTATTTCTGGAGATGCCAGGCTGGTTTTAAAAATGAAAAACAAGGATTTCCACCTATGGCATTTTAATAAGCGACCATGGACTCAGCTCTTTGAGACTACCCACCAAAGCGTGGACACTTGTTCCCACCTCTGAAAATGCTGTCCCTGTTTCTGAAGCCTCTCCATGGGAGGAAATAGTCATTCTACAGATATACGCCGAAGACAACTTTCAATGAACACAGTCTGAGTGATTACAGTGGCCATTTCTGAGACCCCCAGTCTCCTCTCTTGTCAACTGGCTGCCTAACCCAAGTAGGCGAGGCTCTGGGAAACTTCCGGGGCTCATGAGCAGTGTTGGGGAGGTAGGAGTGTCAATGGAGTTATTCATTTAGACAGAAACATGCTCTCTGAACAAGCCTCCCAGCCTCTGAGATGTGGTATTTCATGTCCCGGGGAAATGAAAACAGAAGGAACCTGTGTCTTCGGTAAGCTGCCTTCACTGATTCCCCTGGGGGTACCAGCGACTAGGACCATATGCGCACAGGTCCCCTACTCCTTGAAGCAAGGAAAGCGTATAACACATTGCAATGCCTCAAAAAACATACAATCATATTTTTTGAAAGCAAAATGATTGTTCATCAAGAAAACCTGTGCTCAACATTTCCTCAGGTTTTTCTGGGATGGTTGACTCAGTGTCCCCCGGCCTGGTCCCTTTCACACTGCTGCTGGGCATTTAAATCATACAACTACTTTGGAAGACAGTTTGGCGGGGTTTTTTGGTTTTTTTTTTTTTTTTTTTTTTTTTTTACAGAGAGAAACAGCAAGAGAGGGAACACAAGCAGTGGGAGAAGGAGAGGGAGAAGCAGGCTTCCCGCCCAGGAGGGAGCCCGATGTGGGGCTCGATCCCAGGACCCTGGAATCATGACCTGAGCCGAAGGCAGACCCTTAATGACTGAGCCACCCAGGTGCCCCAGTTTGGTAGTTTCTTAAAAAGTGAAGCATCTACTGCCCTATAATGCAGCCCTTGCACTCCTAGGTAATTTACCCGAGAGAAAAGAAACAATGTGTCTATACAAAGGGGTGAACAGGAATGTTCATTGCTGTTCTATCCTTGATAGTGAAAACCTGGAAAAAAACCCAGATGTCCATCAACCAGCAAGAGCAGACATTCCATCCCAAAACAGAATGCCTCTCGGCTATGAAAAGGAACAAACTAGTGACACATGCCGCAAGGTGAATGGGTTTCAAAGTAGTTGTGCTGGATGAAGGAGCCAAATAGAAAGAGTATATACTGTATAATTCCATTTGTATACAATTCTAGAAGATTCCAGCTAATCTACTGCAGCAGAAACCATATTAGTCGTTATCTGAGGAGGTGGGAAGGGCTGAAGAGGAATTACAAAAGGGCAGGAGGAGACACGGCGGGGGGGGGGGGGGGGAGTGACAAAAATGTCCATTATTTTGATTGTGATGGTGATGCTTTCGTGGGTACATATCTGTATCAAAACTCTTCAAATTAGGCACTTTAAATATAGGCAGTTTATTGCATGTCAATGACACCTCAGTAAAGATTTTGTTAAGGACATGCATTGAAGACAAAAGCGGTTGTCCATCAAGAAGCCTTATGATCCCCCGTCCTCCAGCTGGGACAGCTGCTCTAAGCCACCAAGGCCAAGACCTGGCACCTTCCTGTGGTTGGATCTCCCAGTTCACGGGGGCTCCTAGCCCCACCTTCCATGGTCCCCCTCCCCCCTAACCAGGCAGGCACTCCTCTCCAGTCAGCCCATACAAAGCCAGCGCACGCCGAGCCCACCACCCATGCAGGGCCACCGTTCGTGTTCCCTGAGGGAATCCTCCCCCCACTTGGCTAGGACCTTTGCAGGAGGAAGAGGTGTTCTTCTGAACAGAATTCAACCCGTGACCATGGCTCACCTTTCTAAGCTGCTTTTAGGCAGGACACCAAACCTATCTAATAAAAATCATGCTTTAGGTCCCTCTCCCTGAGGTCTGGCGTAATAAAACTGCTATTCCAAAAAAGCCGGAGAGCAGTGGACTTTTAGGAAGCCGCATTAGCTCTTCTGAGCCTGCAGAGCTCTGTGGCCGTCTACTGAGCAAATGTCCCTACTCCTAGGTGTCCCCTACTAGATCACAAACAAAATCACCCTTACCTAGCTCCTGCCTTTCACTGTGTTCTCACCCAGGGGATGAAACAAGGCCTAGCTTTGAAGCTGTGGAAGTCTCTGTTTGGATTTTGGTGCCGCCGTGTAGTCCCTGGACATTTTCCTGAGCATCTCATGTGTGGCCGGCCCTGCGCTCAGCACTCTTCTTGAAGTAGACAGTCTGGCTGAGAAGCTAGATGTCGATCAAATCGTAATTGCTTCCTAACGGTTATTTCCAAAAAGGCACCGAGGTCCTCCTCTGTAAACAGGGGAAAAGTTCCCTCCCTCTCAATGGTACTGCTTGACTCGTGGAGACGGTGCCCCAGACACGCCCTGCATAGGACCTGGTACCACCTACGGCCAAGTCTCAGTACCTGGGTGCAGGGAAAGGACATCCCTTCATGCCTCCTTCCCTCCGAACAGCCCAAGGTCAGAATGCTTCAATCCACTTCAAGGGCATTTTACACAGAGAAACACAAAGCATCAGTGGGTCTCTGGGGAGTGCAGGCCCCAAAGGAGAAGCGGAGAGGCAGATGGTGGATGACCTGGCCAAGGGACCCCCAGGTTCCTCACTGGCCTTTCCACACGCACAACTCAGAGCTGAGGCCTGAGCCAAGGGACAGGCGACTCAGTGAGTGGCGGGAACTACGGAGTTAAAATGCAGGAATGGCCGCCTTTTGAGGAGGATAGTTTTAATATAAAAATAAAATCAGTACATGGCATTTGCTTTTGGGTTGCTTGAAATGAGTGCACAAAGCCCAAGGAATGGGAAGTTGACTTGACAGAAGTTAGATCCACAAATGTCAAAGGGATTCAGTGAAAATGGTTGTAACGGTATCTCAGCGGCCAGGGAACGTGGAAAGCTCGAGTCACAGCCCACTGGCATTTCACAAGCTTCGGTTTGCTACACAGAGTAGGGGCTGAGTAAAGCTCCCTGATGAGATTTTCAGCTGCTTTTCCACTCACTTGTGCCTGAATGTGTCCCCAGGACCTGCTATAGGGTAATCACTTCGTTGGTTTGAGAAGAGACGGATCACCGTGGCATATTTACAGCAAGAGCCTTGGCACTGGCATCCAGAAGACAAAACTGCGTGACTCACGCTTTGCAAATAACACCCAGGAACTGTGCCTTTCCGCTCCCCCAGGGCTGTGAGCCCCTGAGGAACTGAAAGCTCAGCCTGAATAATCCTCCAATTCAGGCACCTTCGTCTGATTTTAAACAGACTACAAATAGATGAAAGTTTTTGCTTCACTCTGAATGTGAAGCCAATTGGCACGCCTGAAATGCACATCTAAAGGAAAAATGATGAGCAAAGAAATACTGAAGAGTAAGAGGAGAGCCTGAGGAGTGGGGATGAGCTGGATTTCTGTGTAACAGAAGAGCTGGGAGTGAACTGGAAGGAGAGAGGACAAGCAAAGGTCAGGGCCGTCCAGGTGGGTAAGTGGTAGCGAGGCGGGTAGCGAGGATCAGGGAAAAGAAGACCCAATCATCAACAGGGCCAAGGTCCTTCTGCCTCCAGCCTGGTCCCTGCCACTCAAACACAAGACTGAATCCTTCTTTTGTTCCCTTAACTTCAGTTCAATTTCATTCTGGAAAGGAACTGGGGATACTTAACAAAACAAAACAAAACAAAACAAAATGCTTCCTTTCTGGAACTTTCCCAGGAAAGGGCAGGATATGTGTTGCTTCTGTCCAGCTACTGCAGCAGCCCGTGTATCTGGGAAGTGCAGGGAGGCCAAGGGCAGCTAAGGCAGGAAAGCATTTGTTTCTTGGTAAGCTGAAGTCCAGCTCTAGGCCAGGTGGCAGCTGAAGGCCAGGTGGCAGCGCTGCCCGGGACCCCCTTCTGGAAGTTTTGCCAAATGTCTGAGCAATGCCACTCTGTGCTGGGTGGCAGGCCCAGAGAGTGAGGAGAAGGTGGTGCTGTTCCTCAAAGAATTCAAGCCAGAAGTCCAAGCCATTAGGATTATGCACCCCATCCAAAAAAAAAAAAAAGTCTGATCATTTGCCCCAACAGATGAACAATTATTTCTTGATTATACACATGTTGTACTGCTTGACTTAACCCTCCTGCAGGGCACTCACCGCCTTCCTAAAGCAACTGGGCTGGAGGACAGTGGAGTCAAGAGCCGCCATACCACCTGCACATCCCCACTTCTCCCCCAAAGACACGACTTTTCCTAGGAAAGCATCACAGAAGAAAGGGCAGCGGCATGCATGGACACTACACTTAGGCCACAACTGGAAGCTGCTCGTGTCCAGCCAAAGGACAGCAGGGTACGAAAACTAGGGCTAGGAGCCCAGGGCTAGAAGCAAGCATCAAGAGCGACAACCGAGGCCGCAGTGATGGCGAATACGGACGCTGGGAAGCCGAGGGAAATGAGAACGTGTGGTGTTCGCAACAACTTCAGGCGCAGGCAGGGAGGTGGGAGGGGGGAGATACGAGTGGGGCCCTGAAGGCGTGGCCATGGCTGGAACCATGGCCATGTTTTTCATTCTTCTTTTCAGTGTCCTTTAATGCCACTATAATGTCTTTAATAGCACAGGAAATCAAGCTTAAGGGAATGGCAAAGGACGATTATTCTCACCAGTTCTCTCTTCCAGAGTATCGGATACTTTTCCAAAGGAGTATCGATTTCCTACCACCAGCCGCAGCACCCTCCCCGCCCCCCGCCCCCCGCCCCCCGCCTTCCAGAATGATGGGCGCACCTGCAAACCAGCCCCTGGCTCTAAGAATGGGGCCTCTGCCTTCCTGCTGTCCCAGGCTGTGGCCATCACTCTCCCCAACAGCTCTGAGCCCTTCCTTGGCCACACCATAGCATTTTCTCCTGCATTTGGTTATCAGTTGATGGCCTTGAGTTATGAGGGCAACCGGAAGACCCTTCGCGGGGTGTGACAGAGCATTTCTATATAAATGGGAAAATAGTAATACTGGTACTTTTACTTGAGCTATGGGCAAAGGATTAACATGCAGATGTTTCCAGGGGGCACCTTCTTTGAACCAAGCCATCCGTTTTTTTGCTAAGGGGAGTATAAACTGGAAGGTTTATGGTAGATAACTTGGCAACAGTATTAAAATGGGAAACATGCACTTAATCCAGTGATCTCTTTTCTAAAAATTTACCCTTCTGGAAATCACGCTACTGCCAAGGAAAAAAAACACACACACACAGAAATGCTGGTGCCGGTACTTTTTTTTGATAATAGGGAAACACTGCAAACAGCCTAATTGGCTAAAAAGTATTAATTTAATTATGCTATATCCATTCAGTGTAATATAATACACCATTAAAAATGACATTATAATTAGATATTCAAAGAGGTAATATTAAAGAACTGTTATTTCGGGTGTGTAAATGATCCTGAATTTATGCTTTTACGAGAGTCTTTGTTTTTTAGAGATACACAGTAAGATGTTTGCAGATGGCGCTTTTTAAAAAATAATAGTGGGGGACGGTGGGGGGATGGGGTAACGGTGAGGGGCATTAAGGAGGGCACGTGACGTGATGAGCACTGGGTGTTCTATACAACTGATAAATTATTGAACACTACATTTGAAACTAATGATATACTATAAGTTGGCAACTGAATTTAAATAATAATTTAATAATTAATTAATTAATAACAAACAAATAATAGGAGAGAAAGCAGATTAGTGGTTGCTAGGGGCAGAGGGAAGGGGCAAATAGGAAGTAACTGCTTAATGGGTATGGGGCTGCCTTCAGGGGTGATGAAGATGTTCTGGAACTAGATTGGAGGCATGATATTGTAAACGTGCGAAGTACCATTAATGGTGAATTTTGTGTTATGTGTGCTTACCATGGTAAAAAAAAAAATTATAGGGGGTACAGAAGATGGGGTGAGATGAAATAAGATTGGCCGTAATTGACAACTGCTAAAAAATGAGGATTACAACAGGGGACTGTGTGTGTGTGTGTGTGTGTGCGTGCGTGTGTGTGCGTGTGTGTACTTGACTTGTTACCAAGTTTCCATAATCAGCTGTGTCACAGATGTGTATGTCAGCATGGGATGTCCACAACATGCTGGGCCTGACAGGTCGGGTGCAAAACTGGATATTGGGAATTTCCCCTGATGATGTGGAAGTACAGACCTAGATCTAACTGCACATCTGGGCAATAAATTAAAATGTTCGCAATGCCGCTCAGTACAAGATTTCACAGGGATCATTTCTGGGTTGGTAGATTTGAGATTTTCCTCCCTGTTCTCCATTTTCCAGTATGGTTTACTCTTCTCTTTTGCCATGGAGCAGAGTTTTATTAAACAAAAAAGCTTTTCTCTTATAAGGCTGACATATTTCGAAACACCCTTTTCACCTCCAGCGTTCTGACTGAACGGCCCTGCGTGATGGCACCTTCCTCACCAAAGCCACCTGGCACTCACTCCAGTGACCGTGACTGTCTGTGATAACCACCACCACCCCATGGAGGGCCTGCGGAAGGCCCGACTTTATTGTTGGGCATCTCGGCCAAGGACAACCCCAACAGAGAGCCCTGGCAACTCTTTCTCCCACGCACCTTCATCCAGCCTCACAGTCAGTCACCCTGCGGAGTCGGCGGGACCAGGACCGAGGCTGTCCCTATTTCAGAGAGGATGCCGCTAAAGCCAGTGCCCACATACCTCAGCCGAGTAGCCCAGGCAGGACCCACCCCGACATGGACTCTCCCTTCCCCCAGGAACCACTCCTCATTGGTGGTTAGGAGCCTGCGGCTGGGGGCTGAGGCCAGTCTTCCATCCTGGAGGTAAAGACCACTACACGGTGATCTTGCATAAAGGAGCAAAACCTTAACCCCCATATTATCACTCACAGCCAAGAGTTTCCAGCTCCCACTGCTTGGGCTGTGAACAGCAGCAGCTGGAGGGCTCAACTGCCCGTGAGGAGGACACGGAAGCTCCCCTGCGATCTCTCCAGATTCGTGGCCTAGGGTCCTTCCCGATCTCCCACGCTCCCGGCACTGCCCTTCGGAAGGACACACTCTTCACACTCAGCTCTGTGACGACCGCCAGGCAACTTAACTGAATGGCCGAAAGGCTCGGCAGCCAGAAGGTATGAATGAAAGGAACCAGGCACCTTCTTCTACGTTCACTCATCCCCCTCCTCCATCCCTTGCTGCAGGTCTCCTCTGAGACGAGCAAGACCTAGGCACCGGGAATATCAGGGAAGTCAGACGTCAAACAGGTATGTTCACAAGTCAATTACAGCCGTGGCTGCGGTGAGTGCTCTGAGGGGAGGCGCCGGGGGCCCGGAGAGCACCCGCTGGGGGCAGGAAGCAGCCGGCCCCCAGCTGGAAAGTGTCCCACAGAAAAACACTCGTGACATAACAGCCATCCTGTGCGCGTGCGACACCGCACAGTGAGTGGGGCTCACACCAGCTGTCTAACTACCCAGGGGCTCTCGTCGTTTCCCTTCTACAGACGGCCACCTGAGGTCCAGAGAGGCAAAAGCAACAGAGGGCAGCGCTCGGCTGCGGAGAGAGACAGCCAGACCTCGCTGTGGCCTTCAAGCCAGGCCGAAGCAGTCACGGGCCTGCCCGGAGCGGGCGGGGCGGCGGGGGCTCCCAGCTCCTGTGGCCAGGCCCTGAAGGGGACTGTCCTGGTGGAGCTCCCAGAAGAGCTGGGAGTAGGAGCTCTCTGCAGATTCCCAGCTGCCCCATCAATGCCAAGATGTCCCGTGCGCCAGTCTGGCCTCCCCACTTCTGGCCTTGAGCAGAGATGAGGAAAAGATGGGCTCGTGCTAGCTGCTGCTCTTCCAAAGCAGGCCTGGCACCATGACTCGAGAGCCTAATTAAAATGAAAATCCCATTCCTCAAGAGAGGCCACCCCCTCTCGAGTGTTTCCGGCTGCCTTCTATGGAAAAATGTAAGGCGGTGCTGGCAGAAGAGGAAAATCCACCACTCGGCCATCTAAAAGCAGAACTCGCCCACCAGAATCCCGGCTTGCCGTCTCCATCCTGGCCCCGCATGAACCCACTAGGGCGATTTCTTCTCTCTCTACAGAAGGCCGTGCCCCAGGCTCCAGGAGCGGCCAACTTCCGCCCGGGCAGCCCGGGCAGCCCGCGTTCAGCCTGGCCCTCGGGCCTCGAGGCTTGCCTGCGGGCCCAGCTGCGTTCTTCCCTGCTCCCACCTAGACTTCAGGCATGCGGCACGGTGCACACCAAACGTCGGAGTGCTGGACAGAATGTTCTTTCTGCATCCGGGCACCAAAGGCCTTTGTCCTTCCCATGGGAGGAGAAAGGACCCCTGATGCGGGAGCCCCTGGAGAGCAATGCCAGCTAAACGGGCAAGGCCAAGTTCTGTGAAGCCTCCCGGGGAGCTGCCCCCACAGGCCTCCTTTGGGGGATCATGAAAATAGCCAGCCCTGCCCCTCGCCCTAGCCCTTGCCACCCTCCAGGTCAGTCTTGCTTTCAAAGCTAATGGGGACCTCAGAGGTGACAGCTCTGGACCAGTGGTTCTCAAACCTTCTGTAGTGGAATCTATTTTTCAAACAGATGTCCTTCACCAGAGACTCCCCAGACACAGAACAAGGGAAGCTACCTATGCTGACAGAGTGAGAGGAGGCCAAGCCAGAGCCCCACACACTGGCCCAAGGTGCAGGAATTCCTCCTGTGCCAGCTGTGTACCGTGCCCAGAGAGCCAGCCTCCGCTGGGCCCAGCTCTTCCTGTGCTCACCAGGCCCTCCCTGACAGCACAGCCCACTTGTGAGGGGCCTCTAGAAGCTTCCATGGCTCCTGCCCCTGCCCCCAGGGGACTTGACTTCGCCCCCAGTGATTCTCTTCCACAATTCGTGGTTGTCACACCCACCCGCTGGCCTGGCCTCCCTCCAGAGCCGGGTGCGAGCTCACCGTGGTTCCCGGGTCTGGGCTGGAGGTGGGCAAGGGGCATCTGCTGCCTGCCCTCCTATTCTTTTTCCTGCTCCTGCTCCTGGAGGGGACAGTAAGGGACCACTGGATGGAGGACGGAGGTGCTCAGGGTAAGGTCTGCAGAAGAGGTCACATCTCTGGAGGACCCAAGAGGGTGCAGGATTTCTCCCTTACTAAACACATTCAGGTGGCCCTCAGGAGTGACCCTGACTCCCCAGTTTGCACCTGAGAGGACCAGAGCCAGGTACCTGCTCCAAGCCGCTCTGGGGCGTCTCACCCAAGAATTTGAAATGGGGGCCCAGAGACAGCAGCCAAAGGTGGGCATAGCCGGAGCCGGTCAGCCCCGCCCGCAGAACAGGGTTCTAGAAGAACACAGAAGCCCACCTGCAGGGGGAAGGAAAACGGGAGGGGATACCAGGAGAGAACCAGAAAT
Organism: Nasua narica; assembly: GCA_028533885.1. Classification (NCBI taxonomy): domain Eukaryota; kingdom Metazoa; phylum Chordata; class Mammalia; order Carnivora; family Procyonidae; genus Nasua; species Nasua narica. The sequence continues at coordinate 20,444,425 of CM052808.1, read as the reverse complement.
GGGAAAACCAAGAGCAGCTGGCGACACATTCTGTCCCTCCAGGACACATCCCGACCATAACTCCCTACTTTCACCAAAGACAGTTTGAGTGGGTTTTCATTCCTTGCCACTAACTGACCCCAAATAGGAAACCATGACAAAACAATAATTTTCAAAAAAGAATTAGTAAACAGGTCCCTCTCACTAACGGTGTTTCCAGTGCAGTGAGGAGACACCCCCACGGGCACGAGACCATCCCACGCAGCTCTGTTGTCCGGTAGGGATGCAGACTGAAGAGTCAAGGACAGCGGGCGGTAGTAATGACCAGCACCTGTCAGCTGAGCCACCTGGTTCCCTCTCGCCTAGAGGTGATTTGTGTTCTTTTATTGCTGTAGTTCTTGTTATTTATCCTCATAACCGTCTTGCGATACGGCCATTATACTTCCCTTTGATGGGCAGAGAAACTGAGGCTTTGAAGGGCTTATCCGAAGTCACAAAGTGACTCGAAGCAAAGCCAGGATCCCAAATGTCGCAGCCCTTTTCCTAGGCCACAGTCCTTCACGCCACCATGCAACCGAGACCCAGCAGAGCCCAGCTGTCCAGGTGTATATCCCAGAATACCGAGCCCTGACCTTTCAAAGTTTATCTCCAAATCAAAGCTCAAACTGGCAGAGTGAGGTGCCGGAGGGACCCAGGAAGGGCCCAGGGTGCGTTGGGTTTAGGTCACACGTTCTGCCCTGGCCCCCAGGGCCCTCTGCCTTGACGCTGGTGACATGAAAAGCCGACAGCCTCCCCTGTGTCAGAGCTGGGCACTCATGCCCCCAGATACACAAGCAGGTTAACATCCAAATGGTAACAAAGCATAAACCTTATGAATCTGATAATTACAAAGGGAAGTGCTATTATGTCTGTTAGTTGCAAAGAAAGCAATTAGTAATCAAGGTAATTGCCCTGGCAGGAAAATGATGCTTAAACCACCTGAATGGTAAGATTGTATCAAATGTAGACAGTGACTGTTCTGTCTACTTTTTTAGTCAATGACTCTGATCTACTGATCCTCTTATAATGACCACTTCCCAAGGCAAACACATCTTAGAATGCCTGTTTTCTGCTGAAATAAGGGGGCCATCTTTTGGCTGGCTCCTGGGCTTAGCAGGTGGGTGGAGGGTCCTAAGGCAAGAGCTGAAGTCAAGACCGATGCAGCCTGTCATCCTACTGTGAAAATCCAACTCGATTTCTCTGAGAACTGAACATCAATCTCTTCTGATTCTGCACGTACATTCAAACTCGCTGGTGACCCATTTACCCTGAGCCTCTTTCAGACAGCACTGATTTACAGGAGTCCCCCGGGGGTAAGCTCCTGCCATCTGTGTGGGTCACAGGGTCACATCTAAATCCGAATCGCCACCACCCCCTACAGAACAAATACCATTGCTTTCCTAAGTTCCCTTGTGGTGGCTCTTGCCTTTGCTAATTGAGAACTAACTCCAGCTCGTCCCCCTCTCTTTACCCTGCAGGGCCTCCCAGCAAGGCCAATCTAATGGGAATCTCCATCCTTCCATGACCTCCGGAGCCACGCCACGCCCTGCTTCTTTGTGAAGGGCCAGAATTTTCTCCCAGCCGAGGGATGTTAACTTCCTCTTTGGTTTCTTCAAACTCTGACTAAAGCGCCGCGTTCTCTGCTGGAACCATGGGTGTCCCCCCTTTCTCAGCCACTGCATTCCTATTTCTAGTTCCTTTATACCTTCCTGGACACTGAAGCGAGCGCCACTTCCCTTAAATAAACCGCATTCCAAAGCACTGTTCATTTCTCAGGTGTGATAACGGTACTTTGTTATGTTAAATTTTTAAGACTGAATCCTTACTCTTTTAAAGGCACATCCTGCATTATTGACAAATGGAATGACATAAGGTCTGCCATTGGCTTCAAAATGACGGAGGGAAGGGGCTGGAGGTGTAGACACAAGGTTGAGGTGACAGCTGAGTGACAGGTATGTGTGTGGGTTCCTGAGACTCTTCTGTCCACTTCTCTTTAGGTCTTCAATTTTCCACAACAGAAAAGCTTTACAAAAATTCCAATCCCCGGGGTTTTGGGGCATCCTTGAGTGCAACTGTCCCACCTGAGCTTTTATCTACATCCTATTCAACTGGTACATGTTTACTGAGCAACTACTATGTTCGAGGTGTTGCTAAAAGCTGCAGAGTCAAAGTGACCGGCCCTGCCTGCGAGGAGCCCTCAGGATGCTGTCCTATCCTGCACGGACCTGTCCCTTATGTTAATGAAGTCCTCATAGCTTCATTTCTCAAATTGGGCACTGGTTTTTCTCTCTCCCACACCAGGGTGGGCAGTCAGGGCCTCCCCTTCCTCGGCCACATGGCATGGAGTGAGCCCAGCTTCCTGGCCTGGCATCCTTGAGGGGATACCAGCTCCCTCTGGTCTTCCCTCACCCCTACTGGAGGAGGTGGCCCAGGTGTGGGTCCAGACAGACAAGAGTTTCAGAGAAAGAGAGGCCGATCCACCCACTTGTTGGAGGGTTTGGGTGAGGCCAACCCCTCTGTCCCCCAACTTGCCGACAAAGGACCAAGGGGCAGGCCACGTCCCACCTCCCGTCTGGAAAAGAAGCATAGACTGAGACCACTAGTGGCTCCGGACCTGAAAATGCCTGGACGTGGGAAACTGCCTCACCCAGAGAGCTCCAAGCCAGAAACTGACCTCCCTTCCAAACTAGGCACAGACATGTTGATTTGGTAAGAAGTCTGTGTGGCATTCTCAAGGACACCCACCTGTATTCACAACCAAAGTGAGAGAAGGAATACCCACCTTGAGCTGCTTGCCTATCGATGAGCAGTGGGTACCTTCCCGGGTACCGTGAAATGTTCATCCTGTGGCCACCATAGAAACCGAAGGCAATCCCTTCAGTCAGCAATACACTTCACCACTGCCAAGGTCAATAGCCAATAATTCACGTCCATATTCCCACGCTGTCAGTTCAGGTGAGGACCACAAAGGGAGTCTGATGAGTAAAGGGGATAGCACTCCCAATACAGACACAAGGCCTCTTATCAGGTAGAGAAGAGCCTGTGCCTACACCTGGAAGACAGGGGCCAAGAGCCTGGATACGAATGCTCCTGGTGATCGCCCTGACGGTCTCTTCTGTCTCTCTATATCCAGTGCATTAAATAAATACGTGGGAGTACGGTGGAATTAAACCCCCATTCAATGGAAACCATGAAATTTGGAAATGGGGGTAGCCAGTCAGTTGTGGCAAGGAATCTAGGGAGTCTGAACAAATGAGATTTCTTAATATGTCCATGGGGGACCCCCTCTATGGAACACCTATTCAAACTGGGGTTCCCGGGTACCACATGACCATCACGTCAAAATCTTAGTGGTCTTCTCCTAAGACTTTTAATGTGCTCATCCCAGGGTGGTAGGTGCTCACGCCCACCTACCAGAGTTAAAGAGGAGTTATTCGGGGTTGTTGTTTTTTTTTAATTGTGTTGTTGAATCAATGCCAGTCAATATTTTACTAACTTAATAAGCTCACATGAGACCTCATTACACCTTCTGGCCAGCTAGGCAGATGGGATCTTCCTCTCTGGGACTGAGGGATCTGAGAGCTAATAGCCTGAGCGGGCTGCCTTTCCCCTTTGTGCTGAGAGGACACAGCCCTGTCCCCACCCAGGCTCTCGGGACTGAAGCCAGAGGAGGTGACCACAGAAGACCCACTACGGACTCAGTACGCACAGGCATTCTCCAAGCGCGAAGGGACAACTCCCCCACCACACATAAGAAACTCCACATTTCAGGAAGTCATGCCTTCACATGGGAAGAGAAGAGTGTTGAGTGGACAAAGGAGAGACCTGCATTTCTCCAGGCCCCTTGCATCCCAAGGCACAAAGGCGGCAGGTTTTCCAGGAGCTGTTTACAGAGCCAGAACAAATCTATCTTCCCCAGGAATTTATTTCCACCTCTGCGAAGCACAGCCAATAGGAACAGAAGGAAAGCTTTTGAAGTCCTACCTTTTAGAGGATTTTCATTTTGGAGCAATTGGATGGCAGGCTGCCCAGATGTTCTGTAGGGTCAACCCCTAGGGCCCCCAGCCACCCAAAACCCCCTGACCCCCTGCTTAAATGCCAGCCCTGGTTGTTCTAAGGGCAGAATCTGGTCTGCCTGGGATAATTCGGAGCACAGGGCTGTGATGTCAGAATAGGGCTATGACATCAATGTATGAGTAGGCCAGTCTGGGGAAGCAGGGCAGAAGAAAGGGAGCCCCTGAAGGCCTGGATCAGTACCCCTCAAGTAAGGTCGGGGGGGAGAGAGAGAGAGAGAGAGGAGGCTGGCTCTGTGTTCACATCTTATAACCTTTCAGAGCCCCGCTGGGACGCAGACCTGCAGAGCTTCTGAAAATGATTCACAAGTACGAGAGGTAAGTTGCAAGCCAGCCAACCTGCCTGTGTTTCCTTAGCCTTTCTGAGCAAAGAAAATGAACGACCATCCTCTAGCTCCCCCCTGTGTCAAGTGAAAAAATACGCTGTGTTTTCTGACTGCGAGGTTCAACCTTGGACCCTACCCAGGGAGTCAGGAGGATAGCTCCCAAGCAGGCTGAGTGTCAAGATCCCCCAGGATACAGTCAAGCGCAGACAGATAAAATGCAGGACAATCTTTACATCTGAGCTCCAGATACACAATAAATAACTATTACATGGGACATACTTATATTAAAACATTATTTGCTGTATATTTGAAGTTCACGTTAAGCTGAGTGACCTGTATTTTTATTTGCAAAATCTGGCACTCCTACCTAAGGAGATTTTTTTTTTTAAATGCAGGTACCCTCCCCCACCCCACCCCACTCCGTACTGCTCTCATTCATTCAGATTTATCAGGGCAGGGGGACTTGGGAACCTGTATTATTTTAAAGCTGTTATAAAGCTAAAGATGGCTATTATCTGGGGCGCCTGGGTGGCTCAGTGGGTTAAGCCTCTGCCTTCAGCTCAGGTCATGATCTCAGGGTCCTGGGATCGAGCCCCTGCTCAGCGAGGAGCCTGCTTCCTCCTCTCTCTCTGCCTGCCTCTCTGCCTATTGTGATCTCTCTTGCTGGATCAAATAAATAAATAAAATCTTAAAAAAAAAAAAAAAGATGGCTATTATCAATAATTACAGCTAATTGTTCTTCAGCATTTGCCAAGCCAAGTGCTAAATTCTTTCTCATGCATTCTCTAGGTTTAATCCTCACAGCACCTCTAAGAGGTAAGCCCACATTACAGAGGAGAGAATGAGGCAAAAGACAGCAAGCAATTTGCCCAAGGTCACACAACTGGTAAGTAAGGGAACCATGGTTTGAATCCGGGGAAGCTGGCTTCCACTGGCCTAGAAATCTTTGAACTGCAAGGACTCTGACAAATGGGGAATCTAAGGCTCTGGGAAGTCCATATTCACATTAAGTACTAGCTACCGTGCACAAGGAATTAAGCCAAGTTGCAGAGAACAAGCATCTGGCCCAGGCAAGGGGCTGGCTCAAGGAAGTTTCCAGAATGGCCCCCTCTTGAAGGACAAGCAGCCCTAAGGGGAAATAGGGTGTGAGAAGGAGCTGGGTGCTTGGGAAGAGGGGTTGCAAGTAAGAGGTTCAGCACGCCTGGCAGAAACAGTGTGCTGGCGAGGAGAGGGGAAGCCGGGTAAATCTGGAAGGCAGGGAAAGCTCAAGAAGGAAGGTAAGTCAAAATTGCATTTTGTTAAAAAAAAAAAAATTGCATTTTGTTTTCAAATTAACTTACAGCAAATTTTCCTCTCTTGTCGTACAGTTCTATGCATCTTGACCCATGTATAGCTTCATAACCCCTCCACGGGGACACAGAGCAGTTTCATCACCCTCAAAATACTCCCTCATGCTATAATTTTGTATCACACCCTCCCTCTACCCCTCACTCTTGGCAATCACTGATTTGTCCTTCATCTCTACAGTTTTCGCCTTTTCCAGAATGTTAGATAAATGGAGTCATACGACTTTTTGAGAATGGCTTCTTTCACTTGGCGTAATCCCTTTGAGATTCATCCATGTTGTTGTATGTGTGGGTAACTCATTCATTATCATTGCTGAGTGGTACTCCATTGTGTTGTGGACCCGAGTTTGTTCAGTTGGTTACCCAGTGAAGGACACTTGGTTGGTTTCTAGTACTTTGCCATTAAGACCAATGCTGCTCTGAACATTTTTAGGCAGGCTGTCATGTGAACTTAAGTTTTCATTTCTTTGGGATAAATGTGCAGGGGTTTGACTGCTGGGTCATGTGCTTGTTGCATATTTAGTATTATATGAAACTGCCACACTATTTTCCAGGGTAGCTGTGCCATTTTATATTCCAACCAGCAACGGATAGGACAGATCCTTGCCAGCATTTGGTATCATCACTATTTTTTATTTCAGCTGTTCTAATAAGTGTATAGTAATATCTCATAATGATCTTAATTTGCATTTCTCTAGTAGCTAAGGATAATGATCACCTTTTCATGTACTTATTTGCCACCTGTATCTTCCCTTCAGTGAAATATCTGTTTGTGGCTTTTTCCCCCATTTATATTTAGATTGTCCTTTTATTTCATTATATAATTTGCAAATATTTTCTCTCAGTCTGTACTTTGCCTTTCATCCTTTTGATAGGGTCTTTTGCAATGTCAAAGTTTTCAAATTTTAAGTCCAATTTATTAATGTTTTCTTTCATGGAATGTGCTTCTCATATCTTAGATGTGTCTTAGAACTCTTCGTCTAGCCCTAGGTCCCAAAAGTATCCTATGTTTTCTTCTAAAAGTTTTATAGTTTTACATTTATCCGTGCCTCATTTTGAATTAATTTTTGTATACCATTTGATGCTTGGGTTGAAGTTCTTTTTTTTTTTTTTTTTTGCCTATAAATGTCCAAAGACTCCAGCATCAAAGTACTTTATCAAAAAGTCAATTTGGTGTATTTGTGTTTATTTTCTGGGTTATTCTGTTAAAACTGATTTACAGGCCTCTGTTCCTCCACCAATATCATGTTGCCTTGATTACTCTAGCTATACAATAAATCTTAGCATCAGGTAAAGTGATTTCTTCCACTTTATTCTTTTTCAAAACTGCTTTAGCCACCCAAGTTCCTTTGTGTTTCCACGTAAAATTTAGAGTAAGCTATAAAATATCTTGCTAATATTTTGAAGGAAATTGTTTTAAACATATAGATAAATTCTTGGAAAACTGACATCTTTATTATGTTGAGTCTATCAGTCCATGGATATGTCATGTCTCTCCATTTCTTCAGATCGTGAATTTCTTTTCATCAGCATTTTGTAATTTTTAGCATACAGATCCTGTGTGAAATTTGTTAGACTTTAAGTATTTCATTTTGAGGAAGCAGAGTAAAAGTTTCACATTTTTTTTTAAAGATTTTTTATTTATTAGAGAGAGAGACTGAGAATTAGAGGGGAGAAGGTCAGAGAGAGAGAAGCAGACCTCCCGCAGAGCCGGGAGTCCGATATGGGACTCGATCCCGGGACTCCGGGATCATGACCTGAGCCGAAGGCAATCGCCTAACCAACTGAGCCACCCAGGCACCCAAAGTTTCACATTTTTGATGAAATTCAACTTCTCATTTTTTCTTTAATGGATTATGCTTTTGAATGCCATATTTAAGAACTCTTTGCTTAACCTTGTGTCACAAAAGTATTCTCCTGTGTTTTCTTCTAAAGGTCTTATAGTTTTGTGTTTTATATTTTGAGTTAACTTTTGCCAACACAACACTATCTTCATTACAGCTTCTTTATAATAAGTCTTAACATTGAGTAATTACTCCAACTTTATCCCTTTTTTTTCAAAATTGTTTTAGCTATTCTAGTTCATTTGTCTTTCCATATAAATTTATAATAAGCTTGTCTACATTGAAAAAAATGTCTTGCTAAAGGATTTTTATTGGAAATTGCATTAAATTCATTGACCAATGGATTATGACATCCTTACTCTGTTGAGTCTTCTGATCTGTAAGTAAGTCTTCCCATGTCCAGGGATCTGGTCTTTTATCTGAATTTTATAGTGTTCAGTATACATATATAAGTTTTGTGATATTTATACCTAAGATTTCATGGGGGTGCTTTACAATTTTTTTTTAAATTTTGGTTTCTAAAGGACCACTGCTAGCACATAGAAATATGATTGGTCTTTGGGGCGCCTGGGTGGTTCAGTCAGTTGAGTGTCTACCTTCAGCTCAGTCATGATCCTGGGGTGCTGGGATAGAGTACCTTGTCGGGCTCCCCACTCGGTGGGGAGTCTGCTCTCCCTCTGCCCCTGCCCCCCACTCATGCTCACTCTCTCTCTCAAATAAATATTTTTTTAAAAAAAGAAAAATGAGGGGCGCCTGGGTGGCTCAGTGAGTTAAAGCCTCTGCCTTCAGCTCAGGTCATGATCTCAGGGTCCTGGGATCGAGTCCCACATCGGGCTTTCTGCTCAGCAGGGAGCTGCTTTCCTCTCCCTCTGCCTGCCTCTCTGACTACTTGTGATCTCTCTGTCTGTGTCAAATAAATAAATAAAATCTTTAAAAAAAAAAAAGAAATATGACTGGTCTTTGTGTATTGATCTTGTATCCTGTAACTTTGCTAAACTCATTTATTCTGAGAGTCGATTTCTTAGGGTCCTCTACATAGCCATCATGTCATTTGCAAATAGGGATGAGTTTTTGTTTCTTCCTTTCTAACCTGAATGCCTTTGGTTTCTTTTTCTTGCTTTATAATACTGGCTAGGACTTCCAGTATGAGGATGAATATGAGTTGTGAGAATGGACTTCCTTGCCTTGTTGATGATCCTAGGTGTCTCTTACCACTAAAGTGGCTCTTAATCAAGTGGAATAATTCCTTCACTTGGCAGAATTCCCAGTTTTCTGAACTTATTTATTATTTTTAAAAGATTTTTATTTACTCATTTGACTGAGAGAGCACAAGCAGGGGGAGTGGCTGAGCAAGGAGCCCAATGTGGGGCTCAATGTGGAGCTTCATCCCAGGACCCTAGGATTGTGACCTGAGCCAAAGGCAGATACTTAACCAACTGAATCACCCAGGTGTGCTTGCTGAATGTTTTTACCATGAATGATATTGAATTTTTTCAAGTGTTTTTTCTGCATCAATTGACATTATCATGTAGTTTTTATTTAGACCATTAATATGATGATTCCACTGATTGCTTTTCAAATACTGAACCTATATTGCACAGCTAGTATGAATCCCACTCAATCATGGTGTATTATTCTACTCATATATTGCCGTATTCAAACTACTAATAGTTTGTTGAGGACTTTTCCATCGATGTTCATGAGAAGTAGTGGTCTGAAGTTTTCCTGTACTAGCTTTGTCTTGTTTGATATCAGGGTAATAGTGCATTGGGAAGTGATTCTTCATTTTCTATTTTCTGGAAGAGATTGTGTGCAAATGGTGTTATTACTTCTGCAGATGTTTGGTAGAATTCACCAATGAAATCACCTGAGCCTGAATATTTCTTCTTCTTCTTCTTTTTTTTTTTTGAAAGATTTTAAACAACAAATGCAATTTCTTTAATGTTGTAGGATTTTTCAGGTTATATGCTTGATCTTGGGTGCATTTTGGAGTTTATGATTTTTGAAGAATCGGTTTATTTCATCTAAGTTGTCAGAATTGTGGGTAGAGTTACTTGTAGTATTCCCTTATGATTATTTTATGTCTGTGGAATCTATACTGCTAATTGCTTCTTTCATTCATTATGTGGGTACTTTGATATTTTCACTTTAGCAGACAACTGACCTAGTTGGGTTCAAGCCACAAGTTCTGACCAATCTTCTCCTGGTGATAGTTTCATTATCCGTTCCCCTTTCAATGCCTTTGCAGTGCTACTTGAATCTCTCCCTCATATGTGTCAGTGGCCACTGGGACCTTAAAGTTCATGTGGCTTTTAGTTCAGTTCTCCAACTATGCCGTTTAGGATCGGATTCATGCATGTGCAGCTTGGCCCTGAACCTAGACGTTCATAAACAACTTCACAGGGTCACTTTCCCAAGCTCCTCTCTGTGATATCCTGGTATTTTCCAGTTCGCAAGGGCTCCTTCTTTTTGTCCTTTGGCCCAAGACTGGGGGTTTATTTACTTATCTCCACTACCCGTTTCCCATCACTGCACCACATCTGGGGTGGAAAGTGGGTGGGAAGAGAAAGAGAAGAATGCAGCAGGGGTTCTCACTCACCCTTTGGGACCACAGCTCTTTCTCCTGGAGAGAAGGGTCTTCCTCAAAGCCTTAAGTACCTGCAGCCCCTCCCAGCTATCACTGCCAGGAGAACTTTCTTGCTCCTTGGGCCTGAACAAGAAGGCTTGTCTGGGAGCTCTCTCTGTCTGCTTACTCATGGGTCTCCCCCAAGTCCAGACTGGAAGGAAAAAAGTTGTAAACTTACCACCATTCATTGTTACTTCAAACTATGGTCTTCTCCAATCTGCTTGTGGCTATTTAATTTCCAGGGTGCTTACATAGCTGCCCCATGCATTCCAACCAGGTTTTCTAGATGCACAAAGTGAAGTGCGCTCACTTCATCCTCCCAAGGACTGGAATCAACCTGAACTGCATTTTAGAAGACTCGCTCTGGCTGTTGAGGAGTCTCTAATGGAAGACTCTGGAGTCCCAAATCTGGGAGGCCAGGTGGCTGAACCAAGGTGGAGGCCATACAGTTGAAGGGCAGCAGGCAGATGCAAGACCGTTCCGGGCTGGCACTCACAGGATCGCGTGACAGCTGAATGTGAGAGGTGAAGGAGGGCAGGAGCAAGCAGGACGCTCGGGTTTACAACTGATCCAGCTTGCACATCTGGAAGGTCACCTAAGACTATGACGAGGGTGATTTCGAGGCAGTGGGCAGTGGGTCAGGTGGAACAGTGGGAAGAAGCCAGGAGAGAAGCTGAGGCTACAGCAAAGAAAGGAGAACAGCAGTGGAACCAGGTCTCACTGGAGTCACACACGGGTGGATGCAGGAAGTTTGCTAAGTCTGAGATGGTCCAGAAGGTGGGCTTTTTTGTTGTATGGAATGAGAAGGAGGCAAGGTGTTTTACTGGGGTAGTGAGGGTACGTAGAGTGGCAAGGACTTCAAGAGCCACTGGAAGATGGGAAAGTAAGCTGTCAGGGGACCCACGTTAGGGGGGCAGGCACTTAAGGTCCAGCAGGGTTTGAGGGTGTGCTGATCTACATGGTTGAGAGGGGTGGCCCCCAGAGCTCGACTGTGCGGCATATGTTCCTTGGCTCAGCAGAGGGGCCCTACTACTCCTGACTGAAGGCAGAATGCGTGGAACTCAAGGGTCATTACCAAATGAGGGACAGCCCCCCTGTCAACTCAGCAGCCACCACACTCCGGCTGCTGAGCCGAGCAGTTTGTAAGATGAAATAATTTGTTCTCCTCGACAACCTTAAGAGGTCTTGTTCAATCGACACACTTTCAGGGTAAGGAAACAGAGGCACAGAGGGGTCAAGCGACTTGGCCGAAGTGACCCAGCTAGTAAATGGCACAGCTGGGATCCAAGCCCCGGGCTGTCTAGTTCCCAGGCTGCCCCAGGGGTTCGCAGAGGACATGCGGGTGTGATGGAAGCTGGACAATCAGGCGAGGGAGGAAGACCCCTCTAGGAGCGACTGGGGGACAGACACTGGGCCAGGCCAAGCAAGGGAGAGTAGGAAAAAGGGAAGGCAGCTCTAGAGGAGGAGCCAGAGGTCTAGAAGGGTACTGAGAGGGTAGCTGCTATGGCAGCCAAAAAGGGGTCAGACTTGGACTTGGATTACTGAGCCAGAGCCCCAGGGTCCAGAGGGAGCTCTGTGAGGGAGGCAGACGGGATCTGTGATACCAAGGCACAGCTGAAGATGCAAGGGTGTGCCAACCAGAGGACAAGGCCCCAGAACCTGAGGACCAGCTCCACGGCCGAGGGCCCTGGTGGACCTGAGGACTGAGAGGGTGGGGAGCAATCCCAGCAGGGGCCCCAAAGATGCCAAGATGCCAACATTTGGATGAATGAGCAGCACAGGAAGGAGGCAAATGCTGGAGGTGGACATGACCCTGACCTTGGTCACTTGCCCCTCTCAGGGGGCTACCTAGATGTAAATTCATTCTCCTGATTGTGTTCTTCTCCCCAAAGGTACCATATTCTGATGACCCCACAGGGACCTTTTTAAAAAGACAAGGAGGGGCGCCTGGGCGGCTCAGTCTCTGGATGTCTGCCTTCAGTTCAGGTCATGATCCCAGGGTCCTGAGATCGAGCCCTGCATTGGTCTCCCCGCAGAGTGGGAAGCCTGCTTCTCCCTCTCCCACTCACCCTGCTTGTGTTCCCTCTCTTGCTGTATCTCTCTCTGTCAAATAAATAAATAAAATCTTTTTTTTAATAAATAAAATCTTTAGAAAATAAAATCTTTAAAATAAAATAAAATAAAATAAAATAAAATAAAATAAAATAAGAAGACAAGGGAGTGAGCAAAGGCACACAAGCAAGCCAGCCCCAGCAAGCCCAGCACAACCTCAGAAGGGCCTTCATCCAGCCACCAGATGGCAGCTGCAGACATCAGATAAAGCCTTCCATCAAATGAGGCCCACATTTCAGAAGCTGCTAAGAGTAAATCATCCAGTCCCAGGGTCGCTCGTCTCCTCATCAGAATATCAGAAGACTCCATGCCCTTCCTCACACAGATTCTTCTAATAACACACAAGAAAAATCTTGTAATCTGAGATGTCCTAAAGGCTGGTGAGCTCTGATCTCTCTGGTAACATGGGCCCCTGCCCATCTCCGGTCCAGCTGGAAGGTCCCCTGACTAGCTTCCCCAGACTTCATCTGAGGCCCCAGCCACCAGCCTCCTAGAGCTCTGGGCACTCGCTGCTCTGGGGCTCCCCAGACGCTGCCTGGAGCAGAAAGCATGACCCTTCAGTGGCTGTGGGTTACACAGGCGCAGACGTTGTCTCCAGGGTTCCATGGCCCCTGGGCAGAGGCCCACAAGGGGACACAGGCAGGATGATCACAGCTTGGATTTGGCAGGTCGATGTGCTGAAAGGTCAAGAGGCTGAGAAAGGCCTGGCAAGGTAGGGGCCACACAGGGGACCCACAGGGAAGGCTGCATGGTGCGAAGGTTAGGCGGACAGAAGAGCAGAGGACAAGCGTCCTCCAGAGCTTGAAGACAGATCTGGGGATGATCAGTGATGGGGGGAGCAAGATGTGGTCAGCAAAAGCAACATGTGAATCGAAGGCTTCCTAGAGGCGGGCATGGGGAGAGGGGACAGCCTTAGGAGATGGCCAAAGATGATGCCAGAACTTGCTCTGGGCTGGAGGGGTCGTCTAGACCCTCGCCCTACCTGACCTCCAGTGAAGCTGCAGGAAGGCAGAGGTGAGCAGCAGGAACCAGGTTAACCATCTCTAGGTTAGGGAGTCAGCTATATCTGGGGCCGGTCAGCACCAGAGGTAGGCTTCCAGGAGGCTGAAAGAGAGCCTCCAAGAAAGACGGAAGGGCAGAGGGAGGGGAGCAGGGCTGGCCACAAAACATGGCTGGGTGTGAGTGAGGAGCGTGGGGAGAAGGCTAGGGAGGGAGGAGCCCTCTGGCAGAGAGGGGGAACAGAGGACTGGGGCTGAGGATAGCAGGGACAGGTGGGTTCATTTCTTCCTAAGAAGCAGTAAGGACGATAAATAAGGAAAAGAGAACCTCGTTTCAAACAAACCAACACTAATAATAACACTATATGTTAATTAATTGGATTTAAATAAAATTAGATTTTTAAAAATAAGCAAAAAGTAAAGCCAACAAAAACCAGGGAGTAGCCAAAATGAGCACTGCCCTCCTCACCATAAAGTGGGCATGGAGGACAAGGGCACCTCTGGGTGCTGTGCGTCAGGGGCGCACAGTGGCTACATGCAGACTCCAGGCCTTTCCAAAACACCAAGGGGGCCAGCCCCAGATGTGGCAAGAACTGGTCCCGCAGGGCCTTGGCCTTGCTGACCTCATCCCTTGAAGTTTCTTTAGAAGTCATGGTCAGCTTTGGGGCCGGGCTGCCTATAGCACACAGGCCAAAGGGACAAGGGACAGTAGCCAGAAGGCCAGGACCCGAAAAGAGAGCAGAGGCAGAGAGGAGTGAGCCACGTGGCCTGGAGTCTGCAAAGGGCAGGGGTCAAAGTACAACATCATGGTGGACCCCACATCCATGCCCGTCATTGCTCTCAGTTCCAGTGAGAATGTTCTTGAAAGGCCCTGTCCCATAATCCCTCCTTCCACTGTTCCGTTGCAGAAGGCCTCTCAACCTGCCCCGTCTGATTGGGGCGCTCAGCCTGCCCTCCTCATCCCCTGTCCTCTGCCCCCTCCTTGCGGGAGTACTGGCCTGGGCTGGGCAGCTGCTGGGTCCAACGCCAGGTCCCTTTCCCCACAACAGGTTCTGGGGCAGGTGTCCCTGTGTCCTTGGCCTCTTACTCCACCTCAGGCATCGCTCATCTCTCCCTCTGAAGGGTCAGGGGCCCCCAGCAGCCTACTCTCAATCCCCACCAGAGAGCTGCTCCAAGGCTGGGTCCAGGCCTGGGCCTGTTCCTCTCTGAGTTCCCCACACACGGCTCAGTCCCCAGGGCACAAAAGGCAAGGTAGTCAAAAGCCCTCTGTGACACATGCATGCACTTTACTTTTTCTTTTTTTTTTTTTAAGATTTTATTTATTCGACAGAGAGAGAGATCACAAGTAGGCAGAGAGGCAGGCAGGGAGAGAGGGGGAAGCAGGCTCCCCGCCAAGCAGAGAGCCCGATGTGGGGCTCAATCCCAGGACCCCAAGACCATGACCTGAGCCGAAGGCAGAGGCTTTAACCCACTGAGCCACCCAGGCGCACCAGCACTTTACTCCTTTAAGGAACATTCAGGCTTCAAGCAACCTCCCATTGCTGGACTGCTTGCTTTGCTTCCACAGACAGAAAAGGAACCTAGTGTCAACAATAAGAAGCAACCATAAACAGAGGGAGCATTAACCGAATAAACAACATCTAGGGAGTTTGAGTTCCCCTCGTGCACTCGGAGAAGGCTGACCAATTTTTGGCTGAAGTCCATTTTCTTTAGTGATTATTTACAAAAAGGCTTAAAGAAAAATCTCTTTTCCCCCACGTAGCAGAAAGAAAGAGTTGACAACTATGTCAGTGTCATTTTTGTAAGGGCTATGTGCTTCTGACCTCTCGAGGCCTGATCAATGTGACATAATAATTAAGTGTGATGAATAAGGATAAGTAAATTCAAACGAGGGACCCCAAATACATAGGCAGGAGGGAATCGGGGGTCTTCACTAAGCAAGACAGAGGGAACACAAATTGACTGAAGAAAAGGCCGTTGGGCTATAGGGCATTTGACAGGACACGATGCTTCACGGCTTTCAAACCCTTATGATTGGAAATATGTATAAGCCATTCGCTTCCCTCTGAAGGGGTGCAGGCCTTCCCGGGGATGAGCCCAATGGCAGCTGTGAAGCAAACCCCTTCTCAAAGGGGTCCAAATAACTGAAGTGCTCAAACCATCGGATGCAAGGTCCCTGGGCAAAAAGTAGGCCCTTCTGCTGCCGACCAAAGGGGCTTGGGCCTCCCGGGACAGGCAGGGGGCTTCTGTGCTCTGGCTGCTGAACCCGTCAGCCCTTCCGGCTACCGTCCTCCCTCCAGGAGCCCTGTGCCCCCAGCCAGATAGAGGCCCTAGCCCCAGATATTGCCAATGCCACCCCTATCAGACTGATCTCCAACCTCCCCTCGGGGACCGTCGGGCTGAGGGATGATGCAGCCCAAATGCACGCAGTGTCCCCAGCCGCAGAGAACCCCCATGCTCCCTGAATACAATCCGTTCCTTTGCTCCAGCCATTCCCATCCCCACCGCCGGGACAGTCTTCCTTCTTCCCTGCCCCCCCACCTCCATCTCCATATTTCAAACCCTTCTTGCCCCTCAAAAACCCACCTCGGCTCTCAGCTCCTCTAAGGAGCCTTCCCTGACGTCGTTCCCATCTCCCACCCACCCCAGTGGTGACAGCCTCCTACCTTACAGTGCGCTAATTCACCTGCAAATCGCTCTAACCTCCGTGGGAACTGTCACGCCTCGTTCGTGAAGTTTGAGTTCACGTAGGACTGTGCCATTTGAATGACATTCGTTCCCTCTGAAAGGTTAATATACAAGAGCACATACTGCGCCAAGGTCTACTGGGGGTGATTTTATCTAATAAAAACTACTGTGGCCTGGAAATAGGTGGGCCCTGCTTTTGGCCCATTTTAGACAACGAGCAAGTTAAGGCCACAAATCTAAAACTGGAAAGCTCAAAAGACCAAGTTTCAGGTGCCCGAGGGGTCGGTTCACTTTCAAAAGAGAGCAGGGGCAGACACTGCAGCAGCCCTGCTGAGGGCTGGGCTCCAAGAGCGTGTCCAAGTCCTGGGCTCTGGAGAAGGCCCACGGCCGGGGCAGAGCCACTGTCCCGGCACCCAGACTCCTGACTGACACAGACACTCGCCCAAGATGACCGTGACTTGTCCTCTGCACCCACCAGCAGCACGCCCCCAGCCAGAGGGGAGAGCAGCTGCCTTCCCCGGGATGCAGCCCTCTGGAGCCGCTGTGCCACATTCCAGGGAAAAAACGTGCTGGTGGAGGTAGGTCGTTTTAGGAGTGAAAGCATTTCTTCCCTTCCCTGTTCAAACACCCTGGGTGCTTGACCTCCTGCGGATGATTCTGGATGATTCTGTCCTATCACGAGCTATGGATGGGATGATTTATGCGTGCTGGGCCGAACTCCCCGACCGCAGTGCTGGGATGAATGGAATTGGTTTCCCCCTCAGCACTACTGCATTTCCCACTATCATGTAATGCTCCCAGTTACTGAGCAGGGGTGCTGAAGATGAGGAATCTGGAACTCGGGAAATACTCACTAGTTCGACCAAGGCCCCAGAGCTGGCGGGAGCTCAGTGAGAAGCCTCGCTAGCCATCCATTTTGTCGGTAAGGAGACTGAGGTCCCAGAGACACTGTGACTTGCCCAAGGTCAGATCTGACCCTCCTTGGCTCAGCACCTGGCCCACAGAACATTCTACCAAATTTGGAAAGTGAATGGTAAAAGAAACACAGTTAGCTCAGAAGGACAACAATGGAGTCTTGAAGGACCTTTGGGAACCCCACCCCTGACCCAGCTCTCTGCTGGAACCTTCCATCAGGTCCCTACCACCCCCTCCCTTTTGGAGGATGCTGGTTTGTTCCTTAGCCTCAGCAGAAATCGGACCCACCCCTTCCACCGCTGGTTCTGCTTATGTCTCCCAGTGCCACAAAAAACGGGAAAAAAAAAAAAGCCCCAAACAAAAAACAGGTCTGCATTCTCATTCACATGCTCTGACCCTTCAAACTTTCAATATGAGTCGGCTCAGCCTGGCCTTCCTTTCTCCACACTAAATGTCACGAGTTCTTTCATCTGCTCCAGTGGTGACAGGTATAGAGAAACCACGCCACCTCAAGCCTCCTCTCCAAGGACAATTCGAGCACGGACAAGGGTGCCCTGGCGGCTGTGCACACTAGCCCCACAACAAACCCTCACTGGGCACCAACCCCAATGCCAAGTCCAGCGCTGGGCCCTGAAGTCACCACAGAAATAAGACAACACAGGATCTCTCTGCCCTGGAGGAACTAAAGTTTTATGGAAGAGATGGGCAGTAAGTAACTAAACAAGCCAGTCCACGAATGAGGGCCAATCGTAGGGAAGAAAATGAAGATGCTATCATGGAGCTGTCTTAGGAGAAGGGAACAACTTAAACAACTCTGAAGTGTCATCGAGCGGATGAGAGCCAGGCTGGCCAAGAGTAGGAACAGGTGTGTTCTAGGCAGAGAGCAGAGCCCAGCAAGTACAAAGGTCCTGAGGCAGGAGCTGAGGATGGTGAGCAGGGAGAGGGTGAGGGAAGAAGGCCATAGACTGTCATGCAAGGTAAGGAGCTCGGATTTTACCCTGAGAGCACTGACGAGCGACCTGAGGGGTGTGTGTGTGTGTTAAAATAGACATAAAATTTAACATGTTAACTATTTCAAGTGTATAATCCAGTGCTGTTCAGTATATTCACAATGTTATATAACCATCACCTCTAGCTCCACAACACTGTCATAATCCAAAGAGAAACCCTGTACCCACTAAGGAGACACTTCTCATCCCCCTTCTCCCCAGCTCCCGGCAACCACTCCTCTGCTTTCAGTCTCTCTGGGTTTGCCTATGCTGGACATTTCATATACATAGAATCATACGACACGGGGCCTTCTGCATCCTGCCTCTTTTATGAAATGTGTTTTCAAGGTTCATCCGTGTCATAGCATGTATCAGTACTTCATTCCTTTTTGTTGTTCAGTAATAGTCCATTGTGTGACTGTACCACCTCTTTTCATCCATTCATCTCATGGTGGACATTAGGGCTATGTTCACCTTTTGGCTCCTGTGGCTAGGCGATGCTATGAACATTTCCGTACAAGTTTTTGTTTGAACACCCCCTTTCAGTTCTTTGGGGTGTATACCCAAGAATGGATTTGCTAGGGTCATATGAGTGACTATATGTTTAACTTAGTGAGAAACCACTAAAACATTTGCCACAGTGGCTGCACCATTTTACCTTCCCACTGGCAATGTTTGCGGGTTCTAATTTTCCACATCCCTATCAACACCTGCTTTCTGTTGTTGTTGTTGCCTTTTTTGATTTTTGTTTTGATAGTAGCCATCCTAATGGGTGTGAAGTGGATGTCTTATGGTTCTGATTTTCATTTTCTTTTTTTTTAAAGACTTTATTTATTTATTTGACAGAGAGAGAGAGAGAGAGAGATCACAAGTAGGCAGAGAGGCAGGCAGAGAGAGAGGGGGAGGCAGTCTCACCTCCGAGCAGAGAGCCACATGTGGGGCTGGATTGCAGGACCCCGAGATCACGACCTGAGCCGAAAGCAGAGGCTTTAACCCACTGAGCCACCCAGGCGCCCCTGATTGTCATTTTCTTAATAACTAACAATGCTCATTATCTTTTCATGTGTTTATTAGCCATTCAGAGATCTTCTTTGAAGAAATGTCTATTCAAGTACTCTGTCCTTTTATATCCTGGATTCTAGACTCATCAAAAACATGTCTTGAGGGGTGCCTGGGTGGCTCAGTGGGTTAAAGCCTCTGCCTTCAGCTCAGGTTATGATCTCAGGGTCCTGGGATGGAGCCCCGCATCGGGTTCTCTGCTCAGCAGGGAGCCTGCTTCCCGCCCGCCCCCCACCCCCCACCGCCTGCCTCTCTGGCTACTTGTGCTCTCTCTCCTCTCTGTCAAATAAATAAATAAAATCTAAAAAAAAAAAAAAAAAACCCAAAAACAAACAAACAAACATGTCTTGCAAATATTCTCTCCCATTTTATGGATTGTCTTTTGTCTTTCTTGGTAAGTGTCCTTAGATGCACAAAAGATTTAAATTTTGATAAAGTCTAATTCATGTATTTTTTTGTCTTTGGCTGCTTGTACTTTTGGTGTCATATCTAAAAGGCCACTGCCAAACTCAAGGTCATCAAGATCTACTCCTTTTTTTTCCTGAGAACATTATGGTTTTAACCTTATATTTAGGTCTTTGATACATTTGAGTAAGTTTTTGTATATGGTGTGAGGTAGAGGTCCAACTTCATTATTTTACATGTGGACATCCAATCATCTCAGCACTATTTGTGGAAGAGATATCCTTTCCCCATTGAATGGCCTTTGTGCCCTTGTTGAAAATCCATTGCCCATATTTCTACACTCTCAATTTTATTTCATTGATCCGCATGTCTGTCCTTAGGTCAGTACCACACTGTTCTGACTATTGTAGCTTTTTCTTTAAAGATTGATTGATTGACTGATTGATTTAAAGAGAGAGCATGCTGAAGGAAGGGGCAGAGGGAAAGAGAGAGAGAAACTCAAGCAGACTCTGTGCTGAGTGTGGAGCCTGATGTGGGGCTCAGTCTCATGATTCTGAGATCTCACGACACTGAGATCATCACGGGAGTCAAAACCAAGAGTTGGACACTTAACTGACTATGCCATTCAGGCACCCCTTGATTGTTGTACCTTTATAGTAAGTTTTAAAATTGGAAAGAGTTCTCTTTGTCTTCTTTTTCAAGATTTTTGGCTATTTTGGGTTCTCTGGGATAATTTTTTTCTACTTCTAAGAGAAAAGGCCATTGGAATTTTGATATGGATTATACTGAATCTGTACATTGCTTTGAGCAGTATTGCTATCTTAATAATATTAAGTCTTCCAATCCATGAACATGTCTTTCCATTTATTTAGGTCTTCTTTAATTTCTTCCATAATATTGATTTTTGGTTTGTTTTTGTTTTTTGAGTTTTCAGTGAACAACTCATCTCCTTGGTTAAACTTATTCCTCAGTATTTTATTATTTGTGATGATATTTAAATGGAATTATTTTCTTCATTTTCTTTTTGGAGAGTTCATTGTGTTTATAGAGAAATACAAGTGACATTTGCTGATCTTGTGCCCTGCAGCTTTGCTGAATTTGTGTATTTGCTTTAATAGTTTTGTGTGTCTGGGTGTGTATTCTTGGGGATTTTCTATATATAGCATTGTGTCATCTGCTAATAGAAAGTTTTACTGCTTCCTTTCCATTTGTTCCTTTTGTTTCCTTTTCTTGTCTAGACTTCCAGTACAATGTAGAAGAGCCATGGTGAAAATAGGCATTCTTGTCTTGTTCCTGGTCTTACGGGGGAAAAGGCTCAGTTTTTTACAATTGAATATGATGTTAGCTGTGGGCTTTACATAAATACCCTTTATCATGTTGAGGAAGTTATCCCCTAGTCTGATTTGCTGATGTTTTTATCATGAAAGGGTGTCGGATTTTGTCAAATCCTTTTTCTACATTAGTTGAGGTAATCATGTGAGGGTTTTATTCCTTCAATCAATGTAGTGTATTATACTGATTGGTTTCTTATGTTGAACGGCCCTTGCATTCCTGGGATAAATTCCACTTGGTCATGGTGTATAATCCTTTTGATATCCTGTTAGATTTTGTTTGCTGATATTATGTTGAGGGGTTTTACATCTATATTCATAAGGGATAATGGTCTATAGTTTTCTTTTCTTGTGATGTCTTTGTTTGGCTTTGGTATAGGGCCAGAGTAAGTTAGGAAGTGTTTCCCTCTTCTTCATTTTTTGGAAGTTTGAGAAGGCTTGGTATTAATTCTTATTTAAATGTTTAGTAGAATTCACCAGTGAAACCATCTGGTCCTGGACTTTTCTTTGTTGGAAGATTTTTGAGGACTGATTCAATCTCTTTACCTACTATTTCTATTTCTTCTTTAGTAGGTTTTAGTAACTTGTGTGTTTCTAGGAATTTGTCCATCTCATCTATTTTGTCTAATCTGTTGGCATACAATTGCTCATAGTATTGTTTTATAATACTTTTTATTTCTATAAGATCAGTAGTAATGTCCTCATTTTCCTTTCTGATTTTGGTAATTTGAGTCTTTTCTCTTTTTTTCCTAAGCAGTCTAGTGAAAGGTTTGCCAATTTTGCCGATTGTTTCAAAAACCAACTTTCAGTTTCATTGATTTTTCTCTATTTTTTTTTGTTCTCTATTTCATTTATTTCAACTCTGATATTTATTTCCTTCCTTTTGCTAGCTTTGGTTTAGTTTGGTCTTCTTAATCTAGTTCCTTAAGATGGAACGTTTGGTTATTGATTTGAGATTTTTCTGTCTTTTTAAAATGTATATTTGATAGCTATAAATTTCCCTCTGAGCACTGCTTTTGCTGGGTCCCCTAAATTTTGGTATGTTGTGTTTTCATTTTCATTCATCTATAATTGTTTTCTAATTTCCCTTATGATTTCATCTTTCAATCATGGGTTGTTCAAGAGCATTCTGTTTAATTTCTACATATTTGTGAATTTTCTAGTGTTTCTTCTACAATTGATCTCTAGCTTCATTTCACTATAGGTTGAAAAGATATTTTGTATGATTTCAATCTTCTTAAATCTATTGAGACTTGTTTTGTGGCCTGACATTATCGGGGAGAATTTTTCACATGCACTTGAGAAGAATGTATGCGTTCTTTGTTGGGTGAGCGTTTTGAGTGTGTCTGTTAAGTTTAGTTGGTTTGTAGCACCCAAGAGTTGTAAGTAGTGCAGTTATATGATTAAATTCCCATTTTTTAATATGTCATTCTGCCTGTGGTTTGGATAACTGATTGGAAACAGGAAGAGGTTGTTGCCAACATCCATGTAAGAGGGACTGGTGCTTGAACTGGGAGGTGGGAGAAAAACCTAGAGAGTAGCAGATGTTTTCAAGAGGTAAGTAGAGGCATGAAGTAGGCTTCTTGCTAGATGAGAGATGGTCCACAGCCTAGAAGGGTTAGATGGACCCTAGGATGGCCTGCAGGGAATCTATTTGGATTCCCTGTGACCTAGCTTGGTCACTACCAGCCGGAGTCAAGGAGAACCACACCAGACTGCCTTCCCTCCTTCAGGGTTACCTGAAACTGACTCCATGTGAAAGTTGCAAACCACAACTCTCCAACATCAGCCTGAGACTGGTGGGAGAAAGGTGTTGCCTTGCAGAGAATGCTATCACAAGACCTATTTTTTAGGAAATAACCAACCTAACTATAAAAGCACAGTACCTTCCTGAAGGCTTCTCTTTAACATACACTAGTTCACTTGTGTTTCCAAATACCCAAAGGAGAGAAATTCTACCATTTCTCATCAACATATAGCAAGTACTACCCTGAACTGCACCTGAATGTTTGTCCTTTGTCCTTAGCCGGGAGGCTAACCCCTGGGGAACATAAGACGTGTGCCATGTCACCAGCCCCTGACTATGCCAAGGGGTATGAAATGAAGGAAGTTTAGCCTGAGGTAACTCCCTCTGGGATCCCAACCTCTCCTAGAAGAAGTCCAGGCTTGGCAATTGCTAGCACTGCCCAGCTGAGTTAACAAGCAGTCACCACAGTGGCTTTGCATAGACCTCCAAGCAGAAAGCACTGGTCCTACAGGTCTCAGCATAGGCCTTGCATAAGATGGCCCCAACATCCTCCTTCACTGGGAAATGCAGCGGTACCCTGGGGATCCCTTGCCAAGCTCAGCATCACTGTTGACACACCAGTCACAGGAATGTTGACCCCAAGGAAGAGTCACCGGGGGACTGGGGGGTTGGGATCCATGCTCCAAATGTGTGAGACCAAAAGAGAAGATCAGGCTGATGTTCAATGACCTTCAATGTGCACTGAGAAGCAGGTATTGGGAGAGACCCCACCACAACGAGCCTAGGAATGGGATATGGTGACTGATATCACAGCCCCTCTCATCCTGCTTTATGCTAGAGCTCCGTCCCCACATCCCCACTGGCTCCTCAACCAGCCTGTGTGATAGGAGAGCAGAGGCTGTGACTCGTTCTCACCTGGAACCCTGACTTCCTGAAAGAAGTCTACATAGGTCTAAGGAAATACACATCATTTTGTGTTAACTTCCAAAGAATCACAGCTTCCCAATCTCTCCTCCTCGTGTATGTGTAGACCTACTTTTCACCCACCCGAAACATGTGCTATCACTCTGAGTAGACAAGGCTGGAGGAGGCAGGCATTCTCTTGCCTGCTACAAGCATCTGATAGTACAACCCCTATGGAAGGCAGCTTGACTATCTCTCAGAATTACAAAGGCACACTCCTGTTGACCTGGCAATCCCGCCCCCCGGAATGGATACTTCTATACTTCTGCAAATGTGAACAGAAATACAAGGTTACTCACTGCAGCACAGTGTGTCATAACAAAATAAACAACCTCGATGCTCATCAACAGGCTTTGGATTCAATAAACTATGACACATCCGTGCAACCAAGGGCTAGACTGTTGTAAAAACAAGGAGGATGCTCCTTATGTGCTGATAGGGAAGAAATTCCAAGATATATGGCTAAATGGAAAGAAAGCAAGGTGGAAGACTGCATTTAGTTTAAAATAAGTACGAATTTTAATATATACGTAAAAGACACAAGGTAGCTCTCGCTGCCTCCTGGAGGGATCACAGGGTGGGAGGTCAAGGGCAGGCTTCACTGCAAGCGCTTTCGAAACTGTTGGATTATAAATCATATAAAGACATTGCATATGAAGAAAGTGACTGCATGAAAGTAAACGCTCAAATGTCTTGCTCAGGATTTCTGAGCTGGCCTTCCACCTGAGCAAAGGCAGCAGCTCTGGCTAAACAGTTTTTCAATCTCCGTAACAGGCCTGGGAAAAAGTCTGGCCCCAGACCCAGGTGCACGATCCCAGACTCCCACCCCTGCTACTGCCTCTGCCTCTCACTCACTGCAGCATCAGAAGGGTCTGCTCAAGTCCAGGAACCAGACTTGTCCAAAGAAAGACACACTCAGCCCCGCTCACCACAAATATTTCTGTCCCAAGAACTGCCAGCCAACCTTGACCACCTAAGCCTCTCATTGCTGAGGATACATGGAGCTGAAGGGGAAGGGTGAAGGCATAGCTCCACCCTCCAGCGTTGGTCTGGACTGGCCTGGGTCTCCCGGTCACCCCCCACCCACAAACGCTCTCAATTCCCACTCTCTCCAGACCCATGGCGCTGCGTGTATTCCCACCCACTCACCAAGTGCTCTCTACCTGAGTGGCTGCTCATCATGCGGACAGCCTTGGCCTTGGCCAGCTCCAGGGCGGTGATCCACTGCTGCCGCTCCACCTCCGAGCTGGCCTTGAGGTGGTAGGTCCTTGCCCCACTGGTCAGCACGATACCGCACGAGTCCTCCGTGTCAAAGTGTGCGGTGGACAGGTTGATGGTGCCACGGCAGGTGTGAGCCATTTCACCCTGATTTCTGTAGGATGCAAGAGAAGGCATGGGGTGAGGCTCCCAAACTCAATAGCACTAGACTGAAGAAAGCCTCAGGGCAAATCCTGAGAATCTCAGACCCTTCGAACTGGGAGAGATCCTGGAGTCGGAGCTGGGAGAGAATGCCTGATGGGACTGACAGGAAGAGGCTTGGCTGGGGAGGGGGGTGTTCCGTGGGGAGATGGCAGAGGGAGGAGGGCCTGCATCAGGGCCAACTGCAGGGGATGCCTGCGGTGGGCTGAGCCCTTGCAGACACCAGGAAATGGAGAAAGGTGACCACCCAGGGTCCTGCGAGGCAGCGTAGTCCTCTAACTCTATCCCAGCCTCCTTCCACTAGTAGGCTCAGAACCACAGAGTTGGAGCAGGGTGGGAATCTGCCACTACAAATGAGATTAGGGACCTGGAACCTCAGGAGATGAACTTGGAGGCACCTCCTAGCAGGAGTGAGCTGGGAACAGAGATCTGCAGGGCAAGGATGCCACCATGCCACATGAGAAGGCAATGGCCGGCCTAATGCAGGGTGACCTCATGACAGGGACTGACCCTTTGTTGGTTATAAGACTGTGGAGCTAATACCAAAGTAAAGGGAAGCAGAGGTGACAGAAGAGTGGGCCATTTCCACCTCTGACCAATGTCTGAAAACAGAGAGCAACCATCATGACTGGATCTGCTTAGCTCACCCCTTCACACACTCAAAGGAAATTCAGCATCTTCACAATATCCCAAATCTCCTTCCACAGAGAGAGTTGGAAAAGGAAGAGCCATTGGTCAGCACATCACACTGCCAGCGACAGGGGCGCATTCGGCAATTCTGTGGGTGACCATCCTTTGGTCACCAGCCTTTGATGCTCCTTCATTTCCCCTGGCTGTTCCTCATCTGTTACTTTCTTGATTCTTCTACCAGTTCTATTTTCTTAAAGATTTAATTATTTTTAGAGAGAGCGAGCACATGTACACAGGCGAGCAGGGTGTGGGGCAGAGGGCGAGGGAGAAGAGAATCTCAAGGTAGCTCCCCGCCGAGTGTGGAGCCCAACAAGGGAGCTGGCTATGGGGCTCAATGCCAGGCTCCATCTCACAACTCTGAGATCATGATCTGAGCCAAAATCAAGAGTCAGACACTTAACCCACTGAGGTGCCCCTCTTCTGTCAGTTTTAAAGTCAAATGATGTGACAGTCAGTAAGACATTGGGATTTTGTGTAAATAGTGGTTGCCTTTTCTGATTCCCTCCTGCTTTGGTTACATTCCTTAGAGAAGATGACATAGGTTGTATCTGAAGAGAGGTCCAGCTCATAGGCACTGATGTCTTCCACTTGAAGGAGACTCCTTCTAATTTACAAAACCAGTGAGGCTGGGCATGCCTGTTGGATTGCCCTTTTAGATTCAAGGACTTTTAGGCTAGACCTGCTCACGTGTTAAACAGTCCAGTAATTAACCAAAAATGCCACCATGGCTCAGCTCAAAAAGGAGAGGGGGGTGACTGTTCTAGACAGAGGGAACCGAAGAGGCAAACACCATGAGGCCAAATGGAGTTTACAGCTTTCAGAGAATAGGAAAAAGTTCCGTGTGGCTGGAGCACTGAGAACAACAGAGTGAATGAGAGAAAGATGAAGCTAGTGAATTTTATAGAGACCAAATGTAAAGCCTTGCAGATTATGCTAAGGATTTAGACTTTTCGAAGTCTAAAAGTAGTAGTTTACTTTCTCGAAACTAAAACAGTGGGCCTCCTGGGCCTCATGTCAAGAAAGAAGCAGGGGTGGTCAAGAGTTACAGAAATTCCTATAGGAAATGGGGAATAGAAGTACCTGGAGTGAGATAGGATATGGAAGCCTGGCCACTATGTGGCACGAGGGCTGGGCTGGAAGTTAGCCAGTGGCTACTGTATTGGATTACAACCCACTGACTAAAATAAATACCCTGAGTCCATGCTGATGTAAGTATACAGTTGAAGGGACACATGAATGGGGGAGAAGGGACAGATCTTCCTTAATAAAAGTAGATGTGATCATAGAAATAGAAAAGCACTGAATGCAATGTAGGATTCTGGATTGGATTATAACATTTTAAAAAAAGACATTAGAGAAAAACTGGTAAAATATGAATAAAGTCAGAGGTTTAGTTAATAGTATCATACAACGTTAACTTTCCACTTTTGACAACTGTACTTTGCTGAGATAAGATGTTAGTGTTACGGGAAGCCAGGCGAAGAGTATGCGAGAACTCTCTGTACTTGCAACTTTTCTGTAAGACTGGTTTTTTTTCTTTCTTTCTTTTTCTTCTTGTTAGTAGTAGATCACCAGTTTATTATTAAAGTACACAACTCAGGAACAGGCAGATAGAAGAGATACATAGGATAAGGTATGGGGTAAGGGTAGGGGGTTTCCATGTTCTCTGAGCATGTCACATCCCTGAATCTCCACATGTTAACCAACCTGGAAACTCTTCAAACTGTGATCTAAGTTACTTCAAAATTCAAAATAAAACTTTTGAATGGTGCCATCATGCTCTGCCCAGGACCGTAGCTAATATGAAATCTTGTATCTAAAACCTGAATTCACTTGCCCTCAGGCTCAGGGACAGGGTTGCAGATATTCCCAAGGTCACCGAAGGACAGAAGCCCTAAGCCCCCACCATGTCTGGTTCTGGACTAGGCTCTTCACAGAGTGAGGTGAAGGCACTTTAAAAATCACTAGAGAGGGACAGGGTGGCTGGGTTATGGACATTGGGGAGGATATGTACTATGGTGAGTGCTGCGAATTGTGTAAGACTGAGGATTCACAGACCTGTACCCCTGAAGCAAATAATACATTACATGGTAATTTAATAAAATAAAATAAAATCACTAGAAAAAGAAGAGTAGAGTGGTAGGTAAGTCTCAGGGAGGGAGGGAGAATCTCCTAGTCAAGACAAACTGAAAACCCAAATTCAAAACCCATGAAGAAAATCAATGCTAACAGAGAAAACAACAAAGTCAAATGCTAAGCAGATGAATCACTTCACACAAAAATGGATCTATCAGAACAACATTTTTTAAACGAACATAAATAGGCTTAATAGTCTCAAAGATAAAGGTATAACATCAATAAAAAGCAATAATTCATGAAACAAAAGCTAGTAAAAATAAGAATAGGCAGACATGAAAAAGTAACAAGAGAATTTCAGCAAATGCAAATATAGCAGATAAACTTTAACAGTCACCCAGCATCCATATCTAAATTTAACCTTAACTCTTTGTAACTAGAGTTACTTTTCATTAAAAGACTTGAGGAGATTAATTTTTCAGTTTTACTTTCTGCATTATTTGAAGAAATTAAATAGAGACACATGTGAATTTAGGAATTAAAGGAGCATTAAAATCATCAAGGTCCAATATATTTGCTTGTTTTGGAATTTAACTCTGTTCTTTTTTTTTTTTTTAAAGATTTTATTTATTTATTTAACAGAGAGAGAATACAAGCAGGCAGAGAGGCAGGCAGAGGCAGAAAGAGGAGCAGGCTCCCTGCCGGGCAAGGAGCCCGATGCGGGACTCGATCCCAGGACGCCGGGATCATGACCTGAGCCAAAGGCAGCTGCTCAACCAACTGAGCCACCCAGGCGTCCCTCTGTTCTTTTTTCTTTCATTTAAATGTTTTGTGGGGGGGCGCCTGGGTGGCTCAGTTGGTTGAGCGACTGCCTTCAGCTCAGGTCATGATCCTTGAGTTCTGGGATCGAGTCCCACATCAGGCTCCCAGCTCCACGGGGAGTCTGCTTCTTCCTCTAACCTCTCCTCTCATGCTTTCTCTCACTTTCTC
>CM052808.1:20396593-20415710 GCA_028533885.1 Nasua narica | reverse complement strand
ATAAAATCTTTAAAATATCAACTGTTTATTTTAAAAAAATAAAAATAAACGTTTTGTGGTCAATCCATTCTCCACCAGTAGCCTGTTTTTTGTCCTGTCATTCCGTTTTTTAAAATTTCAATGCCTTCAAAATAAGTCCCAAAAGGTCTAAAATTCAAGGACATTTCCTAAAATTCAGGTTGTTTTTGGGAGTGGTGCACCTACCCATGTTGCCTATAAAAGTTTTTTGTTTCTCCCACTGTGAGTTCTGGCTGAGACAACCCTTCCTATGAGAGTTGACCTTCCAGGGCCACCCAACAGCCCAGATGGTAGAAAAATTAAAGCCGCACTCATGGCACATTGTGGACTTGGGTCTGCAAGCTGCAGTGGCAACTCCTGTCCTACCTGCCCTGGGAGGGGAGCTTTGGAGGTGGGCAACAACCCTGAACTACTAATTGTCATTGAGCCCTGGGCATCTTCAGCGCCTCGAGACAGATCAGGCCACGTCCGAGGGCCTGCCAGGTATGTCAGAGCCCATATCCAGCGCACGTGAGCATTTATCTTTTGCCAGTTTTTAAAAGAAACATGTTCTGTGGCATTACTTTACGTTTGGTGGATATTTCAAGTATTTAGAATGAGCAGAGACAAACTATGGAACACCTACCATAAACTGAACCATAAGAGAAGTTAACTACAACCAACATCGTTCTAAGTGAGTCACACTGACTCAGTCAAATAATATTCATCCAGTTCTGATGGCCAATGTCCTTGCCAGAGATGAGAATAAGACACCAGCTCTCAGAACCTGGAAGCCTGTAATAGTTAATGTAGCACTTTGGCTAGTGACTAACCCAACCCACCTGTATTGAGTACAAACTTCATGCACCAACTCAGAGTCCCCTCACGACCTCTTCTCTTACCTCTCTTGGTACCCCATTTGGCTTGGGTCGCCCCTCCATTTCTGGGCTTGGAAGGGATGCTGAGTCTCAGAGTATGGGATCTGGCTTCCTGACTGGCCATCAAGAGACTGGATTTTTGCAACCCACTAATGTGAAGAGTTTAGCACACCCCAGGCTGAACAATGACCAGTGGGAAGTGGGAAATAGATGGGAAGGAAAATTCTCCTTTTTTCCCCTCAAGGGACCTTTCCAAAGTATGTTTTATCCTCACAAACCTTCTGGAGAAGTTCATGAGCCCAGAGAACACAAGTAGTCTCTGTGACTACAGTTTGCTGTGAAGTGGGGGCCAGCCCATTAAAGTTTCAGATCACATTGCATCTTTCCCTGGCCTTTCTTCACCTTTGTGCCTCCACATCACCAAGGCTCATCTTGCTGAGTGTCCAACCTGTCAGCAGGAAGGACGCTAAACCTCCATAGCATGACCCACTCCTTAGGAGGAACAAGACAGCCCCCAATTAGGTTAGACCACTTTCACGTTGCGGAGGGCAGAGGGTTTTGAGATATTTTTCCTTACTGGAATCAATGTGTTTTCTGGTAATGGGGTTGCCTTCAGCAGCACTACAGTCCACAGTTACTGAATCCTCATTTGCTGGCCTGGATTCTCGCATGACACAGCCTCAGACCGAGTCACCCATTTCAACCAAGGAAGTGAACCAATGACTCCTGACTGGAGTTCGATGATCTCACAGTGAAACCCTGTTGTCACTCACGAGCCGCCAACCTGCAGAAGAATGGAATGGCCTGTTGAAGGCTCAGCTGGGGCATCTACTGAGGAGATGTATTTTGTGCTTGAGGGTCTATCCTCCAGGATGAAGTATAT
This sequence comes from Nasua narica, assembly GCA_028533885.1. NCBI lineage: Eukaryota > Metazoa > Chordata > Mammalia > Carnivora > Procyonidae > Nasua > Nasua narica. The sequence continues at coordinate 20,413,952 of CM052808.1, read as the reverse complement.
GTCCTGCACTGACAACTGATATCTGGGGCCATGTCCTGTATAATTACAGAAGGCGGGTCCAGGAGTGGCCCTGCTCAGTCTTGCACACAGGGACCTCTGGCAGAGTTTGTGCTTCCCATCGGCTGGGCTCAGTTGGGTCAGAGGTTCTCCTTGCAGGCAAAGGGGAAACACAACACAATAAGGCTTCCATTCAATCGGAAGCTGATGCTACTCCCCGGCCACTGTCTGCTCCTCAGGACAGCGACCAACAGACCAAGGAGGGAGTGACAGTACTGCTGGGGTTGCTGATGCTAACAGCCGGGGAGATTGAGGTTAGTGGCACATATGGGGTGGGAGGGGAATGTTGGGAATCAACTTGAGAGGATTCCCTGGGGACTCTTAATGCTTCCACGTCTGGTAATGGTAATTGAGAGGCAAAAGCAACAAGGAACTCAGAGCCCGTAGGACAATCGTCACAGCCGAAGTGCTAGCAGAGAGTGAAGAGTTTCTAGAGCAGGTGGTGGAGGAGAAAGATCACAAATACCAATTACAGTATTGGGACAGACACAGCAGCAGCAAATGGGCTTGTCTCTCGGTCTTCTTGCTTCTGTCTTCCAGGCAACCCCAGCTGGCCACCCAGAAGGGAATGCTGTCACTGACCGGACTTGTCCCTCCCCTCCCAGGGAAAGGGTAAAGATGTCTTCGTTCTCTCAGGAGAATGGAGGTCCCCACATCGTAGGAGGAGAGCTGACACCATGGGAGGGCACGAGCGGACCTGAGTAGCGCAAGGTGTGGAGCATATTGGACACAAACCTTGTGCACCTTCTCAGATTCCCTCGACCACCTCCTTCTCTCTCTCTCAGTCGGTACCTCATCTTTGCCCAATTGTCCCTTCACTTCTGGTTTTTCGTGAAATGCCACAGTGGGAAACGGGAGGTGGAAGCAGAGGGGGCACATAAGGTCCCCCTCCACTCTTCCTTCTGCAGACTGCTCCGAAGTCTGTTTTCTCCTTGCGTATCTTCTGGAGAAGTCCATGTGCCAGACCTCCTGTGTCTCTCTGCAGCTCACAACAGTGTGACATCCGTCTTCCCACTTCCCATTTCTGTGTCTCCGCCCTGGGATTGCATCTCTCACACGAAGTGTCCCCTCTTGGGGCGCTTGGGTGGCTCAGGTGGTTAAGCATCTGCCTTCCGCTTGGGTAGTGAACCTGGGGTCCTGGGATTGAGCCCTGCATTGGGCTGGCTCCCTGATCAACAGGGAGCCTGCTTCTCCCTCTGCCCCTCCCCCCACTCGTGCGCATGTGCACTTGCTCTAAGGTAAATAAATCAATCTTTTAAAAAAAAAAGTGTCAGCTCTTTAATCCTTGCTTTGGGCTATGTTTTCTAAAGGACCTTCACACACACACACACACACACACACACACACACACACAAAATGTCCACAGGCAAAAAAAAAAAAAAATTAACAAGCAACATATTTGAATTCAAACTCATTGAAAGACAAAAGATACTGATGTGGAGCAAAGCACTTAGCCTTGTGTGTGACTTTCACTCAATGCTTGCTCAAGCTGAGTCTGATTCATTGGCAAATTCTCCAATCTTCCAAATCCAAATTCAGCAAGTACTTCCTATGGGTCACTATATATAGGAATTGTGCTCAAAACGGGAGAGGGGGTAAATATAAAGATAAATAAAACACATTTCCTGGCCTCAAAGAACATTCCGTCCTGTGAGAGAGACAGGCCTGTAAATGGCAAGCTACTATTTAATAGGCAGAGGAAAATAAAATCAAAATGGAGTATTCACTTTATGAAAATTCATAATTTACCTACTTTTCTGCTTGTATGTTACACACATACAGTATATTGTTTGTATATTGTGAATAAAAAGTTTGCTTTAAAAACAAACTCAAAATGGAAGACTAGGTTGCTAGTGGTGGGAGCTTAGGAAACAGAAGGACACTCTCTGTCCTAGAGGGATCAAGGAGGTACACTGGAGCAGAATTTCCAACCATGAGGGGACTCTGCCCAGGCAAAGGCTAGGAGGAAAGCTAAACCAATCCAGAGCAGTGGTGTAGGGGCGTGTGGCTCTGGGAAAGCCCAGAGGAGAAGGTCCAGACACGGCCTGGCTTGATGATGGGTGTTATGAGTTAAACTGTGTCCCCCAGGAAGATATGTTAAAGTCCTAACCCCTGGTACTGGCAAAAGTGACCTTATTTGGAAATATGGTCTTTAAAGATATAATCAGGTTAAGATGAGGTCCTTAGCGTGGGCCCTATATTGGACTGGTGTCCTTCTAAGGGGAAGAAGACAGACACAGAGACACAGGGCAGCGGAGATGGGAGTCACGCATCTATAAGCCAAGGAACACCAAGGATCTCCGGCAAACATCAGAAACTAGCCAGGCCTGGAACCGAACCTCCCCTAGAGGCTTCAGAGAGAGCACAGCTCTGCTAATCCCTTCCTTTTGAACTTCTAACATTCCAGAACTGTGAGAAAATTAATTTCTACTGTTTGAAGCCACCCCATTGATGGTGCTTTCTTAATCCCTAGGACACTAACAGGATATTTGAACAGATGAGTGCAGAAATGGCCTTTTCCCCTGCAGCTGAGCTGGTTTCTTTCAACCACAGGGCTGTATTTCAGCCTTCCACACAGCCCCCACCTAGAACACTCAGTCACCACAGCGCCCATATGGCTCCTCTTGTTCCTAGAGCAGCCCTGCCCCAGAACTACCCATCGCAGCTCTCCCTTTGTCCTATCCCACTGGGGCTGGAGCACCCAGCATGGCCTTCAGCAAAGATTCCAGGATTCAGGTTCTACCAAGAACACGCATTAACACAAGACTTAAATGCAGAAGCAAGCTAGGAGGGAAATGAGCAGAAGTGATCCACTGGGGTGGCAGGAGCTGTGACAGAGGGAGTGGGCTTTTGCCGCCATCACCTTCCTGATTCCGTGGCTCCCTACAGCAGCATCAGCCGCCTCCCAGCTGAGCTGGTGAGAGTCTGGGGACCTGCGGTGCTCATGACCTTCGGCCTGCAGCTGCTCCTCCAGCCCTCCCAGGGACTAGGAAGCTGCCTCACCCCTGACAGCACAGCCTTTCGGCTAATCCTAGCCAGGGTCGTTTCTGGTATGCGCAGCTGAGTCCTGGCCAAGGCGCCTTCCCAGAGCCTACATCATCGCAGAATGAATATCCCGTGACTGCAGACAAGTTTTGACGTGTGTTCTTTGGGATTTCCAGCTACCGAGGATTTCCGGCTACCGAGGCGCACACAGGTCCATCCCATGCGTTTGCAGAGGGCTTTTTTTGGGGTTTGTTCTGTTTTGTTTTGCAAAGTTTTTAAAATCTGGATCTAGAGATGCAACATGTATAGCCAACAACCCAATAAGAAATAAGCTAAAGATGTGAGCAGATACTTCAAAAAAGAGGATCTCCAAATGGTTAACAAACATGAAAAAGTGTTCAACCTCGTCAGTGGTCAGGAAGCATACATGGGATTCAGTAGTAAACAAGTGATCAGTAGACATACGATCCCGCCATTCCACTCCTCTAGACTTCCCTGTTAGGGATGCGTGTATACGTGTGGTTTATCAAAAGACACGTACTGGAATGTCTGCGGCACTCTTCCTAAAAGCCCCAAACTGCACCCCCGCGCATGTCCATCCATGCTAGAATGGATAAAGAATGGTGGTTTGGCTTAACCGCGCGGTGGCTCATCCAAACGGTGCAGTATTACACGGAGAATAACTGTGTGACATCTACACAAATAGCCTGGAGACACCTCACACATACAGTGCTGAGCAGAAGAAGCTGGACACAAAGAAAACATATCGTGTGAGTCTACTTAGACAAAGCATAGTAACAGGCAAAAAAGTAAGCGTGGAGGCAAGGAGTCAAGGCAGCAGGTCCCCTTGGGGAGCGATGACCAGAGGGGACACAGTGGGGAGGCTCCCGGCTTGGGCGGGCTGGTCCTGTTTCGTTTCTTCGGGGGCGGGGAGGGCAACGGCTTGTATTCATCTGGGGAACATTCTCTGAGATGTACACTTATTTGCCACTTGTCTTCATGCATATCAAACTTCATTAAAACGACCTCTTTTTTGGCTTAAGATACCCAGAGCTGGGTTTCTGTTGTTGTTGACTAAAACCTGCTAGCACAGGTGGGCAGCCGCCACAGAAGGAACATCAGAGGGCAGAGAGAACAGCGAAAAAGTTTGTACGAGAGACACGGGCAGGAGAAACAGTACATTTTGGATCTTCCCCCTCTCAGGCCACAGGGATGCTGTCAGGACCCTTGCAGGTCTCAGTAACAAAGCTCAGCTGATTCGTTCTAGCATACCCTGAGGGCATACGTTAGCAGTGTCGCGCATAGATTAGCCACTTGAGATGAGTAGGAAAGGCAGGAACTTTCCCTCCCTGTTCCAGATGCAGGGACTTGAGAGGCTTGGCTCTACAGGCAGCTCACTGCAGGTCCCAGAGGGGACTGAGCCACTAGAGCCACCCATCCACCTGCAGCCCTGCCTCTTACTCCCAGGGGTGCACGGACTTGTCCCCCAGGCGGTCACCAAAGATGGTTAAATAGCGCCATCCAGAAAATCCTCAATACGGCAGTTGTCAGAAATGGCCAAACAGAAACATCTCCTGGGCACATGAGACTATCACCGTGAGACCCGACACCGTTTCGCTTTGCTTCTGGCCTCGTTCTTTTCCATTTAAAGCTTCCCTTGAGAAATGTTAAATAAATGTTGCTACAGATTCTACAGGAAGGACATTTCTAATGTAATTTTTTAAATAAAAGTGGAGGCTTGGGAGCCATTCTCCAGTTACTGAAACTCCCGTCACTCCGAGTTTACACAAATGGAGGATGATAGACGGTAATTGATAAAGGCCAGCACACTTATCCATACAACTTACATCCAGACCATACTTCACTCTCCATGGGAGACTGTCACAAACATGATTCCTTTAATCCTCCCAAGAACCAAGAAAAGCGGACAAAGCAGACATTGATTTGTTCAGCCAATATTTATCCCGTATATTGCAAACAGCAGGCACCTGCGGGAGGGAATTAGCCTCATTTTGCGGCCAAGAGAGCGGAGGAGGCCAGGAAAAGGTAAATCATGCCCCCCTGTCCATAAAACTGGTAAACAATAAAGTCAGGCTGGAGCTGGGTTTCTCAGCCACGAGCACAGGGGTCTTTCCATGGGGAATCCTGGGGTCTCCATCCAAAAAATGCTTTACCTGGTCATTGCTTCTATTTGGTGCTTGTAAATGAGAACGTAAGTTCCATGAGACACAGAATTGGCCTCTCTCTTTCTCTTTTTCTAAAACTTCATTCTGAATCCGTTAATATGCTGTGTGAAACCCCTTCGACCACTCTCCATTTTCTGCAGGAAAAAGTTTTCGCCCCTGGATAAGACTTACCAGCTCTTCCCGAATAGAAATCTATTGTTCTTCCTGCCTGTGTCTCTTATACGACTTTCTTCACTGTCCTCTCTGCCCTCTGACATTCCTTCTGTGACTGCTGCCCACCTGTGCTAGCAGGTTCTTTGTCAAGAACCACAGAAACCCAGATCTGGATATTTTAAGCAAAAAAGGACTATTTACTGGAAGGATCTTCAGGAGCTCATAGGATTCCTGGAAAGGCAGGAGGACATTGCTCACAGAGCGGGGAGAGAACAAGGCAGGCTGGGCAGCCAGATTGATGACCCAAAGTCATGTCCTGGAGAGGACATTGCTGCCTGAGCACTGGGTGGCGATGCTCCCTGGCTCTGCTAGTCATTGCTGCCTCCATTGCCATGAAAGGATCCCCCCGACCCCTGCTCTTTCAAATGACAAGTTTTAATGAAATTTGATACATAAAGTGGCACATTTTTCAAGGGCTGGGAAAAAAGAACTGTCAACCCAGAATCCAGTGCAAATATCCCCTAGGAATGATGGGAATGTTAAGGACATTCTGAAATGAAGGAAAACAAAGAGAATTTGTCATCAGAAGACCTACTCTAAAAGAATGGCAAAAGAAAGTTTTTCTAAAAAGAAAGGAAATGATAAAAAAAAAGAATCTTAGAACATTGGGAAGGAAGAAAGAACACGATAAACAAAAATATGGGTTAAGACAACAGATGTTTCTTGAGTTTTCTGAATTATATTTAACGGTTGAAGTGAAAATTTAGATATCGTTCTATATGTATACAGAGGGAAATTTAAGACTAAATCATACTCTAAATGGGGGCAGGTAAAGGAACTTCCAGGGAAGTAAAGTTTCTATACTTCACTGAAACTGGTTAAATGACACCAGCAGATATGATAAATCATGTATACATAATGTAATATAGGGAGAAACCATTAAAAAAGTTAACCAAAGAGATATACTCAAAACCACTGTAGAATTAAAGATAGCCATCATATGACCCAGCAATTCCACTCCCAGATATATAGCCAAGAGGGATAAAAACACATGTACCCACAAAAACTTGTACACAAACTTTTACAAGAGTATTACACATAAAAGGTATAAATAACCCAGATATCCACCAGTAGATGAATGAACAACAACAAAAATTGGTGTATTATACAGGGGAATCATATTCATACAATGGAATATTACTTAGCTATAAAAAGGAATGAAGTACCAGTCTATGCTACAACTTGGAAGAACCTTGAACACTATGCTAAGTGAAAGAAGCCAGTCACAAAATTCCACACATTGTATGATTCCATCCATATGAAAGTCCATGACAGGGAAATATCTAGAGGCAGAAGGTATATGAGTGGTTGCTAAGGGCTGGAGGAAGATTTGGGGGTGGAGGGGTGGGCAGAGTAGTGATAGCTAAAGGGTATGGGTTTCTTTTGGAGGTCATGCAGATGCTCTAAAATGGACCGCGATGGTTGCACATCCCCGTGAATACATGAAAAATCATTAAGTTGTATACTTTAAATGGATGACTTCCACTGTATGTGAATCATATCTCAAAATTTAGAAGAAAAATAACAACTGCAATACATTGAAAGGCATCAAGTCAAGAAGTGCATAATGATACCAAAAAAATAAGTCATTAGTAACCCTGGAGAGATGCTAGAAGTTCAACTCCTTTGTGTGATAACTAACTGGTGAATAAAGGAAAGCATGGGACATTTTTCCTATCATTTCCATATTAGGAAAACTATTAGGTGAGCAAATTGTTAGATGAGGAGAAGTTTCTCTTTATAGAATTATTTCTACTAATGACTACAAAAGGAATGATAGAATATCATCATTTTGCAACCTGTACTGAACTAATGGGTCTAGAAAATTGTCCACAACGGCTGATGTTGTGTGTGTGTGTGTGTGTGTGTGAGAGAGAGAGAGAGAGAGAGAAAGAGAGAGAGAGAACCAGCCAATATGTGTGCCCTTTCAATATACCCGTGAATCATTTTGCCAATATAATTGACTCTTACTCTGAATCTCTAGCTATCAGTTTACAAGAAATGAAGGAGCTAGAAGAGTATCATAAGCAACATTATGGAGATGCAATCAGCAAAATCCTGTCTGGGGCAAACTACAGAACAAATGACCTAGTTTACTTTTTTTTTTTTAAGATTATATTCATTTATTTGACAGAGAGATAACAAGTAGGCAGAGAGGCAGGCAGAAAGAGAGCGGGAAGCAGACTCCCCGTTGAGCAGAGAGCCCAATCAGGGGCTCGATCCCAGGACCCTGAGATCAGGACCTAAGCCAAAGGCAGAGGCTGAACCCACTGAGACACCCAGGTGCCCCTGACCTAGTTTCTTCAGTCAATTAATTGCAAAGGGAAAAAAAGAGAGAAGGAGAACCTATAAATCAAAAGAGACTGGAGGGCTCCTTCCCCTTTCCCAGGCTGTACTCCACCATGGGGATTCAGACAGCACAACCAGCAGCATCAGGGCAGCCGGGCCCTGAGGCACAGAGGTTTGGCTGGCATCACCAGCAAGATCACCAACACTAAGGTCAAGAAAATTCAGCGAGTTGGGATACCTGGGTCCTGGGATCAAGTCCCACAATGGGCTCCTTACTCAGCTGGGAGCCTGCTTCTCCCTCTGCCTGTCACTCCTCTGCTGTGCGCTCACGCTCTCTCTCTCCCTCTCTCTCTCTCTCTCTCTCACACACACACACACACACACACAAATAGATAAATAAAATCTTTAAAGAAAACTCAGGAAGTATGACTGAGTGTGGAGGAACAGACACGACTTTGTCAGCATGGCTGAGAAAGTAGTTTCATACAGGAAATCGAGCAAATATGTAAATATATTGAGGACAGTGGAAGCCAGAGCTCTTACCATCAGAGTCTAAAGTTGGATATATGGAAGGGAAAGGTGAGAAGAAACTTGTCTCTATCCACGGAGAGAGCCTAGAAGTAATGAGGTCCCAATGACAATGAGCACACCCAGCATCCAGAATTTGGCTTCTAAATTTTCCAATAAAAGGGACTGGGGTTCATCCAAGAAATATACATTCCAGTATAAGATAAACCAAGAACACATTGTGTCTAAAGTAAGGAAATGTTCAGAGTAATGGGTAATGTCAAAAGGACACAGGAGCCAGTTTAAAAAGATTCCTCCTGGGGCACCTGGGTGGCTCAGTCAGTTAAACAGCTGCCTTGGGCTCGGGTCATGATCCCAGGGTCCTAGAATCAAGCCCCCCCTTGGGCTCCCTGCTCAGCAGAGAGCCTGCCTCTCCCTCTCCTTCTGCCTGCCGCTCTGCCTACTTGTACTCTCTCTCTCTCTGTCAAATAAATAAATAAAATCTTAAAAAAAAAGATTCCTCCTACCCAAAGCTGGGAAAATTTGAGTATCAATATAAATGAGAGTTACTTATAATAATCCACTGGATCAGACAAAAATCCATGATGTCATATTAATATGAATAGATGAGCAGATAAGTAAATAAAAAGCTTCTCCTTATAGTACAATGCATTCTAATGAACGTGCAAAGAATAGTGTTATAGGAAAAACCACCACTGGCAGCCCTCAAAGTAATAACTTATTTGATTCAGCCAAAAATAACCAAAGGGTACTAAAAACCAGTGGGATTTGTTCAAGAACAGTGTTTTGCCTAGCCTCAAAGTGTCTCCCCATAAAACTACATTCTAATTTAATTCTAATTATTACACATTAATTAATGATTATATTAATTATATTCTAGTTTTATACTAATTAATTATTCCAAGCAACTAAATTATAACTTGATTCTAATCAATTACTTACTGATTCTAATTAATTGCTTACAATTTCAATTAATTGTTGATTCTGATTAATCACTTATTAATTAGTTGGTTCTGACCAATTGCTTATTAATTAATAATTATAAGTTAACTTTATAGTGGAGAAACTTGGCAAACACCATCTTAACCAAATGATGAGAGTTACATCACTAGTAGCAGAATAAATCAACGTCACATGCCTCCTGATATGATGCACTATGAAGGACACAGTAGTGCAACCTGTGCCACAAACACGGGACCTGAATCTAAACATAAGGGACCACTAGGTGCCACATTGAGGCACGTTCAACCAAGTAACTGACATGTATTTATCAAAAATGTCCAAGTCATCAAAGACAAGAAGAAATAGAAGAACTGTTCCAGACTAAAACTAAAGTGACAAGACAACCAAATGTAATCAGTGACCCTGAATTGGCTCTTGTACCTCTAAAGAACGTCATTGAGACAACTGGCAAAATCTGGATGAGGTCCATGGATTAGATAACAGCATCATATCAATGTTTACACCGCAGATATAGGAGAATGCCCTTGTTTTAAGAAATACACACTGAAAAAAAAAAAAAAAAAGAAATACACACTGAAGTGTTATGTGGTAATAGGCATCCTGTCTGAAACTTACTCTTAAAATATTAAGAAATATTATGTATGAATATAACATAGAGAATTATAAGGTAAACAGAGCATAGTAACAATTGGGGAATCTGAGAGATGAGTACGTAGGAGCTATCTGTGCTCTTGAAATTTTCCTCTAAGTTTGAAATTATTTCAAAACAAAAAGTTTATTTAAAAAATCTGGGGAGGGGTGCCTGAGTGGCTCAGTGGGTTAAGCCTCTGCCCTTGGCTCAGGTCATGATCTCAGGGTCCTGGGATAGAGCCCTGCATCGGGCTCTCTGCTCAGGAGGGAGCCTGCTTGCCCCTCTTTGTCTGCCTGCCTCTCTGCCTACTTATGATCTCTCTCCTCTCTGTCAAATAAATAAATAAAATCTTTAAAAAAATAAAAATCAAAAATCTGGGGAGGAGACTCCTGGGTAGCTCAGTTGGTTAAGCGTCTGCCTTCAGCTCAGGTCATAATCCCAGGGTCCTGGGATTGAGTTCTGTATTGGGCTCTTTGCTCAGCACAGAGCCTGCTACTCCCTCTGCTCGCTGCTCCCCTGCTTGTGCGCTCTCTCTCTCTCTGTGTGGCAAATAAATAAAATCTTTAAAAAAAAAAAAAAGTCTGGGGAGAAATATCAACAATTGCAACAAATGGACCTTATTTGGATCCTGATTTCTAGAAACTGTTAAAACAATTTTAAATCAATGGGGAAATTTTAATACTGACTGGATATTTGATAACATTAAAGAATCAATGTTAAACTTTTAGGCATGTTAATGCCATTTTGATTATGTTTTTTTTAAAACCTTCATCTCGGGGCGCCTGGGTGGCTCAGTTGGTTGGGCAACTGCCTTCGGCTCGGGTCATGATCCTGGAGTCCCGGGATCGAGTCCCGCATCGGGCTCCCAGCTCCATGAGGAGTCCACTTCTCACTCTGACCTCCCCTCTCATGCTCTCTCTCACTCTCTCTCTTTCCTAATAAATAAATAAATAAAAATCTTTAAAAAAATTTAAAAAAATAAAATCTTCATCTCTAAGAGGTACATACTGAAATATTTATAAATATTAATGATTATTAAAATTATTTTTTAGACTTAATTCTTAAAGTTAGGTTAAAGATGTCTGGGACTTGCTTCAAATTAAGTGAGGGTGGGGAGGCCATAGACTGACCCAAAGGTAAGACTTGCTCACAGTGAGTGATGGGAACATGGGGTTCACTATACTAACATCTCTACTTTTATATGTTTGAAATTTCCCATAATAAAAAATAAAGTCCATTTGAAATCCATTGCATTTTAAGTTCTTCCCTGTGTATAGTAATGACCAACAGCAGTGCTGAACTACTTTTTTTTTTTTTTAAGATTTTATTTGAGGGGGTGGGGGGGTGAGCCTGGTGGTGGGTATCGAGAGGGGCACGTACTGCATGGAGCACTGGGTGTGGTGCATGAACAATCAATCTTGCAACACTAAAAAATTAAAATAAACAAATTTGGGGAGAAAAAAAAAGATTTTATTTATTATCCATTTGAGAGAGAGAGAGAGCACACAAGCCAGGGAGAGGGACGGGGGGAAGGGAGAAGAAGCAGGCTCCCTGCTGAGCAGGGAGCCCAACACAGCACTCAATTCCAGGTCTCCGGGGATCATAACCAAAGGTAGATGCTCAACCGACTGAGCTACCCAGGCACCCCATGAGCTACGTTTAAAAAGAAAAAAAAGATTTTATTTATTATCCATTTGAGAGAGAGAGAGAGCACACAAGCCAGGGGGAGGGACGGGGGGAAGGGAGAAGAAGCAGGCTCCCTGCTGAGCAGGGAGCCCAACACAGCACTCAATTCCAGGACTCCGGGGATCATAACCAAAGGTAGATGCTCAACCGACTGAGCTACCCAGGCACCCCATGAGCTACGTTTAAAAAGAAAAAAAAGATTTTATTTATTCAAAAGTAAACGCTACACCCAACATGGAGTTCGAACACTCGACCCTGAGATCAAGAGTCGCATGCTCTACAGACTAAGCCAGCCAGGTGCCCCTGTGCTGAACTACTTTGATGGTGAAGGGGACCTCGAGTCCCAGTGCTCCGCGCACAGGAATGAGGCTGTGTACTGAGCGTCTCAGGAGGAGATAAAAGATGACAGGTCCTCAGGGCACAGGACTGGATCTATTTCAAGACCTAGTCGTGGGCACAGACCAATTCAGGGTAGTTGAGCAGATTTTTTTTTTTTTTTTTAAATCATCACACAGTCTCTGTAGCTGCAGCCACAATCTACAGAATGTTCCAGCAACCTCGATTCTTCCTTTTACAAGGGGTCTGTTAGCTTAAAATGTCAACAACACTAAAACATACCCCCCAAAAAAATACTACAGTAAGCAAAGGAGGTTCTAAAAAAGAAAACCAGTTAGCAAGCCAAGCGAAAGACTGAAATGCCACAAATTAGAAGTCAATTAAGGAAACACTTGGATGGAATTTTAACACACCGAGGCCAATTACAAATTTAAATGCACAGATTACAGTGCAAGCTCACAGATCTGATGGGGAGACACGTCATTTGTTCAGGAATTCTACTTCTTCCTTTCGTGGCCTCCGGTCTTATGCACACTGATACTAATATTAGATGGAATAATCTTAGATAAAAGTGACTCCCACCAAGTTTTAAGTGAAGGAAAAATGGCAGTGGACCTCCTACCAAAACATGACAGCAGCGTGCAAAGCTGAAGGCCTTACACCACAGGTGGTCACAGACTTCCCCAACTGAGAGACTGTGTTTAAATCAACTGTTGCCCCTGCTTGTCACATTCACTGTTCCATTCAGTCAACGTGACAGGCCAGGCACTAGGTTCAGACCAGTGAAGAAAACAGACGAAGTCCAGGCTTCCGCCATAGGGTGCTGGCTCTCCTGGGCCCCCACAGAATCCAACAAGAGTGTGAGACCTTCTGTCTCTCCTCCACCATTTGGACTGAACAAGGAAAGGGCCCCATCAGCACGGAGGGGGTCTCCCTGTGAAAAGGTTCCTGAACTCCAGAAGGATAGACCACACCCTTGCTATACCCAAAAGAGCCCTCAAATATGTCTTCCTCATCCTCTGGCAAATCCAGCCCTGCTTTCCTTGACTGGATGTGTTAAACAGGAGTGTGAGGTTAAACGGGAGCTTTTTACTAGTTAAGCATTTACAACCAGCAAATCCTTACATGCAAAACATTCCTCTCAAAAAAAACCAAAACCAAAAACAAATCCCTCTCAGTTATGAAAGGGCCTACCAGGTACTCCTCATGGTTTGTTTCAACAGCCAAGTAGGGCTGTTTACAGATGATATAAATGGGGGCCACAGAAGTTTGGAGACGTGCTCCCACATTGGCAGGGCTGATTGTATAACTAACAAGATATTGTGGAAATGACAAAGTCAAAAAAGTTGAAAAGGTGAAAAAAAAAAAAAGCCCAAACAAACAAAAAAACAACCAACTAACCATTGTGTTTCTGCTGGCTCTCTCTTGGATCACCCTCTCTGGAAAAAGCCAGCTGCCACATTGTGAGGATGTTCAAGCAGCCCTATGGAGAGGCCCATGGAAGAGGGACTGAGGCCTCCTACCAACAGCCAGCACCACCTTGCCAGGCATATAACTGAGCCACGTTCAAAGTGGAGCCTCTAGCCCCAGTCGAGCCTTCAGAGAACTGCAGCCCTCATGAGAAATCCCAACGCAGAATCCTCCCAACTAACCATCCATTCATGCATTCTAGCCCCGCCAAAACCATGAGATAATGTTTACTATTGTTTTAAGCCACTAAATTTTAGGATAATTTGTTACGTAAGAAGAGAAAATACACAGGGACACCGAGCCAGTCTCTCTGAGGATGGAGAATATGGCTGTGAGGAAGGGATAAGTCCAGTGGTGTGGGACAGAGAAACATCCCAATGAAGACAGAAGTTGCCTGGAAACCCATCTCAGCTCAACAGAGGAAGAACTTTCTAACAGAGTTAGCTAAGGAATACCAACTTAGCTAAGTTGGTAGACAAATGTCGGCTCTTTGTTACCAGAGAGGTTAGCTCAGAGGCTGGTGCTAATGGTGCAAAAATGCCATAGGGAGAAGTCAGTGAACTTCAAGTCAATGATTGGGTCAGATGACTTTTAAGTTCCTTTCCTAGCAGAGAATCTTCCACCCCATGCACCTTACCCAGAGACCTAGAAAATCTTGCTCCCCAGCTTCCCAGTGTGCGTCTGGCTAACAGTTACTGAAAACTGATTTGTTCCGGGAGGAAGCACATGAGACAACACAGGAGCTCCTGATCCTACCCTCAAACCAGCTGCACATGCACATGGACATACTGTCACCCAGTACAAACCATGGCTGGCAGGAAAGGGAGGCAAGAGGCCTGCAACCCGAAGCCATCAACGTCTAGAAGTCGGTGAGTATTGTGAGGCCCCCAAGTAAATGCAAGTGAGAGAGACCACTCTAATACCATCTCCAGAAGGCAGTGACTCAGTAAACTGGCAGGCAAAATAAATGAAAACTTGGGGGAACTGCAGGACTCAGAAGAAGAAAATCACTTCTGTACCCACAACTGGCAAAATAATTTCATTTTTCTCAAAATGGAAAATTCAAGGAAGGTGTCTTTCTTGTCACAGCATGTGAACAACGCAGCAAAAGATGGTAGTCCCCCCATTTAGTTGGCTTGCAAGTCTCCCCAAACTGGGAACAGGAACACACCACTCGCCCATCTGTGGCTCAGCAAAAGCATTGCCCATCCTTTCTCTACCAGGCAGCCTCCCTGCTGCCTGGACTCTGATCTCTAAGCCGCCAAGTCAACAGACACTTCCATGCCAAGCCCAGTGCCAGGAAGAGATCATCTCTGATAGCTCCTCTCTCTCCCAACTTCTTCCAATTGCTTCCTCATCAAATTCTCAAAGAACCTGGGGCTAAAAGGAACCCCACAGATCACCCAGTCCAGCCCCCTTATTTTACAGATGAAGAGTGTGATCATTGGAAGGAAGGGTAGAGGCAGGCTGGGATAAACTGAAGTATTTTTCCCAATTCCTAATGTGCTCTGGACTTTGGAGGATCACCCACTACAGTGGGGAGTGGGTACCCTCTGACCCCACTGATATTAGATGGGGCCATGTGCCTTGATTCAACCAATGGAACATGGACCAGAGTGAAAGTGTGCAGGCTTGAGGTGCTTCCTTTCCTGCTCACCCTCCTATACTTCTACCATCATGGCGAGAAGACAGACTCGGCTAACCCAGTTGTTCAAGGCAGAGGCATGTCCCAGGGGCCACTGCTGGAGGCAGAGCTGCTCTGGCCATCTGCAGACATGCAAGCAAGAATAAACCACCCTTGCCTTAAACCTCTTGAGTTTTGGGGTAATTTATTTGGGGGCTGCCTGATCCAGGAGCACAAGTGAGCTGAGGACGCAGTTCTCTCGTCTACCCCATCCCCCATCAGGAAATACACAGAGCCCACTGTCACTGGGGTGTGATAGTAGAGGAAAAAACCAGAAGATGATCCTGGAAAGGCAGAGATGAGGCTAGTCCTGAGGGTAAGCATGGTTGTATGTGTTTCGGATGAATGGAAGATGAAAAGGAGTCTCTTGTGCCAAAATGCAAGGTACATGTCAGCAATCTTTGTCAGCAACCTCTCTGCTTTTGATTTCCACCTACCTTCTCTTAGGCTGTTGCCGTCATTCTTTTTGCAAGTGGAGGGCTTACTAGCCAGTTACAGAGCCTGGAGATGTGAGAAGGGAACTTAGAGGTCTGTATTCTTGGATTAACTTCCCACAGTCCCAGATGACAGAGCTGCAGGTGGACCCTGAAAATGGCACAGTGCCCTAGCCAAGCAGTATGGATGTTGTTCAAATGGGTTTGATTTCCATGCCTGCATATATGGTGCCAGGGCGCTAAGTCCACTCAATGGGGAAAGGACAGTCTCTTCAACAAATGTTGGGAAAACTGAATGTCTACAAGCAAAAGAAGGAAATTAGAGCCTTAACTGACTCCAGGGCTGAGTTAAGACAAGTATAAGAAGAGCCTGGAACATGTTTTCAAGCTAGACACAGGAAACTATTAACACCATCGAGGTCCTACCCAAAAGACTCCAGAGCCAACTGAAAAGGCCCCCACGTGGGCAAAGACAAGGCAAAGACAATATGAGCATCATTAAGGGCAATACAACAGTGGGCTGAAACACAGCAAATATGTTTGTATCCATGAGATGATAGTGTTTTTGAGAAAACAATGAAACAGACTGGTCACCATTGGAAGATAAGAACCAACTCATGATTTTGAGAGCTTGTGATTAAAAGGAAAGACTCAAGAATTTATTCGGTGTGAACTGTACCCCCTGAGTAACCACAGTAGTAGATGAGGGGAGGTTTCTCTTTCTGGAGGTATTCCTGCTAATAAATAAGGAAGAAGTCACAGAATTACACCAATCGAAGACTGATTAATACCAGCAGCTAACATCAAACTAAGAAGCCACCAGACATTATGAGCTCCTGATGGAAGAACACATCATCACTTGATCAAATTTCTAGATCCATCTGTCAAATTAAAGAACTGCAGAGGACATGTTAGCCTACACGAAGAGAATGCAATCAGCAAAATCCAGACTGTGTGAAATTCTGTGGGTAGACCTTACTTGGGTCCTAATACAAATGAATCAAAAAAACATTTCATGACATTTGAGACAACTGAAACTGTGAACACCAGATATTTGATGATAATAAGGAATTATTATTAATTTGTTTTAGAGTCATAATGGTATTGTGGATATGTTCTCAAAAATCCTTATCCTCTGGAGATACATACTGAAACATTTACAGGTGACATGTGATATGTGGGATTCACTTTAAAATGGTATTGGCAGGTGGGGGACTGAGATAAAATAAGATTGGCCAGAAAGTTAATAATTGTTGAAACTGAGTAATGGGCGCACAGGGGTTTGTTACACTATTGTCTAGTCTCACACATGTTTAAAATTCTTCATACCAAAGCATTTTAAATACAAATGAGTACAATGAGTTATCAGTACTGTCACATATCCTTGGCTCATGCTAAGCCTCAGAAAAGGAACTGAAAATCTGAGCAATGTGTAGCCTCTGTGGTCACTCGATTCTCCTGGCAATTCAGTGACGCCCCCATGGTCTACTGCAATAGTCCAAGCTGTATGCTGGGTCTTTATAACATGTAAAAAAGATTAAAATGTCAAAGTATCTTCTATTTTAAAAAATGGACTTCACTGGAATTTGAGAATCTACTAAGTAGAAGGCACTATGCCCAACACCCTAGAGGACAGTACAGCTGGAAGACACAACCCCAGGCTCTGGAGGGGAGGAGCCAGGTGTTAATCTAAAGGAGGGATTAGTCGTGATCTCTCCCCTTTCATTCATAATTTTGTTGATTAAGGTCCTCTCTCTTTTCTTCTGGATGAGTTTGGCCAGTGGTTTATCGATCTTATTGATTCTTTCAAAAAACCAACTTCTGGATTCATTGATGCGTTCTACTGTTTCTTTAGTTTCTAACTCGTTGATCTCTGCTCTAACCTTGATTATTTCCC